>QRDG01000832.1:0-109064 GCA_012064385.1 Puccinellia tenuiflora | reverse complement strand
GAACATCGAAAGGCCGTCTTGTCTAAAAGACATACAACGGCTTATGGGTTCCGCCGCGCTGTAAGCCGATTCATTAGCCGGCTGGGCGACAAAGCATTGCCATTGTATAAGCTCCTCAAAAAGTCGGACAGTTTTGTTTGGATAGAGGAAGCAGAGGCAGATTTAGCTCAGTTGAAGTATACATTGACACATGCTCCAATCTTAGCAGCTCCAAGGGAAAAAGAGCCGCTTCTCCTCTACTTGTCGGCCACGAATTTCGTCATAAGTGCCGTCATTGTAGTGGAGCGCCTGGAGGAAGGGAAGCAATGGCCGGATCAGCGCCCCGCCTATTTCATTAGCGAGGTGTTCTCAGATTCAAAGCAGCGCTACCCTCACTACCAGAAGTTAGCCTATGGTGTATTCTTTGCCTCCAGAAAACTATGGCATTACTTCCAGGATCACACGATCACGGTGGTCAGCAAGGCTCCATTAAGGGAAATCATCAACAATGCCGACGCAACGGGTCGAGTCGCCAAATGGGGCATCGAGTTAGCAGCTTTTGACATCCAGTACAAGCCGAGGACCGCCATAAAATCTCAGGTCTTAGCCGACTTTGTTGCAGATTGGATAGAGGCGATGGAAAGCACACCTTTGCCGGATTCTCAGTACTGGATAATGCACTTCGATGGCTCAAAGATGAAGGAGGGCTCGGGGGCTGGAGTAGTACTAAAATCGCCTAAGGGTGATAAGCTCAGTTATGTCCTCCGAATCCACTTCAACGCCACCAATAATGTAGCAGAGTATGAGGCTCTCCTCCATGGTCTTCACATGGCTAAGGAATTGGGAGTACAGCGCATCCTCTGCTATGGCGACTCGGATCTGGTTGCGCAGCAACTTGATGGATGCTGGGACACAAAAAGTCCCACAATGGCCGAATACAGAAGAACAGTCGATGAATTCGGCCGATGTTTTGCCGGCTTAGAGGTTCGACATATCTCCCGAGATGACAACGAAGCTGCTGATGCCTTGGCCAGAATAGGATCCAAGAAAAAGGCAGTGCCACCAGATGTATTTCTCCATCACCTTCACAAGCCGTCCATCAAAGGCGGTGACAAAGATTACCCCTTGTCGGCAGAATCAGTTCAGGTGTGCTTGGTAACCCAGATTGGACCACACCCTACATTGATTTCTTGATTAATAAGAAACTGCCCAAGGACGACGAGGTGCTAAGCCGTCAAATTGAGCGTTGAGCAAAGGCGTACACGATTATTGACGGACAACTCTACAAGAGGAGCACATCCGACATCTTCCAAGATGCGTCTCTCCAGAGGAAGGACGGCAAATCCTGGAAGAAATCCACTCCGGCGAATGTGGCATCATGTGGCGGTAAAGGCGTTAGTCGCCAAGGCGTTTCGGCACGGATTCTTCTGGCTGACGGCTAAGGAGGATGCTGTCAACATCGTCAAGACTTGTAAAGGGTGTCAGCGCTACACAAAGCATGTTCACTTGCCGGCTCAGGAGCTCCGAACGATCCCTATCACTTGGCCATTTGCGGTCTGGGGGCTCGACATGGTGGGACTTTTTAAGATGGCAAGGGGAGGCTTAACCCACCTGCTGGTGGCGGTCGACAAATTCACGAAGTGGGTGGAGGCAAAGCCCATCAAGAAACTCGACGGAGCCACAGCTACAAAGTTCATCGTCGAGATTACAACTCGATTCGGCATACCGCATAGCATTATCACGGACAATGGCACAAACTTTGCCGTCGGTGAGCTATCGAAGTTTTGCAGCCGATCAAAGATCCGACTCGACGTGGCATCGGTGGCGCATCCACAATCCAATGGACAGGTAGAGCGCACCAACGGCATTATTCTGCAAGGTATTAAGCCGAGGCTTGAAAATCCTTTGCTTCGAGCAGCCGGCGCTTGGGTTGAGGAATTGCCGGCGGTCTTATGGAGTATTTGTACTACCACAAATAGATCAACCAGCTTCACCCCCTTTCTTCCTTGTCTATGGTGCTGAAGCGGTGCTCCCATCTGACATGATCCACGATTCGCCTCGAGTCGCAGCCTACGTCGAAAAAGACGCGGAAGAAGCACGTCAAGACAGCTTAGATATCCTCTAAGAAGAAAGAGAGTTAGCTCTCCAAAGATCCGCCATCTATCAACAAGATCTACGTCGCTACCAGAGCCGTAGAGTGCGGAATCGATCTTTCGAGAAGGCGACTTAGTGCTTCGGCTTGTGCAAAGCCGGCAGCACAAATTATCCCCGCCTTGGGAAGGACCTTTCGTTATCAGCAAAGTTCTGAAAAACGGGTCATATTACCTCATCGACTTAAGGGATTCAAAGAAAGATCCCGGGAAGAAAGGTCGTAAGAGGAAAAGGCATGTAGATGACGACTTAGATGAGACGAAACGTCCGTGGAATATCGCTCAGCTACGTCCTTTTTACACTTAGCAAATTCTATTGTAACCATGTCAATATGATCATGAAATAAAAATTGGTTTCTCTCATGTCGAATTCGAGAATCTGTACCATCCTTTATTTCCCTATGATCTTATTGTTATTATCTGTTTACCCGAAATTGCCTGTGTTGCTCTCGTCGGTAAACTTTTACATGTTGAATCCGCCTTTAGGTGATGAAAAATCAACGTTTTGCCAAATTAATGTTTGTCTGTTAGCTTTTCGCGCCGGGTTGCTTCAAAGCGTTTCGGCACCGAAAGGCGGCACTTGTTCTGTGTCTAAACAGATTGGTCATTGCGTACCCTGCTGCTCAGTGAGTTAGCTTCGTCATAGGTTTGCTGGCGCTTAAAGGCTAAGGTGTCAAGGTGTTGCGATGTAAACGCGTCACACGAACACGTCCTCGTGTACCCGCGGTGCCGGGGGAGATACTCCGCAACTCGCCCCGCGGGAGGCCGGGTCTCAGCGCGATACGCAAGACAGAGACTCGGCACGTTTGAAACCAGACGCCCCAGCCCCTCGGGAGGGACCCCGTCGGAGGGAGCCGGCGACGATTGGCTGAACTTGGCCGGTTTGACCGCTCCAAGCTCGGTTGTCGATATTCGTCGAAATCTAGTTGAAGTCGCCGAACAACGGAAGCATAAACAAGGGTTTGAGGGTAAAAAGGTAGAGGTTGTATTGATTTGTCGATTGTTTGCTTAATTTCAATCGGCCGTCACCTCCTACATATATAGTGAGGCGGCTGGACTTTCCCGTACAAGCATTAGACTTCTACAAGGATTACAACTCATGAATTAAGTCGGTTTCTACCTCTAAATTAGGTAATAGTCTCGGTCGGCTTCGTACTGGACTTGAACTCCAAGCGTCCACTTTCGGCTTCTTTTAGAAAGTCACCTTTTGCCCTTCCGTGTTGACCTTGAACTCATCCTGGCTCCACCGACTCCTTTTTTGGGCTGGGCAAGCATTAAATTCTCCTCGCGTCTGGCTTCTCCGATGCAGTCCTCTAGAATCTTCAAGAATCCTCAAGTCTAGCCTGCGCCGGGTCCTTTAAACCGGGTTCTATCAAAACCGGGTTCTGTTACAACCGGGTTCTGTCAAGCCGGGTTCTGGACACACCGGGTCCTCTTTGAGTTATTCCGAGTAACACTCGAACCTTGGATCCGGGTTATCACAGAAATGACTCCTGGTATGTCGGGCTGGCTTCCCGCCGAGTCATCAACGAGCCGCCATTCCTCCTGAGAGCTCCTGAACCTGGTACCTGCCAAAAACGAGTGCTAACACATGCCCCCCTGTTTTCTAGTAGAGCTTGCGTACTAGAAAATATACAATGTAGAAGATTTGATCTAAGGGCGATGCTTAAGCTCATCGGCCATATGTGTAGCTTTACGCAGTTTGCCACACACTTGGATGGAATTTCTTCAGGTATTTCCCATTGATAGCTCGAGGCAACATGCTACCCTCCAACGTTTCCACCAAATATGAGTTGCCGGGTACAATCCTTATGATCCGCAACGGCCCTTCCCAACTCGGCGACCACTTGCCGAACTTCCGGCTCCTAGAACCAATTGGCAGTATAACTTTCCAGACCAAGTCGCCGATTTGAAAATTCTTAATCCGGACCCTCTTGTTGTAAACTCTTGCTACCCGCAACTTCTCCTTTTCTATGTCCTTCAATGCCTTGATACGTTTGTCGGTCACTTCATCAATGTTGTCCATCATCAAATTGTGATAATCCTCAGCCGACAAATCGTTCTGCTTAGCGAACCTCAAAGCAGCCAGATTTACTTCTACTGGTAAAACGGCTTCTTGTCCATACACTAACTCAAAAGGAGTTACCTTGGTTGCACCATGCCTTGAGATCCTGTGAGCCCACAAAGCCTCGGATAGTACCTCATGCCACCTCCTTGGGTAGTCCTGTACCTTCTTCTTGATCAACCTAACCAGAATCTTGTTGCTTGATTCGGCTTGTCCATTGGCTTGAGCATAATATGGAGATGAACTGAGCATCTTGATCCCAAGTGATTCGGCAAACTGTTTCACCTCTTTAGCCATGAAGGAGGTGCCTTGATCTGTAGTGAGAGTCTGCGGAATACCGAATCGATGAATAATATGCTCAGTAATAAATTGAATTACCTCTTTGTGGGTCATATTTCGGAGGGGTACTGCTTCAGACCATTTGGTGAAATAATCAGTAGCAACCAGCACGAACCGATGCCCTTTGGATGAAGCCGGGTTAATCATACCAATGAAATCCAATGCCCATCCTCTAAAAGGCCACGGCTTTATTACTGGGTTAAGAAGTGAAGCCGGCGCTAACTGAATATCTCCAAATTTCTGGCACGCTTCGCATCCCTTGTAGTATCGAAAGCAGTCATTGATCATCGTCGGCCAATAGAACCCGGCTCGTCTGAGCATCCACTTCATTTTGTGGGCCGACTGATGTGTACCGCACAATCCCTCATGCACTTCTCCCATGGCGATCCGAGATTGATCTTCATCTAGGCATTTGAGAAGAAGCCCATCAACTGTTCGGCGATACAACTCGTCATCTACCAGAGTATATTTGAAAGCAAGCCGCCGAATAGCTCTCTCGGTTCTCTGACTCGGATCCTTTAGATAATTGATAATAGGGGTTTTCCAATCAGCTGACCGAGTCTCGCCAAGTTCTTCTGGAACTGAATTAGATAACTCAGCCTTCTTCCATCTCCTAAGTTTGATGACTCGCCTTTTCCTTCAGCTGCCGAGTTTGATGACTCGGCTCCTCCTCCAGCTTCTGAGTTATCGACAACAGCTAGCATCGGCTTCTCTGCCATGAAAAATACTCCTCTGCTGACATGATAGCCTGATGCTTGCTGTGCCAAATCGTTGGCGAGCCAATTGTCCTGCCTGGAAACGTGAGATATGGAAAAATAGTCCAAAGTTGATATAATATCCAGGCACCTATCGAGATATGTGTTGAGTGATCCATTGTTACACTGGAAGACCTTAGCCACTTGCTGGACTATAAGTAGTGAATCACCATATGCCTCGACATGAGTTACCCCTGCATCCTTTAAAATCTCTAACCCGAGTAGAAGAGCTTCATACTCGGCTTCATTGTTAGTGCAAAAATAATCGAGACGACAGGAGGTTTCAAAGACAGTACCGTGGGGTGATATGCACACAATGCCGACTCCTTGTCCACCACTACAAACTGAGCCATCAAAATAAAGTTTCCACGGTACAGCCGACACAATATTTAAGTCGGCTTCTTGATCTGGGTCAACCCGATGCTCGACGATGAAGTCGGCTACAATCTGGCCTTTTATAGACTTGAGAGGTTCATAAGCCAAATCATATTCAATCAATCCATACGCCCATTTGCCGATTCGTCCACTGAGAATCGGCCTATGTATCATGTGCTTAATAACATCGGTTTGACTAAGAACTTTGCACTCCCCAGATAAAAGATAATGGCGCAACTTGGTGCAAGCAAAATAAAGAGATAGGCACAACCTTTCCACAAAGCTGTACCTGGACTCGGCATCTAGCAGTCGTCGACTCAGATATGTAATGACATACTCCTGTCCTTCGGCTTCTTGAGTTAAGGCGGCTCCAATCACCCTTTCCTCGGCTGCAATGTAAAGCCGAAATGGTAGACCACGAGTCGGCTTTCTCAGAACTGGAGGTTTAGACAAACAGGCCTTTATTCTATCGAATGCCTCTTGCTGTCTTGCCCCCCAGGTGAACTCGTCATCATTCTTGAGCCGAAGGATCTGTGTGAATGCATCAACTTTCCCTGACAAGTTAGTAATAAACCTCCTCAAATAATTTACCTTGCCTAAGAATTTCTGCATATCCTTTTTACAAGTCGGCGCCTGTACTTTCTGAATAGCTTCAATCTTGGCCGGGTCAATCTCTATGCCGGCTTCATGTATGACGAAACCGAGGAACTTTCCAGCCGATACGCCAAAGGCACACTTCAAAGGATTCATCTTGAGCCCGTACTTCCTCATCCTCTCAAACGCAAGACGTAAGTCGGCCAAATGATTTGACTCACCGTCCGACTTGACAACTACGTCATCAATGTACACCTCCAGCACGACTCCAAGAAGATCATGAAATATTAAGTTCATCGCTCTTTGATATGTGGCACCAGCATTCTTCAACCCAAAGGTCATCACTGTCCACTCGAATAAACCAACGAACCCGGGGCAGCGAAACGCTGTCTTAGCCGAGTCCTCTTCGGCCATGAATATTTGATTGTACCCCGCATTTCCGTCTAGAAAGCTGATGACTTTGTGTCCAGAGGCATCATTGATAAGCATATCGGCTATTGGCATGGGATATTCATCCTTGGGCGTAGCTCGATTTAAATCTCTGAAATCTATGCACGCCCTGATCTTACCAGATCCCTTCTTCTCGACCGGTACAATGTTGGAAATCCACTCAGCATACTTGCAAGGCCGGATGAAGTTGGCTTTCAGGAGCCGGCCAATTTCTTCCTTGATCCGGTCATATATTGCCGGGTTGAATTTACGAGCCGGCTGTTTATACGGCCTGAAGCCGGCTTTTATTGGTAACCGATGCTCGACGAGCTCTCGGCTTAACCCAGGCATCTCGTGATATTCCCAAGCAAAGCAGTCTACATACTCCTTGACTAGCGCGATTAGCTCGGATTTGTAATCGGCTTCTAGCTTTTGACTTACAAATGTCGGCCTAGGAATAGTGCCATCCCCAATATCCACCTCTTCGAGTGGGTCGGCCGATGTGAAACCTTGCCCCAACTTATCCATGTCGTCTGGTTCTTCAATCGCTTCACACATATCGTTCCTTTCAGCCCGATACTTGTCCAGACGCTTCTGCAGCCACTCATTATTGTTGGGATCCATTTACTTGAGATGTAGCCGATTGCTTCCAACCGGCTTTAAAGACACTGGCACGAATCCGTCCCTGGTAGCACTCAGGAAATCGAACCCAGATAGATCACGTCCCGAAAGACATGTGGCATTTGAGTGCTGCCAATCAGCAATGGACTCGGCTAATGCAATACATGCCGAGTTATCAGCATGAACGACTTCAATCTCGTCATCGATCCATTGTACGAGCTGTTGGTGCATGGTGGATGGCACACATTGATTTGCATGGAGCCAATCTCGTCCAAGTAGCACATTGTAATTTCCCTGCACCTCAGCAACAAAGAACACGGTGGCCAAAGTCTTACTTCCCACGGTCAGCTCCAGACTTATGACTCCTTTGGCCTCAATTCCTTCTCCTCCTTCGAACCCGTTAAGCACCATGTTCGTCTTCATAAGATCTGCATCCTCTAGTTGTAATTTCTTGAAGACAGAATACGGCATTAAATTCACCACAGCGCCTCCATCCACCATCATCCTGGTAACCGGTTTTCCATTGATGTGTCCTCTGACGTACAAAGGTTTCAGGTGCTTCACCGGTTCCTCAGGTTTTGTGAAGATGGCATTCTTGGGTCCAAAGTTGATTTGCGCTACCTCGGCTTCTTCTTCTACAGCACGGAACTCGGCAGGCAAATAATATACCATGTTAATATCCATACTTACCCGAGTTGGCGTACTTTCGTAGTCGAGTAATTCTTCATCTGCCGGGTCTTCCAGATCGTCCGCTGCCGAGTCATCTGCCGGGTCTTCATCTGTCGAATTATCTGCCGACTCCTCGTTCGCCGATTCATCCGACTCGCCCTTTGCCGACTCCTCCCCTGCTTCCAAGTCTGCTGCTTCGACTTCATCTGCCCATGATGCATAGGTAGTGGCCGGTACAGGAGTCGATTCTATCTCCTTGCTCACAACAGAACTCGGCGCAATCACCAAAGGAGTCGTTAAAGGAGTCGGCTTTGGTACCCATAGATGAGCCGACACCATTGGTTTTTCAGCGTTGAGCTTGGCATCTCTGGCTTGCTCAGCATCCTTCTCTGTCATCTCCCGGTTCCTTGCCCTCTGCAGCTTCCGCTTCTGTGTTTTCGTGATACCCGGCGGACACCACTTTGGCTGAGTATATTTTGGATTCCGGGGCTGGGCTACTTCGGTTTGACTGGACCCGGCTTCCTGGTTACTAGATATTGTTTTAGGCACGATAGCAAGTATCGGCTTATCATTTGCCGGCTCTACAACCGGGTCCTTCAACTTCAGCATGTGTGTCCCAATGACCAATGACTTCTCTGGAACCAATCTCTTCTCCTTGTAGGTGGTCTTGGCTCCTTGCTCCTTGACTCGCCAGTAGGAGGATTCACCGGGATACACGAGTCGGCTCTGCATTGTTTGCCGAGTTACTTGACGCTTGTACTCCCCGGCCGACTCCTGGTATTGGCGACTCCTCTCGATAGATGGTGACCTCGGTCGCTTCCCATATTGCCGAGTCACCTTAGACTCGGCTTGGCGCACGTACTTGTCCAGCAACATACCGAAAGTCGGCTTAATCTTCCTTGGCTTGTACTCAACTTGATTCATCTTCCATTTGCCGACTTCCGGGTTCTTGGGCTTCATGAACCGAGGTTGCCCCCCGAGTTCTGGATTCCGGTTTCCGGGTTCTCTCGCTTGTGGTTGTTGCCCCCCGAGTGTGGAGTTCTTGACAGTAATCTTGATAACCTCCTTTCCGTCGGGTTGCCGGATCAACATGACTTCTCTCCTTGCTTCCTTGACGCCGGCTTCTTTCCTGGGCTCACCAATAACCACATTAGATTTATTAGCGGCTTCGGCCGCTTCTGGCCGAAGAAGTACTTTCTTCCCTCGAGATCAAGCACGTTCATTGGGAACGGCTGTGTGTCAATGGCCATGCCAGCAAAACTTAATCGTCCATCATTGAGGGCCGATTGAATCTGTCGACGAAAGACATTGCAATCATTAGTAGCATGAGATAAAGAGTTGTGATATTTGCAATATGCACGCCTCCTTAATTCATCAGGCGATGGCATGACATGATTAATCCGGATTACTTTGTCTTTTAACAAGGCATCAAATATCCTGTCACATTTGCCTACGTCAAAAGTACATTTAACTTCATCATCCCGATTCTTACGAATCGGCTTTAAGTCATCACACATATAGGGTTTGGCCTTGCTCGGCCAAACAAACTCGGCTATGTAAACATCGGCTTCATCACCGGAGTCGGCATCATATTCAATAGCGTTAAGCCGACTCCTGCTCATCCGATGCGAGTCTTTGGAATCGTTGACTCGGCTTTCATGAGCCAAAGCTTTCTCCTGAACCTGACCGACAGAAGAGAACTCGTGTCCTTCTAGCTTCTCCCTCAGATACGTTCTCAACCCGTTAAAAACTAAGTCGGCCATATCTCTCTCGGTTATAGCCAAGCTATAACATCGGTTTCTAGTATTTCTAAACCTCTTGATATAATCGGATACCGATTCATCATGTTTCTGTTTAACCGATGTAAGATGGGACAATTTTAACTCGACTTCACCAGCATAGAAGTGCTCATGAAATTTTCGCTCCAAGTGAAACCAAGTGTGTATAGAGTTAGGGGCTAAAGCTGAATACCAAGAAAAAGCAACCCCAGTCAACGATAACGAGAACAAGCGAACTTTGATGTGATCATGATTAGCTTCGCCTAATTGAGCCAAGTATTGACTAATGTGTTCCCATGTTGATTTGTTATCCACCCCATTGAATTTAGAGAACTCGGGAACTCTATAGCCAGGTGGGTAAGGTTGCAGATCGAAATACTCGGGATAGGGTTTAACGTAGGTTCTATGTTTTGGCATAATCCCGAGTCTATCATAAGCTATCTGGTCTAACCTTTTCTGGAACTCGACCAGCAAATCGTCCCTACTGGCCGATTGACTTGGCACAAGAGCAGAATTGGTCACAGGGCCGGGTTGTATCCAAGGAGCCGAATTTGAATTCGGCATTGACTCGCGTCCAGGAAATTGCACCGCTGGTCCCGTCTGTCCTGGCGGGTAGGGTAAACTTCGGATCGGGGTCGGACAGGGTAATGCATTGACAACCCGACTTTCCCTGTTTGGGCTCATCGGTTGTACGTCCGATGTTTGGCCTTGGATGGTGTTTTTCTTAGCAGCATCAAGTTCCATGACAGCATTATAAACAGTATTTGTACCTTGTGAAACATGGAATTGAATTTCAGCTAATTGCTCAGAAGTAAAGACACTGTTACTTACAGCGGGTGTGTCGATGTTGATGTTTAGAGGAACATATTCCGGCTCCTTGATCGGCGCAGTTGCACCTTGCCGATCTAGCTTAAAGCTGGCCAAGTATAACTCCTCGTCTTCCTGTTCCCGCTTGAGTCGCAGCGCCTCGAACTCCTCGCTCCTCTTCTTTTTCCACTCATCCAGACCTTGGCGTTGCGCCTCCGACAAGTCCTTGAGAGTAGGCTTGATGATGTTGTCGGTGGTGATGCCGGACAGATCTGTAGCCTTGGAACCGGACATTGCTATCCGATTTTAGGTTTAGAGATTAGTCCCCAGCGGAGTCGCCAAAAAGTGTGTTGCGATGTAAACGCGTCACACGAACACGTCCTCGTGTACCCGCGGTGCCGGGGGAGATACTCCGCAACTCGCCCCGCGGGAGGCCGGGTCTCAGCGCGATACGCAAGACAGAGACTCGGCGCTTTTGAAACCAGACGCCCCAGCCCCTCGGGAGGGACCCCGTCGGAGGGAGCCGGCGACGATTGGCTGAACTTGGCCGGTTTGACCGCTCCAAGCTCGGTTGTCGATATTCGTCGAAATCTAGTTGAAGTCGCCGAACAACGGAAGCATAAACAAGGGTTTGAGGGTAAAAAGGTAGAGGTTGTATTGATTTGTCGATTGTTTGCTTAATTTCAATCGGCCGTCACCTCCTACATATATATAGTGAGGCGGCTGGACTTTCCCGTACAAGCATTAGACTTCTACAAGGATTACAACTCATGAATTAAGTCGGTTTCTACCTCTAAATTAGGTAATAGTCTCGGTCGGCTTCGTACTGGACTTGAACTCCAAGCGTCCACTTTCGGCTTCTTTTAGAAAGTCACCTTTTGCCCTTCCGTGTTGACCTTGAACTCATCCTGGCTTCACCGACTCCTTTTTTGGGCTGGGCAAGCATTAAATTCTCCTCGCGTCTGGCTTCTCCGATGCAGTCCTCTAGAATCTTCAAGAATCCTCAAGTCTAGCCTGCGCCGGGTCCTTTAAACCGGGTTCTATCAAAACCGGGTTCTGTTACAACCGGGTTCTGTCAAGCCGGGTTCTGGACACACCGGGTCCTCTTTGAGTTATTCCGAGTAACACTCGAACCTTGGATCCGGGTTATCACAGAAATGACTCCTGGTATGTCGGGCTGGCTTCCCGCCGAGTCATCAACGAGCCGCCATTCCTCCTGAGAGCTCCTGAACCTGGTACCTGCCAAAAACGAGTGCTAACACAAGGCCAGATTGAACTGAGGCATAAAATTGCAAGTTTGCAAAATATAAAGCTGGTTAACATACAGCAAAAGGCTAAGTTAATTCTAGACATATACATTGTTTGGACGGCTTTACATATTGCCCATTACATTTTCAGGATAGCCGGCTCAACGAGCAAATTCGGCTCATGAAGATTTCTCCGCCGCCTCAGTGTCATCATCTGATTGAACAGGAGTTGGCGGACACGGCATTTCCTTGAAGATGGTGGTCAAGGAGACCATGTTGGCAATCTTGCTGGCATAACCGGAGACGGACCGAAGGATCTTCTTGCAATCTTGGTCATCCAGCGGCGTGCCGTCCTCCTTTTCAAGAGGGAAGCCGGATGCCACCCGCCAGGCTTCCGCCTCCGGGTAATGTGCCATCATCAAGCCCAAGGCCGTCTTGGCACCTCCACGAGCACTGGAACGAAGCCGGTCATCAAAGAATGAAGCCGCTTCGGCCAGTTCAGCTTCTACGCTGGCAAGGTTCGTCGGGGGCTCGGGGTTGCCGGGAAAGAATTTCTCGGCAAGATCTTTTCCCGAAGAATTAATCTTTGGGATAAGCTCCCCTACTTCCAGAATCCGGTCAAGCCGGTTTTCCGCCATTAGCTCATGGCCGTAACCCGCCGGAGCTGCAAAAAGGTGAAGTTCAATTACATTCGGCTAAGACAGAAACCAAAGAGTTTAAGTTATTTTAAAACTTACTCAGAAGATGGTTGTCGATCGCCAGCGATTCATCAAGGCGCCTGTTAAGCCGGTCCTGGATTCCATTGAAGGCATCCTTGTGGCTCTGCCTCTCTGATTCCAGAAGTTGTTCGGCTTTGGAAAGATTCTTCTTAGTTGTCTCCAGCTCCGCAGCCATCGATTGATTAAGCTTATTCAGCTCAATATTTTCGTTGCGGAGCCGGTCGACAATGCCGGCGTTCTCGGCAAGCTCTTTGGCTTTGATGATGGCGTCTGCAAGACAAAAATGTCAGCAGTGTAAAAGAAAGCCTGGAACTCAAAGCTAAAGATTCGGCATCTGTACCTTGGTATTGAACCCGGTCTGCCTCAAACCCTTCGATGATGGCGGCTTTGTTCGCCAATTCAGCCTTGAGCCGGCGCATCTCCTGATTTCGCACACCCAAAGAATTGATGGTTTCAGTGCCAATGTTTCGATGGATCTGCGTAAGGAATTGCTAAAAGCCTAAATCTATATTTACAAATTAAGGTGGCTACATGACGACATTTCATGACTGGGGGGTTAAGTGTGTGCATGCGCATTAACTCGGATCACTATGACAGTTAGTTTTAATAACTTAACCCGGCATAGTGCTCGGGGGCTACTGGTAAGGTAACTTACGTGGTAGTGCTCGCGGAGAAGTGTCATGCCGGCCTCAAAGCTATCAGCAAAGTAGTTCTGCTGATCTTCAAGAATCTCTATGACATCAAAGGTGTCATAGGCCTTGGTGTGATCCGGCTCGTCGTCCCGGACGGTTGTTCCCTTCTTCCGGGGAAGCCGAGGTGCCTTCATGAACCGGCTCATGAATTCCGGCATGATACGCCCCTCCTCATTGAAGGCTTCGCTTTGATGGGGGGAAAGGTTGGGGCATCATTAGCCGGAGCTTCAGCCCTTGGAGAGGATGTTTCAGTCACTTTCCCCGTCATCTCTGTCCATTGTGTGGGGGGAGTTACCCCGGCTCTCCCAACAGGCGAAGCCGGCACTATCATGCGCGTGTTCTCCTCTATTGGGTTCGGCTCTGGAATTGATGGAGTTGATGGAGGGATGGCAGGAGAGGCTTTCTTCCTCGTGGCGACCGTCTTTGTTTTCAACGGAGCGCCCTTCTTCATCCTGCAAAGGTAAAAGATGAAATTTAGCAAATCCGTCATGGCTGCAGGGGAAGGAGGAGATGTTATCAGTCGACTTACTTCTTGCTGGGGATATTGAGCCCAACAAGTGCATCGTCGTCTTCAGTCGACTTAGCGCTGCTTGTGGTCGACTGGCCCTTCCTCTTCCGGCTTTCTGCAGTAGCCGAGGAAAAGGCGATGGACCGCGTGGGCGCCTTGCTGGACGACGGCTTGCCAGCAGGGCGGACGTCGGTGATTCCAGCAATCTGACATATTACATGTTAGTCCGACAAAAGCAAACCCGAATCTCTCAAAGAATTGAACTTTGGTTAGTCAAAGTACCTTTGGGGGAGGGTTGGTTGCCGTAAACATCGGCAGTGATTCTTCATATTGCCGGCCTTCTCCAGGCCGGGCTTTGATGAGCTTGTTGAAGCGGGCCTCAAAGAGGCCCTGCTCCAGGTCCTTCTCGTTGATCCTCATTGGATCAGAATTACCCGTGTACTCGCAGAGAAGGCGAGCACGATGTTGGAGTGGCTGGATCCGTCTCTTCATCCAGCAAATAATGGTGTCCTCCCCAGTCAAGGGAGGAGAGCCGGACGTCAATTGCGCAATCCTCGCTTGGAGGGCGGCATGTTCCGTCGGCATTACACCTGATGGCTTCTTCTTCCAGGAGGGCAGCGGCGTGCCGGCTTCGTCTGTGAAAGGGGCTAGCCCCTGCAGCCGGTTTGGCGTCGCCACGTCCTTGCAGTAGAAGAATGTGGACGCCCATCCCTTAGCCGAATCAACGATTGGCACTTGAGGGTACCAGTCGATATCCCGGCGGCAGTTGAAGCTGATCGTGCCGGCCACCAGCAGCTCCTTGTTGATAGTTTGCCTCTTGACTAAGAAGCAACGTTCGAAGAAGTCTAATCTAGGTCTTATGCCTAAATATCCTTCGAATAGCGCTACGAAGCCGGAGATGTACAACAAACTATTTGGAGTGATGTTGTGGAGCTGGAGGCCGTAATAATCTAGGAGATTTATAAGAAAAGCCGAAGGCGGCAAGGAGAATCCCCTAATAATGTGGGAAGAGAGAAGTACCCGTTCGTCATTGACGGGAGTGGGACAAGGATCGCCTAAGGCGGACCTCCAAGTCGGCGCTGATTCTGAGGGTGGAAGGATGGCTCCGTCAGCCTCCATTCCCTTCAGCTCGGTCTCGTCGACCACCGAACAACCCCAATTGTGAGTCGGGTTGTTGGCAGCGCTCTTGTTGCTGCCGGCTTCTTCCACTTCTTCCTCCTCTTCACCGACGCTCGCGTCTTCGACGGCAGCCTCAGCAGTAGCGGAAGCAGAAGCCACTGTGGCAGCGGCTTTTGCCAAAGCCACCTCGTCACGGCTTGAGGCGGCGGAGGCGTGCGCCGGAGATGAGGAAGGTGCAGTTGCAGAGGCAGATGGCTCGGGAGCGGCGGCGGCGGCCGTGGAAGGAGCTCCTCCCATCGGCGGAGTCGGGCTGGCCGCGGTTGCGTCGGTCACTGGGGAGCCCGGAGCGCTGGAAGCCATGGAAATCGGAGGGGATTGAGCTCGGGAGAGGAGATGAGATCTGGAGGAGAGATGGAGCTAGGGTTGCGAATGGTGAGGTGATCGCGGTGGAGACGATGCGGTCGCGATTTTATAGCTCTGCGCTGAGATGTGTGCAACGGTCAGCAGCCGGGTTACTCGCCACGTGTATCGGATCAAGCCGTTGGTGACGGTTCCTTCTCTCCGACGCCTCGGTTCCAGCGCGGGAAAAACGGAAACTAGCCGCTTCATTCAAAAGATGCTCCTCCACTCACACTGCCGGGTCTGACGTAACTGTCAAATCGGCGGACGCGTGTCGTTGCATGCTCGAGTGTTTTTCGGCATACAAAGCCGGCACAGTTAAAATCGACAAAGCTGTTCGACATGATTTCAGGTTTCTGGGAATGCTCCAAGACTGAAGACGGATGATGAATTTCCCGGACAACATATTGCCAGAAAATTGAAGCCAGCCGCTGAAGTCCTTGAAGCTTTCCGGGGGCTACTATTGGGGTTATGCCGAACAGGTGTCCTCACAGAGAAGACTAAAAGCCAGCAGACCAGGGTGGCCCATAGTGGTGGTAAGCCGAATCCGGCTTAACCGGGCGGCCCAGTATGCTGAAGCGCAGGAGGCCCATCTGGCCAAGGGAACTCTAGAAGCCGGCCTGCATTGCGGAAGACTTAGCCCACAAGGCAGGGCCCAAGCCGGATTAGAGTAGGACTCCGTTCTTAGTCGGTTAGGTTTCCTCCTGTAAGCCCAGGTTCTGGACGCCTTTATAAGCCGGCCCCTGGGACGCCTTAGGACACATACGATCTCAACCTCAATTCACTGTAACTTGGCGATATTGCCTTATAGTGAATTATAGCAGCACGTAGGATCTCGCCACCGACGTGAGATCCGAAGCTGGGTAAACTCGTCTCTATGTCGCCGGATCACCCCACGTCTCCAAAACCCCTCTCTCTACCTAGCTCGATGGCACCCCTGCCGCGGCTAGAATCAACAATACCACGACATTCTCTCTTCCAGCAGGTTTACGTCATCGATCCTCTGCTCTTCTTGTGTGTTCTCATCATATGCAAGCACCCGGGGTGATTCGTACTTGAGCTCTGATGGCAGGACAGCTTCAGCCCCGTAAACGAGGAAGAAAGGTGTCTCTCCAGTGGCTCTGCTTGGTGTTGTTATGAGTGACCACAGTACGCTCGGTAGGTGATTAATCCAGTTTTTTCCCTTGTTCTCTATCTTGTCAACGGCTTTGGTCTTCAATCCCTTGAGAACTTCTGCGTTTGCTCGCTCTACTTGCCCGTTGCTTCTTGGATAGGACACTGAGGCAAAACACACCTTGATGCCCATTTCTTCGCAGAAGTTGAGAAAGGCTTTGCTTGTGAACTGAGTGTCGTTGTCGGTGATGATTCTATTCGGTACTCCAAACCGGTAGACGATTCCCTCGATGAACTTGATGGCGGCCTGAGCCGTCTGACGTGGAACTGGCATTGCTTCCACCCACTTCGTGAACTTGTCGATTGCCACGAACAGGTATTCATGACCTCCCACAGGCTTTGGTATCTTGCCGACGATGTCCAGCCCCCAGACCGCGAACGGCCAGGAGATTGGTATCGGCTGCAACGCTTGAGCTGGCTGATGCGTGTTCTTGGCGTAGTACTGGCAAGCTTCACAGGTCTTGACTAGCTGCTCCGCGTCGTGAAGTACCGCTGGCCAGTAGAACCCTTGGCGGAAAACTTTCCCCGCCAAAGATCTCGAAGCCACATGACTTGAGCATATCCCTTCGTGTATGTCCCTCAGTAGTTCTCGGCCTTGTTCTTGCGATATGCACCGCAGCTTGACTCCGTTTTCGCGCCGCCGGTAGAGCTCGCCATCGATTAGGACGTAGAGCTTTGCCCGGCGGGCCACTTGCTCGGCTTCGTGGTCATCCTTCGGGAGGGCGTGTTCCACCATGTACTTGATGATGTCCTGGGACCAGGGTGGATGGGTCCGTTCCACCAGCAGTACCTCCTTGCCAGAAGGAAGCAGAGCTTCCTCGGCCGTTGGCACTGTCGGGTCTTGGGCTTCCTGACTGGCTACCCGTGTTGTTGATGTAGAAGGGTTGCCAGCCTCCTTAGTCGCTGAAGAATTTGGCTTCAGCCTCTCGGGAGAGACTGAAGGTCGCTTGAGCACCTCGATGTAGATCCCGGGAGGTACCGGTTCTCGCTTGGAAGTTGTGATAGCTCGTCCGCAGATGTGTTTTCTTCCTGCGGCACGTAAGCAGCTCTGAAGCTACTGAAGCGCCGCTGGAGTTTCCACACTTCTTCGACGTACGGCGCCATCTGAGGGCAGGCGTACTCTTTGTTGACTTGCTTGATGACTAGCTGAGAGTCACCCTTGACGATGATCTTGCTGATGCCGAGGCCGATGGCAGCACGAACTCCCACGAGCAGACCCTCGTACTCCATCATGTTGTTGGAGATGTTTCCTTGGTAGTGCATTTGGACGACGTACTTCAGGCGCTCACCGGTTGGTGAAGTGAGGACGACCCCGGCACCTCCTTGCCCCTTGGTGTAGGAGCCGTCGAAGTGCATGGTCCAGGTGTCGGGATCCTCCTTCCCGGGAAGGCTCGTCTCCTCCTCCGGGTTGTCGATCGCTGTCTCGGTCCACTCGGCTATGAAGTCAGCCAGTGCTTGGCTCTTGATGTTGTCCATGTGCTCGAACTTGAGCCCGAAGCCCTGGAGTTCCATGGCCCACGCCGAGATGCGTCCGGTGGCCAGCGGGTTCTCCAGAGGACTCCTTAGGTTGTACTTGGACACCACCATGATTGGGTGCCCCTCGAAGTATGGCCTCATCTTGCGGGAGGCGATAAGGATCGCTAGCAGCAGCTTCTGCATCATGGGATACCGCTCCCGGGCGTCGCGCAGCACTGAGCTGACGAAGTAGACCGGGTGCTGCACCTTGCGGGTCGCTGATTCTTTGGCGGGTTCGACGTTCTCCACGTCCTTGATGCTCCGGGGTGTTGTTGTAGTAGCCCCCGGCTGCGTCGTCTTGGAGTTTATTCCTTCGTCCTCAACGCGTGGCTCGCCGTTGACAGGAGGGGGCAGGGTGCTGGGGTCTTCGAACATCTGAACACCCGACCGCCCCTTCTTTCTTGGTTGCCCCGGGAACGGGTCCCCGGGACGCTTGCCCTTGCTTGGTTTCTTTGGAGATGCGTCGCGCTCGGCCACCAGCACGGCGCTGACCACTTGGTTAGTGGCCGCGATGTACAGCAGTAGTGGCTCCTTCTCCATTGGGGCCACGAGGATGGGTTGCGAAGCGAGGTAGCTCTTGAGTGATTGGAGAGCCTCCTCAGCCTCGGGGCTCCACTCAACGGGGCCCAATTTCTTGAGCAACTTGAAGAACGGCAAAGCCTGCTCTCCAAGCCTTGAGATGAAGCGCCCGAGTGCAGTGATGCACCCGTTGAGGCGCTGCACGTCCTTGACTCGACGGGGCGCTTCCATTCGTTCGATGGCCTTGATCTTGTCGGGGTTTGCCTCAATCCCCCGGTGGGAGATCAGGAAACCCAACAGCTTGCCGGATGGGACCCCGAACACGCACTTGTCGGGGTTGAGCTTGAAGTTGACCCGGCGGAGGTTGTCGAAACTCTCGTGCAGGTCTTGGAAAAGGGAGTCCTGGAACCTTGTCTTGACCACGATGTCGTCGATGTAGGCTTCAACGTTGCGGCCCACTTGGGTCCCAAGGCACGCTTGCATCGCGCGCTGGAAGGTAGCGCCAGCGTTCCGTAGGCCGAAAGGCATCCGGGTGTAGCAGTAGCAGCCCTTGGGGGTGATGAAGGCCGTCTTCTCCTGGTCCTCGACCGCCATCAGGATCTGCTGGTACCCGGAGAAGGCATCCAGGAAACACAGTGACTCGCAACCGGCTGTGGAGTCCACGATCTGATCGATGCGCGGCAGAGGGAATGGGTCCTTGGGGCAGGACTTATTCAGGTCTGTGAAGTCGACGCAGAGTCGCAGCTTGGAGGAGTTCGGCTTTGGCACCACCACCGGGTTGGCTACCCAGGTGGGATGAGGTACCACCTTGATGACTTTAACATCCCAACTTTTGGAATGTTTTAAAAATCACAAAAATTTAAAACTTATGTTAATAATTAAATAAAGTCTCCAAAAATCAAGAAAAGCTTTTTTTTAGAAGATTGTTTTGACATCTTCAAAGTTATATTTTAAATTAAATATTCCTTTATCTTCAAATCTCAATTTTAAAGTCTTGGAAATAAAATATTTAAATGTGGTTTTCAAATAGTATTTTCCACTTGGGATATTTGGTTTTCAAATAAATAATATGGGGATATTATAAACCCTAAATTAATTGAGAAAATGATTTAAACATTTTTTTTCTAATCTTTGTTTTATGAAATGTTTTATCTTAAACTATATTTAAATATGAAAATGAGTTATCATTTTGAATGATATTACTCACCTTAATTCTCTGGTTTTTATTTAAATATTATGGGATATTTATAAACCCTAATTTATAAAATTCCCAATTAGCCATATAAGGCATATTTGATCAAAAGGGTATTTCGGTAATTTTGTTTTGACCAAAAATAATTCCTAAATGTCTATTTAGACTATTTGGAATTTTACAAATTTTTTACAAATTTATTTGACTTGATTCGGAGCTCTAAATCAAAAGTTATATAGGAAAAACAGAAAATAGAAAAAGAAACAGAAAAATTGCTGACGTCATCGATGATGTCATCACCATCAAGCTCTGGCCGTAACATACGCACGTTACATCTCGTTGCCTATCTCCCTTCCCTCCTTGATTCCCGGTGATTTACTCCACCAATCGAAGTGTCGTCTATTCCTACGGAAAGCCCTCGACTTCCTCTCTGTTTCCCCTCTGTTTCTGTAACACCCCGTTGCCGTTGGTGATCACCGGGGCGTGAGGTTCGGGATACCGCCGCTTGTGGAGAGCGGCCACCGGAGGAGATCGCCGCTTGTGGTAGCTGCCGGAGAGGAAGGGAACGGGAGAGAGGACGGGAACGACATGGCGTGGCTGCTCCCTCTTATTGGCATCCACCAATACGACATGGCCCATGAAGCCCAGGCCCACCTTGCCCCAGGTATCGGGTGTGACAATACCGCCCCCAAGAAACATTGCTTGTCCCCAAGCAATGGCTCGGTCAATTCTGTCACAGATGGCAGCTACTTGCCACTCGCGGATTGCGACAATGCCCGGATCCCACGGCCTTCCGAGAGTACATATGATGGACTGAGCGAATATTGAACAGAAGTAATGGACTGACCGAATATTGAACTTGATCCACGAATATAGAAGCATTTCTTCAGCCCTCTGGTTCACAACCTTTACACCATATTGTATATACTGAAGAGCAGTTGTCCAGGATTCCACCGGCCAAGAGCTGACAGTACAAGATTGCTCAAATAAATCACACCCATAGATTGAATTATGCACTTGTCTGTCATGCCTTCTACAGCAACACCACAACCATGTATGCAGACCCAGTTTCCAAGGGAAGCTCAACCAAGCACAGGTAGAATAAACATGCAACTCTACGCATAGGATGGCGACTCCATTTATCTCAACTTTTGGCTTCACAGACAGCTCAAGGCAACAAAAATATTTACTAGTACTAAGACCAACCTCCACTTCAAATTGATGGCAAGAAAACTGTGCATCAGACTTTCCGCCTATACAAAACCACAAATTGCACTGGCTGATTTTGTCTCTTGATAACTGCAGCTTTCCCTTCTCAGATGTCAACACAAGGCACACCTGATTAACTCCACTAGTTGTGTGACCGAGGCATGTGACCTTGTTCATGCTGTCCTCTAACTCTTGGTGAATTTCCATATCAATCTCTACAAACAACGATAAGCTGCCGACCTGAGTGAGCACTTGGTCGGAAATATCGTCCTCCCACACCTCCTCGGGGAGCATTTTCGCCCTCACATTAGAAACATCCACATAACCCAGCTCGAGCTCTTGAAACAGGGACATACCTCCAACCTGGGTCAGCACCTCAGCAGACATGTCGGTGCCGACGTCCCTGCAACGGTTCGAGGTCGCCGCAGGAAGTTGTGTGCTGCCACTGGCTGGGAGCACGATTTCGGCATGGCCACTGTCGGTGTAGTGGGCAAGACCTTCTGCCGAACAGCTTGTGGGCATGGCGGAAGCGAAGACAGCGTCCGCGTGTGGACCACCATCACCGACGACCTGACCCGCCGAGACGACCAAGGACGACGAAGGTTTGGTCATCTGCTGGGAAACCCTGTCTTGGCATTCCGCCGAACACCTGGCGGGCGCTGGCATGGAGAGCTCAGGGACAGCATGGAGCTCCATCACCAACTCTGCTGGGGCTTCCTCAGGCGTTGCTGGCTGTGGTACTGGCGCGGTCGGCGATGTGGTTGACAGAGACGACGTAGCTGCTGCGCTGCTCTCTTCCATCGGAATAAATTTTGCGAGTCTTCGCAGCAGGTCGGCTCGGAGCTCATCCAAGCTCGCCATGACCGGCTTCTCCTCGTCTGGCTCAAACTGGATCGCCGACGGTCACGGGCTCGTGCAGCGAGGTGTGCTCGAGGCCGCAGGTGATGGGCAGGGGATTTTTTTTTTGTGGGGAATTTTCGGTGGAAATTTGGGGCGCGGATCCGAAGATCGGTGGCTCTGATACCACTGTAACACCCCGTTGCCGCCGGAGATCACCGGGACGTGAGGATAGGATACCGCCGCTTGTGGAGAGCGGCCACCGGAGGAGATCGCCGCTTGTGGTAGCTGCCGGAGAGGAAGGGAACGGGAGATAGGACGGGAACGACCCGTGTTCTATTCTGTTCTTCGATACCCTCTTCCTGGCGTGGCTGCTCCCTCCTATTGGCATCCACCAATACGACACGGCCCATGAAGCCCAGGCCCACCTTGCCCCAGCCCCCAGGTATCGGGTGTGACAGTTTCCCCCTCGGATTGTGCCGCCTCACGACCGCAAAAGCTCGCCGGAGCTCCGCCTTGCTGCCGCCGCTTTTCCTCGATTCCGGCAAAGGTAGCACCTCGCGCCACCCCTTTCTGGTCTCCTCCTCTTCCCCATCACCTAGCGCACCTCGCTTACTCCTCGGTTTGATTTTGGGCGCAGCCAAACGACGTGCTCGTCCTCGACAAGAGTTCGCCATGCGCCTCCCCTGCCTCGCGCGCCCGAGGCCGCTCTGCTCCGGCCGCCCTTCGCCTCGGCCAGCCGCCTCCGGCCTCGCCCCGTCGCCCTCCCTCCGGACAGGCTGCCTCGCCTCCTCCCCTTCCCGAGCTCGCCTCCGACTACGCCCGCGCCCTTTTCATCTCCCTCTGCCCGTGCTGCTCGTCCGCACTGCCGTCATCCCTCCGCGCTCGCGGCCCAGCTTCCTCCCGCTGCCGACCTCCTCCGCCTGGGTCAGGCCGTGCGAGTCCTCCTCTACGACCGCCTCCGGCAAACAACACTCCGTCCCGAAGCCGTGTTCCGACAGTCCGTTGTGTCCCATGTCCGTTTCCGTCTCCCGACCGGTGCCTGGACCCGTACGTCTTTCTTTTCCGTTTCGTTCCCGACGATCCGTCTCCTTCGTAGACGCCTCCATTGATGTGTCCATGTTCGTTCCCGTTGCCGCCGTCGTGTTCTTCTCTCGACGTGCCTCCACGTCGTGTCCGCCTCGTGTACCGCAACCCGACACCAAAATCTACCATGCCATTTTTCCGCCTCGATGTCGTGTCGTGTTCCTTCCCCGACGTTCCCGTCATGAAGCCGACCCGACGACCACCTCCGTGTCCGTCGTGCTTCTGACCATTCGTCTCTGTCCATGCATCCGTATGTGTCGTCTCCGTGTGCCCTCCATACCTGATGTCTTGTTGTCTTCGTCCCCACCGTGCATCTGTTTGTCCCCGTCGTGTGTGTTTTGCATGTCGTGGATGCCTCCGTGCTCCGACCGTTGCCGACGTGTCTCGTTCCCGGTGTCCGTCTCCGTATGCGTTCTGTCGTGTCTTCCTCCCGGTGCTATGAACCCGGATGTTCCCATCGTGAACCCGCTCCCAACCCGCCGTGAAACCCGACGACTTCTCCGTGTAAGACACCGTGAACTCCTTCGACCCCGAAGACCGGAGCCGCCAAATTCTTCCACGACGACCGTGAACGACTAACGGTGTCGTACGACGATGAACCGAGTATGACTACTTTGGCTACTTCCACGACATCGACTACTTCCCGGAGGTCATGTGTGATATTCTACGTCGACTACCCGTCTACATCATGTGTCATGGACATCTTTCTCCCCGTCTACAACGACATTCGTTCGCTTTGGGTGAGCAATCTCATTCTCATATTGACCACAAACGAAAATCCTAAACCCAATTATCTGATTCATTTTGCAGATTGGATCATGT
The DNA here is from genome assembly GCA_012064385.1 of Puccinellia tenuiflora. Taxonomy (NCBI): domain Eukaryota; kingdom Viridiplantae; phylum Streptophyta; class Magnoliopsida; order Poales; family Poaceae; genus Puccinellia; species Puccinellia tenuiflora. The sequence continues at coordinate 85,466 of QRDG01000832.1, read as the reverse complement.
GTTGAACTTTTACCACCAACCTAGTTATCCTTGTTGCCATCCTTGTTTGTCCTCATGTTTGTTTTACTTGAATGTTGTATTGTTGTTGATTGTTGTTTCTTTGCAATGTTTAGATCGAAAGCAACATTCTACGTCGAAAGAGTATGTGAGCAACGACTAGTTCCAAAAGGCAAGTGCATACACCCTTTCATTAAAGACCTACTATTTTATTATATATGCAGTGTAGACTATTTCAGTAGTATGCATGATAGGTGTACTACTATATTGCTATGCAGACCTGTTTAGTACACCTCCCTTTATTCCTGTTGATTTAGGAACCCATTCACTTGGTAGAAGTTAGAACTGCTATGCTGAAATGTTTTATTGTAGTACGAAAGGATAAAAACTCTACTAAGTTAATGAACTACCTGGGTGGCAATTGGTTTGCTCTATTGGTGGGTTAAAGTTGAGTGGCTTCTCAGGCCCAGTTCTGCGGGTACCTGAGTACGTGCACTTGTGAACGGCCACCCAGGAACAAAGAGATTTAAGTCACTCCAAGTTTAGATTGCGACCGTGCAACCACTAGTCATATGGGCTCTGTCTTGACGGAGTAAGTTGTATGGACCTGGGTCAGCGAGATCTGAAGATGTAGCGGGGTAGGTGGACGGTGATCTTGCTAGTAGTACCACGGGAAAGTACTTCTGAAAAGTCTCGTCTCGGTCTTCTCCTTTCCTTTTCACTAAATGAGGGTTAAGGTTAGAATGGGTTGATCGAGTCTAGTGGGGAAAGTGCCACAAACTCTCGAGAGTAATAAAACTATGATCATAGCCGTGTCCCCGGTTACGGACAATTATGAGCAGCTGGACAAGGATGTCGATGGAAAATCTCCTCATTCCAATTTCATAATAAAATTTGATGGGTGAACTCGGGTATATGAGACCTTGGATGCGTTCCATGGGTGTGTCTCATATTGAAAAGTTGAGAATATAATGTTTGTGAAAAGTAGGACAAAATTGGCTTTATGCAATAGCCTTCAACCCCACCAGCCAGATGAGCATGTAGATTTAGTCTTGTCATTTTATAATCCACCATAGTATTCACTTGCCGGCCTGTTACAAGGTATTGACCCAAATTCCCTGGGCTGCAACATTAATGTTGCAGGTTTTTACGATGACGCGTGAGGACGTCTACCTTTCGAGCTTGCAACCAACATGTATGCCAGTGGCACATGAAGATGATGAAGCTCTCTGTGCTACTTATGTTTCCGCTGCCAAACTTTGCATTGAAGCTAGCCTTTGGCTATGCAATTTGTAAAGAATATTTTATTTATGGATCTCGCGATGTAATATTTATTTGACATTGATGCATGGTATTACATCTATTTGTGAATTGCTATCCATACTCGATCCAGGGAATAGCATATTTCACGATGTGTTCTTGCTTTTCTAAGCAAGGGCACCACAAGATGGTATCAGAGCACTGTATTGCCTGTAGATTCGAAAACCCTAGGTTTGGATTAGAAATAAGAATGACCATAGGAACAAAAGTTATTTTTTTCTTGTCCAAATCTTTCCTAATATCTTCTTGTAACCTTCTCAACTAATTGCTTTCTAAGTTATCTTATCTTATTTATAGATGACCATAACTCAGAAATGTTTCCGAAGACGTTGAAGATCAACGTGACAATTATGAGAAGCCATCAAGCACCTTGACCGAAGACTTAAAATTTTGACTTCACAACATCTAGAAGTACCCCGACGAACTCAAAGAAATAGAAGAGAATCTTGAAGCATTGAAGAAAGAGATAGACTAGACCACCATTTTACCCTAATAGCGTTATAGTAATATTGTATTGACTTACCAAATTGTAGTATGGCAGTACTATCGTGTCTATTTTGAAAAACCTTGTTGTGGTTGTTTGTTATCCAAACTATAATTTTGAAAATTAAGTAGGAGAAGTTGTTTTTTTATCTCTACTGATTGTTCTACTGTTGTTTGATGCTTGCTGGATGTTGTTTGTAAGATGAATTGTCTTGATCTGTTGTGTATGGGTATTAATACTTCTCTTAGATCTTTCTATCTCTACTCATCCATGCTAAACTAAATAGATGTCCCAGCCAAATTACAACAACCCGCTAATGCCTACACTACACCTGTTACTAGATGCACATAATCAGTTGAACCAGTTGATGACCCAAAACTTAGAAGACAACAAGGACATTCCATCACCACCACCATCTCAAGTGGATATGCTGATCAGATTCCTAAAGCTTCGACCAGAAAAGTTCTCAAGAACTGTAGAACCTATTTTGGCAGATGATTGGTTACATTCAGTGAATAAAGATTTAGTGACCATAGGACGCACAAATGCTGAGAAGGTTAGATTTGCGGCACATTTACTAGAAGGACCTGCAGCAGACTGGTGGGACAGCTACCAGATCACACATCCCATTGAAGAGATGACATGGGAATTGTTCCAAGAAGGATTTCGTGCTGCACATATTTCATCTGGAGTGATGAAACTGAAGAGGAAATAATTTTACGAGCTCCGACAAGACAACCGAAATGTTATAGAATACATGAATGAGTTCAATAATCTGGCTCGCTACGCACCGGATGATGTTGATACAGATACCAAGAGGAAAGAAAGGTTCCTAAATGGTTTGAATGACAAACTATCCATTCTATTGACAGTTGCCTATACCCCTAACTACCAGTCACTCGTTGACCAAGCTATAGTCTTAGAAAGTAAACTGAAGCAATTTGCAAACAAGAAGCGAAAGCATGAATTGGAAAAGCATCGCTCAGAATCACAGCAGGAATGGCACACTTCACATGACGAATGTGTTCATTTTGAGTTCAAACACCTTGAAGATAACAACCACCATTGTCATAATATTGATTTGCACAACCTTCATGGAGAAAATGACTACCACTTCAACCATGGCCACCATAGCCCCGTCCATATTGAAGAGGTTTATGACCTCGGAGATGAGCACATTATGGGAGAAAACAGTAGTCAGAATACCCACCCCAAACCCAACAGGAAAGACCTCAGTCAGGTGGAGTGTTGCAAATGCAAGAAAATGGGACACTATTCTTGGGACTGTCCACAAAAGAAGATTAGTATTGGGACCAAGCCAACTCAATTCCGAAAGGGACATGTGTTCTCTATAAATAGTGAGAGAGTTCTCAAGAGGCCAAACCCAGTTATTGAAGAATTGTTGATCAACTCATGTTCTGCACTAGTACTTTTCGATGTTGAGGCTACACATTCATTCATATCAAAAGACTTTCTGAGTAAAAACAAGATATCCTATCAAGTGATTAGAAGACCCATCAGAGTAAGCTCTACAGAGGGGAAGATACCAGCAAATGCGGTATGCCAAAGCATGACCTTGGAAATTGAGACACACAAGTTTCCAAGCGAGATGTTTGTGCTAGACTTGCAAGGCTTGGATATAATCATAGGCAAGGACTGGATGTCCAGGTATGAAGGTCAGATAGATCATGCTAGTAAGGCTGTCACACTCACGACACCAGAAAATAAGCGAATCAAATATCAGTTTAAATCAAGCAGCAAAGAAACCAACTGAGTTTTCATGAGGAGCTTAGCCAAGAAGAAGGACCAGAGTCAATGGAAATGTTCTGAGGATGTAATAAATGCCACTAGTTATATGTAAGGGGAAGAATAAGTAATGTGATGTAAGGGTGGTGTGATGCCGATGTATTTTTATGCCAAAACTTTATGAAGCATTATCTTTTGTGGTGGAGACTGCTCGAACTATCAACGATGGAGACATAGGATTGAAAATGATGAGCTAAGACAACATGGAAAGCATGTTTTCCCAAGGAGAAGAATCACAGAACAAGCCATAGCTTGTGAGCCTGCATGTGTAGGAGTTTCGCAACCTAATAGTTTTGAAGAATCGATAGTTTAGATCAGGTTGTCTTGCAGATTGGAAACTTTCTGGCAGGCAAGTGAGGATGCCCAAGAGATAGAATACGTGATTCACCTATCTACATATTGAGATAATAATATGGATATAGGATGGACTGATCACCCTTCCTACTACTCATATTATTTCCCTCACTATTTGGATTGGTAAATCTGAGTGACATACCTATAAGAGAGACGACGTGGATAAGCCTGAACCAACGGAATATTATAACCCTATGTGAGGCAAGTGTTGCCAACACGTGAGATATACGGTGAGGATAAAGCTCAGCTCTCGTGAAGAAGAAGGAATACTGCAAATGAAAGTTTTTGCCTACCATGAGAGTTTCGTTAGAAATGGCGGAGTGTTTGCATTGATGGAAGTCAACCATGAAGACGAAGTCTGCCAAGGACACGACATTAACAGATTTTAGATATTGTGATGAGACACACTCATCTTGACTTTCTAACTTACCCAAAAGAGCGACCCTTCAGTGTCAAAAGTACTTCAACAACCATTTTATGCGGTTCACAGCTCTACCGTGAAGGAAAATTCAATTCCAACCCCGTGGGGGAGGATTATGTTTCCAAGTATGTGAATAGACACCCACCTGTTGGAAACGAGGATTCACGTTCCAGGACTTTAAGATAGTATGCAAGGTTCAAGAAGTCACTAAATCATTATGAGGAGATGGTACATGTTATATATTGGATATAAGGATGATGAAGCACGGTCTCAAACAGCTGAAGTGTTTGTTCAACCTAGCATGACCTCCTCACATGCTGGATGATCCCCTAACCCGAAATCCTGTTTTCAAGACTGCCAACAAAAGTTCCTTTTAAGGGTGGTAGCTCACCCAGTTGCCTAAACCCGGAGATCCCAACCCCATCTTTCTTTCTAGCCTCTTCGAATCTCGGGGACGAGATTCCTTTTAAGGGTGGTAGGTTTGTAACATCCCAAATTTTGGAATGTTTTAAAAATCACCAAAATTTAAAACTTTTATTAATAATTAAATAAAGTCTCCAAAAATCAAGAAAAACCTCTATAGAAGATTGTTTGGACATCTTCCAAAGTTATATTTTAAATTAAATGTTCCGTACCTTCCAATCTCAACTTTTAAAGTTTTGGAAATAAAATATTTAAAAGAGTTTTCAAATAGTACTTTCCACTTTGGATATTTGGTTTTCAAATAAATAATATGGGGATATTATAAACCCTATTTCTTTGTGGAAATATTTTAAATACTTTTCCAAGCCTTGTTTTATAAAAATGTTTTATCTTAATTTATTATAATATGAAAATGAGTTATCATTTTTAATGATATTACTAATATTATTTCTCTGGTTTTTATTTAAATATTTTGGGTATATATAAACCTTAATTTGAATTTCCCAAATAGCCATATAAGGCAAATTTAACCAAAAAGGGGATTTTGGTGATTTTATTTTTATCAAAAATAGTTCCTAAATGTCTATGCTGACTAATGGAAATTTAAATTTTTTACAAATTTATTTGACTTGATTCGGAGCTCTAAATCAAAAGTTATATAGGAAAAACAGAAAATAGAAAAAGAAACATAAAAATTGCTGACGTCATCGATGATATCATCATCATCAAGCTCTGGCCGTAACATACGCACGTTACATCTCGTTGCCTATCTCCCTTCCCTCCTTGATTCCCGGCGATTTACTCCACCAATCGAAGTGTCGTCTGTTCCTACGGAAAGCCCTCGACTTCCTCTCCGTTTCCCCTCTGTTTCCCCCTCGGATTGTGCCGCCTCACGACCGCAAAAGCTCGCCGGAGCTCCACCTTGCCGCCGCCGCTTTTCCTCGATTCCGGCAAAGGTAGCACCTCGCGCCGCCCCTTTCTGGTCTCCTCCTCTTCCCCATCACCTAGCGCACCTCGCTTACCCCTCGGTTTGATTTTAGGCGCAGCCAAACGACGTGCTCGTCCTCGACAAGAGTTCGCCATGCGCCTCCCCTGCCTCGCGCGCCCGAGGCCGCTCTGCTCCGCCAACCCTTCGCCTCGGCCAGCCGCCTCCGGCCTCGCCCCGTCGTCCTCCCTCCGGACAGGCTGCCTCGCCTCCTCCCCTTCCCGAGCTCGCCTCCGACCACGCCCGCGCCCTTTTCATCTCCCTCTGCCCGGCCGTCGTCCCGCGCCCGAGCGGCCGTGCTACTCGTCCGCACCGCCGTCGTCCCTCCACGCCCGCGGCCCAGCTTGCTCCCGCTGCCGACCTCCTCCGCCTGGGTCAGGCCGTGCGAGTCCTCCTCTACGACCGCCTCTGGCAAACAACACTCCGTCCCGAAGCCGTGTTCCGACAGTCCGTTGTGTCCCATGTCCGTTTTCGTCTCCCGACCGGTGCCTGGACCCGTACGTCTTTCTTTTTCGTTTCGTTCCCGATGATCCGTCTCCTTCGTAGACGCCTCCATTGATGTGTCCATGTTCGTCCCCGTTGCCGCCGTCGTGTTCTTCTCCCGACGTGCCTCCACGTCGTGTCCGCCTCGTGTACCGCAACCCGACACCAAAATCTACCATGTCATTTTTCCGCCTCGATGTCGTGTCGTGTTCCTTCCCCAACGTCCCCGTCATGAAGCCGACCCGACGACCACCTCCGTGTCCGTCGTGCTTCCGACCATTCGTCTCCGTCCATGCATCCGTATGTGTCGTCTCTGTGTGCCCTCCGTACCCGATGTCTTGTTGTCTTCGTCCCCACCGTGCATCTCTTGTGTCCCCGTCGTGTGTGTTTTCCATGTCGTGGATGCCTCCGTGCTCCGACCGTTGCCGACGTGTCTCGTTCCCGGTGTCCGTCTCCGTATGCGTTCCATCGTGTTTTCCTCCCGGTGCTATGAACCCGGATGTTCCCATCGTGAACCCGCTCCCAACCCGCCGTGAAACCCGATGACTTCTCCGTGTAAGACACCGTGAACTCCTTCGACCCCGAAGACTGGAGCCGCCAAATTCTTCCACGACGACCGTGAACGACTAACGGTGTCGTACGACGATGAACCGAGTATGACTACTTTGGCTACTTCCACGACATCGACTACTTCCCGGAGGTCATGTGTGATATTCTACGTCGACTACCCGTCTACATCATGTGTCGTGGACATCTTTCTCCCCGCCTACAATGATATTCGTTCGCTTTGGGTGAGCAATCTCATTCTCATATTGACCACAAACGAAAATCCTAAACCCAATTATCTGATTCATTTTGCAGATTGGATCATGTGTTGAACTTGTACCACCAACCTAGTTATCCTTGTTGCCATCCTTGTTTGTCCTCATGTTTGTTTTACTTGAATGTTGTATTGTTGTTGATTGTTGTTTCTTTGCAATGTTTAGATCGAAAGCAACGTTCTACGTCGAAAGAGTATGTGAGCAACAACTAGTTCCAAAAGGCAAGTGCATACACCCTTTCATGAAAGACCTACTATTTTATTATATATGCACTGTAGACTATTTCAGTAGTATGCATGATAGGTTACTATATTGCTATGCAGACCTGTTTAGTATACCTCCCTTTATTCCTGTTGATTTAGGAACACATTCACTTGGTAGGAGTTAGAACTGCAATGCTAAAATGTTTTATTGTAGTGCGAAAGGATAAAAACTCTACTAAGTTAATGAACTACCTGGGTGGCAATTGGTTTGCTCTATTGGTGGGTTAAAGTTGAGTGGCTGCTCAGGCCCAGTTCTGCGGGTACCTGAGTACGTGCACTTGTGAACGGCCACCCAGGAACAAAGAGATTTAAGTCACTCCAAGTTTAGATTGCGACCGTGCAACCACTAGTCATATGGGCTCTGTCTTGACGGAGTAAGTTGTATGGATCTGGGTCAGCGAGATCTGAAGATGTAGCGGGGTAGGTGGATGGTGATCTTGCTATTAGTACCTTGGGAAAGTACTTCTGAAAAGTCTTCTCTCGGTCTTCTCCTTTCCTTCTCACTAAATGAGGGTTAAGGTTAGAATGGGTTGATCGAATCTAGTGGGGAAAGTGCCACAAACTCTCGAGAGTAATAAAACTATGATCATAGCCGTGTCCCCGATTACGGACAATTCTGAGCAGCTGGACAAGGATGTCGACGGAAAATCTCCTCATTCCAATTTCATAATAAAATTTGATGGGTGAACTCGGGTATATGAGACCTTGGATGCGTTCCATGGGTGTGTCTCATATTGAAAAGTTGAGAATATAATGTTTGTGAAAAGTAGGACAAAATTGGCTTTATGCAATAGCCTTCAACCCCACCAGCCAGATGAGCATGTAGTTTTAGTCTTGTCATTTTATAATCCACCATAGTATTCACTTGCCGGCCTGTCACAAGGTATTGACCCAAATTCCCTGGGCTGCAACGTTAATGTTGCAGGTTTTTATGATGACGCGTGAGGACGTCTACCTTTCGAGCTTGCAACCAACATGTATGCCAGTGGCACATGAAGATGATGAAGCTCTCTGTGCTACTTATGTTTCCGCTGCCAAACTTTGCATTGAAGCTAGCCTTTGGCTATGCAATTTGTAAAGAATATTTTATTTATGGATCTCGCGATGTAATAATTATTTGACATTGATGCATGGTATTACATCTATTTGTGAATTGCTATCCATACTCGATCCAGGGAATAGCATATTTCACGATGTGTTCCTGATTTTCTAAGCGAGGGCGCCACACTAAGTAGTACTAGTCTAGTATTGCTCGGTCCGGTTCCTAAGATAGGAGACTAAGTCTCGGTCTCATCATCATCGCCTCCATAAGCAATCAGGTAGTCGATGCCTTCCACTCCTCCGGACAGATCAGGTTCCTCGTAGTACACCTCGTCCTCGTGGTAAGCTCCATAGCTCTCCTTGATTGCCTCCTCAAAGTCTAAGCATGGGGTCAAAAAGGAAAGGGTGAGCAACAGCGTTACTCAGCAAGTTCTGAATATATATAGATAAGGTGTTTCATGCACTAGCTACTGCCAAAACCTCGGGTCTTTGGCATAGATGCAAGTTTTTGCAAACATTTCTTTAAAGGATAGATTTTATTCTGAAAACTATGTCCACAGTCTCCACTGTTGGCCGCCGCAACGACCCAACCCGGTGTAGGCCTGCCGAGGATATGCGGATGAGAAAAGAAGCCTCTGACTGACCCCGCCCATACAAAGTCCGTGGGTTGATGCTTTCACTACGGCGAAAGGATCACTGGAACATGGGTTATTAGTTCCTAAGGATATATACCTTCCCATACGATGGAACACAGTACCTATTCATCTTACCATTGTTCCACCGCCAACCAATAGTATGTACCACATCATTCAAAAATACTTTTTCTTTTTTATGCAAGTGAAAGGAACGTATAGGTAACTTTGCAAGTACTTTGATAAAAATACATCAAACGGTATGCAAGAATGAACTTGCCTTGAGACTGACAAGTAGTGCAGTCTAAAGCTTTCAGCGATTCGTGACCCTCGTGTTCTGAAAATCAACATCATTGTCTTTATAAGACAATGTTTGAAAATCCAAATCATGCTATTATGCATAGATGAAATGATTTTTTGGAGATTTTCTTTTTTATAAAAATTCCCCCTTCACATTTTAAGATGATTTCTTTTTTTGTGTGTTTTACCTAGGATGAGTAACAGGACAGTCATTTATGGAAAGGTAATTTATTTTACTTTTAAAAAGATAATTCAATTCATTTCCACTGAAGGATCCTTGAATATTTTGAAAACAATTCAAATCATGTCCACTTAAGGATCTTTGAATATTTTGGGAAAATAATTCAAATCATGTCCACTTAAGGATCTTTGAATATTTTGGAAAACAATTCAAATCATTTCCACTTAAGGATCTTTGAATTTTTCACTCAAGAAATATTTTTCAATAAATCAAGTAAAAATCATTTTTGAAATCCTTGCAAAATTTTGAGTTAATAACATATTTTTATTTGATTTTTAGGATTTTTATTTTGGATTTAAAATTTAAATCATAACTTGGATTTGATTTGAATTCTGCAATTTCTTAGAAATTACAATTAGGTCCTCGGGTACTTGGTTGAACCAAGTCAACCCACACCGGTTCGGTCGGACCGAACCACTTTTGCCTCTCCCTCTCTTCTCTCTCTCGCTCCCGTGGTCGACGCGATCCCCTTTTCGCCTTCGCCGTCGCCGGCCGATTCCAGCGTGCTCCGACCAGCTCCGCCGTCGTGCTAGGGCGCAATCGAGAGCCCTCTCGACGCTCTACCTTCGCCTCCCCTTTGATCTGTTTTTCTCCACCTGGTGTGTTCGTGCGCAACTCAACCCTAGGATTAGGGTTTAGGTGACGGCGCCGCTCCGCCGTGATTCTCCTTCTCCGAGCTGCTTCGCCATGGCTTGGCACAGAGCTCCACTCTCTGACTCCACCTCGCTGTTCCCCTCCTTCTCCACCGACGCGGTCATGCTGGACCTTTCCCCTGGTGAGGGTTTCGGTTGCAGCGCGATACGTCGTGCTCCCGACTCCCGCTCTGCTCCGCCGCCGATGTGGAGCTCGCCTCCGTGCCGCTGTGGTGCTGGGGTGGTGTTGCTGTGGTGCTGCTCCTCCCTTGGTCCTCCGTCCTGACCACACGGGCACTGCCCCGTCGTCATGCCGTTACGGCCATGGGCGCACGGTAAGATTTTCCTCTTCTCCCTCCTCTCTGCTATCTTCTTCTCCTAAATTCTTCTCTAGACTAGCTCAACTGCTATGCTGCGCAAATTCTCCTTACTGGTACTTAGCAAAAATTCATACTGGTACACTGCTCTGTTCTGATGATTAAGAATATGTGATGCCATGATGCTTAGATAATTATCTACTGTGTGGGTTGTGAAGAATTGAATTGATTTAGATGATTTGCTTCGGCAAAAATGATTGGAGAGGAAAGAATTGGGATCTGGCCTAATTTTAAGCTGTGGCTTGTGCTCTGTGCTGTGAAATAGTGTGGAATTGAATTTATAGCTAAAGAATTTAGCTGTGCACGATGTGATGCCTCCTCTAGAGTTACACATAAGCTGGCTAGAGAAATTAGCTTTTGGAAATCTCCTTTCTATGCTTTCCTATGCTTCTTCTAGTGTACAGATGTGCTATGCTTAGTTACTCCAGTTCCCTGGTTCACTGGTTTGTGTGTGATTTATAGAGAACAGATGCTGCACTTCCCTCTCATCTATCCTTAGCATAATCCATGTTAAACATGGTTCTGATAAGAACAGAAACTCCTCACTACCTCTCTTCCCTTCCATGCATGGAAACATGCTTAGCTCGGCTCTGTCATTATCAGAGCTAGCTGTTTCTCTCCTTCTCTAGCTAAAATACTCAAAGGATCAACCTGATGTTGATGAGTAGCTTGGTCTTCTGGCTAAACTGACAACCTGCGTCTTGTGGTTAGCCTGCTCCTCCTAGCTGCTTCAATTTTCCTAAAGTGTATAGTTCTAGCTGCAAGGTGTGCTGTGGCTAATGTTCTTGATGATGAACATTTTCAGAGATGTGTGTGTGATGTGCTTGGTTGTGTTGTACCTTGTGGATTCGGCTGGCTGCCCTATTTATAGGGTTTTTGGGTGAATCTGGTGGTGACACCAGGATAATTGCATGTGTTGTGTAAGCTGCTTACAGTGGCCCTCCTCTACCTCGAGCTGCCACTCTTCTGTTAATCTAAGGAGGTTCTTATCCCCTGGAGAAAGAATTTCTGTGCCTGGACATTGTTTACTCCATTATGGCTAACTCTTCCACCTCTTTGATCCTATCCTTGCTCTGGCCGGCTGTTGTTGTTCATTCTTGTTATGGGATGTTTCAAATCCATAATGGATGAACTTGAGCTAAAATTTCAGTGCAGGGACATATCCCTCCACCTCACTTGTTCTTATCCTGGTTGTGCCGACTTGCTCCTTAGTTCTGAAGTAACTTTGATGGGTTTGGATGGCTTTACAGGTGGGCTGGAAATATAATTGGGTTGTGACTGGATTTGACTGTGGGCTTTAGGAAATTTGGGTCCATTTATCAATTAATGGTAAATGTGACACCACAAAATAAATAAGGTTGGTTTAGGAATTATATTTGGTAGAGATGCATTATTCTATCCCATTGTTGCCTTTGGAAAAAATTTGAGATTATTATGCTTTAACCAGCTAGTCCCTCCAGGTTGCCTAAGTTGAATTGCTGGTTCTGCCTTTGCCCCATTTTACATGCTTAAATGCATGATGAGCATGATCAGGTTGCCTCTGGTTGGATATTTGATTTGGTTCTGTTTTGAATTCAAATGCCAGCTCCAATTCATGGAGTTTGGCAATCTGCCAAATGTTAAAGCAACAGCCAGTACCAATGTACTTGGCTACATTTCTAACATTAACCCAAATCTTTTCTTTGTGAGCTGTGTTTGATTTTGTAGGTTTGAGGTTTCAGAAGATTGCTAAAGGATTTAGTTTATAGGAATTTTCTTTTTAACTTTCTGTAATAAATTTGTATAAGGACCAAATGTTGTATATTATAAATTATTTGTATCAGAATTGTGGAACAATTCCACTTGTAATATTTATTGGATGTTGTATATAATTTAATTTGTAAAGGATTGCTTTTGAAATTAAATGATGATGATGATTCCAATTTTGTGAATGTTTAAATTTTGAATAGCATAGAAAAAGGTAAGATAAGAATTCTTTGAATGCTAAGATATAATGTGTTTGTTAAATAAGAATTTGAATTCAGGAATTGAATCAAAAGTTTAAGAATGTGAATAAGATTAAGTTATACAAGTGTTGATGTCATTGGTATTAAATTTTGAATTTACCTTAGTAAATTTTCAATAGGGGTGATAACCCAACCTCTAATTTACAAACTAGGGTTTTGAAATAGGTGACTAAGTTTATATCGACTTGTCTCGACTACTGGTCAGTGATATGTTTTCAAAATATCGACGTTGGTCAGAGTTCGACTTCTTAGTCCTTTTTGCATAAAAGCGCGAAAAATATTTGGACTTTTCAAATATGCATGAATGCGAAGATGCAAACTTTCTATTTCTACCATTTCGAAACCTATAACTGCGGGGTATTACAGTTATGGATGCGCCGTTGATTACTAGATGTCTGGAGGCATACATACTTTGGCTGTTCGGTGGATGTTCACTGAGACTCACGTCGACACTATTCGTGCGTGCTATATATCTCTTGCCCGCGAGATAGCCGATGCACATACACCAGCATATATAGTGCCCAGGAGTTTTGGTTCGGCTGTGTTAGCTGCTACTTACAGAGTGATGTGGGCATACCCTCCGGGCACCCCACCATTGGCATACCCGGTGCAGCTCAACCGAAGATGTATTTGGAGGCCCACCTGGCAGCCCAATGAAGCCCAAGAAGCCACAACTTGGAAGGCAAGGCGACTCATGTAAACCCTACCTGGTTGCATATATAAAGCCAGGTAGGGGTACCCTTTAGAGGACACGCGAGATAGACGGGAGACACAACATACGGGAGACACCACACCCGCCACCGGCGGCAACATAGAGGAGATCCAATCTCCACCACCATAGCCTTCGAGCCACCTTGTAATCATCATCATCATCAATACAGATCAGACAACCAGGATGTAGGTCTTTACCTCACAATGAGGGGCCGAACCTGGGTAAATCTTGCTTGTCAGCCGTCCGATACTACCAGCGCGCCAACTTCTCCCTCTATATGAAACGCAAGGATGCTATCCGAGGGATTTGCCGTGGTAACCCCACGTCACAGAGCTTTGTGCAATGTTTGCATGAAGAATAAGCCGTCATCTTCGTTGCTTGGTTGTCCACTACTGTTACACCTATGGTCGTGGGAGAGGTTCCATATTGGTAGACCGGACGTCGACGCTCAGAGGCCTTGGGATTACAGACTCATTGATCCAAATGTGGTCGACTTGCCTACAGTTGGCAGCGTGTGGACACGTAGAGAGGTAAATTTTGCACCGCCGTGCTTAGTTTACTTATGCATCATTTCTTATTTCATCAAACTAATTAGTTTAAATTGCAGTGATGGTACACGCAAGATCAAGTGAGGAATTGCTACCCATCATTCACTATGCAGTTTGATTAGTTGCGCGAGGAACAGGTGATATGGGAGCCATATGATAACCAGAGGATCGTTGCGAGATACCTCTTCGGCATATCTCAGTTATGCAGGAGAGATCAGCTATACTGGTTGACTCAGTCTCACATTATTTTTGATGTCATGGTCGAGGAGATGTCCCAGCAGAGGGTGATGAGACAGTTTGGACTACGACAATTTCTAAACCCTCCCGTCAGACTACCACGCCTACGTCCGGAAATCCACCGGTAAGTTAATTTTCAGTCTATTAGTTTTATTCATTTATAATTATTTCTAATATGAATAAACCTGTTTCAGCCTTGGCCGCCAAGGAGGCAAAAGATCTTTGGTCCTCTGGCTTTAGACCCTACAACCGTTCATAAATCAATGGGCGACTGCGACGACTACACTATGCCAGGCTGATGACCCCTTTCAGCAGGATGATTTTGACGCATATCTACGGAGGTATAGACAGTCTACACGACTCCGCTTGACGCAGACGACTCAGCCTTCTCAGATGCAGCCCCCTTCTATTACGGACATGTACCCATTGGAGGCTATTGCGGGTTCTAGAAACTACGCGGTTAGTACTTTATTATTCGTTACGTATGTACGTTTCTTTGATTGATCGTACATAACATCTTCTTTTCCAATTACAGTCTGAGTTGGTAGCCGACATTCAGAGGGATGTAGCTGGGTTCACGCCGCAGCCACAACAGGCATCTTGGTTCAGGCGTCTCGAGGATAAGTTGCGAGGTGTGATACGTGTCAAACGTATCTATAATTTTTGATTGATCCATGCTAGTTTTGTGATGTTGTCACTTGTTTTTATTATCATATTAATCATTTTTATGCATTTTGTCGGACTAACCTATTGACAAGATGCCTAGTGCGAGTTTCCTGTTTTTGCAGTTTTTGTATTTCAGAAAGTCCACCACAGGAAATATCGTCGGATTGATCTGAAAATTTACGAAGATTTTTTATGCGACGGAAGACACAAGAGGACCAAAGGGCGACCTAGGGGGCCACCCATGGGCCACAGGCGGGTGCCTGCCGCGGCCCCCCTGGGACCCGCGGGTGGGACCTGCCCCTGCCCCTGGGCACCGCCTCGGCCCCCTCCGACGGCTATAAAATCCCTTTTAACCTAAAAACGACGGGGCGGCCATATTTTCCAGAAAAGTCATCCCGAGGCGCCGTCAACTCAAACCCTAGTTCGGGGGTGATTCTGAAGCAGATCCCGGCACTCTGCCGGAGGGAGATCGATCCCGGATTGCTCTTCATCGCCATGCCTTCCTTCGTGATGATTTGTGAGTAGTCCCACCTTGGACCTTGGGTCCATGGAAGTAGCTAGATGGTAGTCTCTCTCTCTCTTGTACTTCATGTCTTATGATCTTGTGAGCTGCCTAACATGATCAAGATCGATTATTGTAATGCTATGTGATGTGTTTGCTAGGATCCGATGGATTATAAAGTTATGATCAGATTGTGCATGATTCTTATATGTTGATTTATGTTCTTGCATGCTCTCCGATGTGCGTAGTTACTTTGGCCAAGTGATTGTGTGTATCTCCAAGAGAGAGTATTTATGCTAGATAATGGGTTCATGCCCCCCTTTTGTTCCTGGTCACGAGTGACAGAAACGTCTAAGGGCGAGGGTGTGCTGTTGCTACTAAGGGTAAAACAATGGTGTTAAAGTCTATTTTGATATTTAATATTGCTTACTTCATGCGCTTTACTTCATGCGCTTTACTTAATGCAAATGTCTGTTGCTTGCAACTTAATACCGATGGGCGACAGGCTGGATAGCGATCCCACGGTGGACTTTTTAGACAAAGATGCAGTTGGACTCAATGGTCTTTGTTCATTGTCGTGATGCCTACTTAAATATTATCATGTTCTCTTTGTCATAGCTAGATTAAGTTTGTGTTATAATCTTGTCAATTGCCCAGCTGTAATTTGTTTACCCATCATATGAATGTTCTATTTACTCGAGAGACTCTACTAGTGAACCCATGGCCCCCGGTCCATCTTTTTACATTGATTGCAACCTTTATTCATCACTTTTCACCATCATTACTCCTCTGATCCATTTTCATAATTCATCCATTTCACTATACAATTAACCGCTTTGTTTTCTGTGAGACCGGAAAGATTGACAACCTTTCCGCCGTTGGGGGCAAAGTATTTTTGTTGAGTGTATGCAGGTCCACGTCTGTTGAAGATTAAGCGCTAGAGATCTTCAACATTCACTTTGTTGTTGATTTCAAGGTCCTACCGGTTCGATAAACCTCGGTTCGTTATCGAGAGAAAACTGCTGCTTGCTACATCTCCGCCTTCGCTTAGGGCACCACCCAACTCTTAATCAGTAGCAATCAAGCTCTTTTCTGGTGCCGTTGCCGGGGATCTTTGAGCTACAGCAAGGGGAGTCTCACACTCTTAATCACTTTATTTTGTTTTTGTCTTGCTTGTTTTATTTCTCGTTAGCTTATTTTTCCTGTTGCAAAATTTTAAAACCCAAAAAAATTAGTTTAGCCTTTATTCCTGTCTTGTTATTTTGCTTTTTCATAATGTCTAGATTTACCACTCTTTATATGACTCTCTTGGCCGAATTCTTCACCTTCAAACAAGAGGGTGGAGAAAGTTTTAAAAATGCTTGGGATAGAATTTCAGAATTACATCAAAAGATCCAACCCATGCTTGCTATGTGTGTTTTACTAAGATGCTTTTACTATGGACTATCCAATGCATGTAAGCATGCCTTGGACGTTATTACTGGAAGAGACTTTCTTGAAATTGATGAATTGGAATCTCTTAGAATTATAAATGGTTTGGTTGTTTTTCCCATGAATGAGAAAACTGATGGAATACTTGATAGATTGGATAAAATAGAAAATATTTTGTGTGATCTAAATTTAAATAGAATAGAGGAGAATTCTAAAAATTATCAAATTCTTGAAATAGATGGAGATTGGGAACCTTATATTCCTATTGAAATAAATGATAGAAGGTTCCTTGCTTATTGTGATATTGGTTCTATGATGTCAACTATGCCTAGAATGGTTTTCGATACTATGAATTTTGGAGACTTATTTGATTACCCCCTTTGTCATTCTCATTCTGATGGTAGCTCTTCAAAAATCTATAAAAGAGTTCATGAAGTCCTTGTCACTTTTAAAAATAAGACTACTTTGGTTGATTTCTTGGTTTTGGAGTCAAAGGCTCAAGCTAATATTGTTCTTGTAAGATCTTTTTTTCGTTCCGTGGGAGCTTTTATTGATGTTAAAAAGGGCTGCATACGCTTTCGTTTTCCCATTAAGGGCAGGTTTTCCTTTCCTCTCAAAGAGAAATAAGTGCTTATTGAAGGAAAAGTTATAATGGATTTCGAAAAAACTTGATATTTGGCAATGTGCCTAGCTAAAAGGCGTTAAAGAAAAGCACTTGTTGGGAGGCAACCCATCTTTTACTTTCAGTTTTCTTTTTACTTTTCTTGAGTCTTGAAGTTGTTTCCTCTATAGCAAGTTCATTGTATCTTCTTTTTTTGTTTTTTTTGTGCCAAGTTTAGCCTCTAATGCATTGAAAGTGCGAGGTGTTGTTTTGCTGTCCAGAAATAGATTTCTGTCCTTCACTGTTCGAAAATCCGAAAAATCTCTGAATTTTATCTTTTTCTGAAATTTTTAGACAGCAAGTCTGATACTTTTATCTATCTTTAGTTAGTTTTTAGTTTTCTGATTTGATCTACAGAAGTGACTCGAAAAAATCGATGTTTATAGACTGTTCAGATTTTGACAGATTCTGCTTTTATTTTGCATTCGTAAGCATCATGTGTTTGTTGCATTTGAATTGCTTGAAATAGTAAAATATTTCAAACTTGAAATTTATATTTTATTAGGAGACATAAAAGGTGCAAAGTAACCCTAGTCAATATTTCAAATATTTTAATTTTATTTGATGACAAGACTGGTGCCATATTATTCTATTTTTGATAAGCTCTCTAAAAAGTATTTTGCAAATTTTTATAAAAAGTTTTGCTATAGTTTATTTTCTATTTTTAAAAACAGAGAAAAAAAAGGGGAGGGGGAAACCGGCCGAACCGGGCCAAATCCGGCCCAGCTAGGCGCCGCAGCCCAGAAGCACGACTGCTCGGTCGGTTCCACCGTTCAGTTTCCAGATAATTCGTTTTTGAAACCTATCTCTATTCAAACACACATATCTTCATCTAGAAGACTCCAAATTCGAATCCGTTTGTTTTGCCTTGTTCCCTACTCCAAGTATCACATTTCCACCAACCTCCACGCCTATATAAACCCCAGCCCGGCCTCCAATTCGAGCTAAAGTCGAAACTTCGATTTTAGATCTCGTTTTCATCTTCTACTTGTCACGGTTGCAGTGCTCGTATGCCGTTTCACCCTTCGCGAGAGTTGTAGATCTCGTTGATATCTTTCCATCCCGATAAACCTCATCACTTTTCATTCACCGTAGCCTGAGAATTCTGCATCGCAAGTACTTAGATCTGACGGAGTATAACATCGATTACTCCTCCACTATCCAACCAAATCCGGTGAGATTTTTACAGTAGGTAGATCTAATGCATACCTACAACTTTTCTGAAAAAAAGTTTTTCGTTTTGGCGTACGGTTTTATTTATAGCCACGTGTGATCCTCGTCACCACCTCGTCAGCTACCGCGTGCCAGCCACGTCATCGCACAGTCAGCGCCGCGTCAGCACCACGTCAGCCGCCTTTCTCCTGGGAATTTTCCCAAATTAGATTTAATTGGCATTTTTACAGTAAAGCCCGTGTAACTTCAAACCATTATAACTTTTTAATGGCTCGGCATTTAACAAACTTTATATTTTTTTTAAACATCTTGACCTATAGAATATTTTAGAACTGTTAGTTCTCTGTTTTGACTATTTGAAATTATTCAAATTTCAAATGAGAGATTTGAGTAATTTTGGCACATCTTTAAATCTATACATTATTTCAAATTGTTTTCTTCTGCAAAAGTGTGTCTATTAGTGTCCTCTGTCCAGTAGATATTTTAGTTGCACTTGTGCATCAAGCATTGATAATGTTTTTGTAGAAACTCATTTAGTGGTGTTTTGGCTATAGTAATTGTTTTTAAATTATTAAAACCACATAAAATATGAATCATGAGCTTCATGCATATAGTAAATAACAAAAGGTAATAGATTTATTAATTGTTTAACCTTGACTTGTGTTGTTAGCAAATCATCTTGCATGCATGTTTTATTGTATTGCCATTTTGTCTGTGTATTGATTTTATGCAAATTGTTTGTTTAGATTGTGAAGAGTGCCAAGAGTGATGTGAGTGCTGCAACCACCTGAACAACTGTCAAGGCTAGTGCATACGCCATTCATGAATGACCTACTATTTTTATAAAGCATTGTAGACTATTTTTCAGTAGCATGCATGATAGGCTGCTTTTGGTTAAAATCTATATGCTATGCAAACCTGTTAGGCTAGCCACATGATTTAGCTGACTAGTGACCCATATTAATTTAGTAGATTGGCTTGCTGCAAAAATGAATTGTTTTGTTGTATATGAGTTAAGAAAATCTACTAAATTAATGAATCACCTGGGTGGATCTGGTGTTGCTCTTTTGGTGGTTCAAAGTTGAGTGGCTGCTCAGGCCCATTTCTGCGGGTACCTGAGTATGTGCACTTGTGGTTAGACACCCACGGTCTTTGAGATTTTATGTCACTCCAAGTCTAGTTTACTTCCAGTGCAGCCACTAGTCATATGGGCTCTGTCTTGACTAAGTATGTTGTGTGGACTCGACCCGGCTTGACAAGCTGATGTAGGGGTTGTAGGTGGGAACGGGTCAAGCCGTTTGGTTGGGAAAATGCTTCTGAAAGGTCTCGTCTTAACTCTCTCCTTTCCCTTTTACTAAATGAGTGATTGGGAAATTTGGGTTAGTTGAGTCTAGTGGGGAAAGTGCCACAAACTCTCGAGAGTAATTTTAACTAAGATCTTGGCCGTGTCCCCGGTTATGGACAATTTGAGTAACTAAACAAGGTGGTCGACGGAAAAATCTCATTCATTCCAATTTCTAAATTAAAACTTGATGGGTGAACCTGGGGGAATTCGAGACACTGGTGCGCCCAGGGGTGTCTCTTAAGGTTTTTGGAAAGAAAGAAATGATTTTTTTAAAAGTATAGGATAAAATTTGCTTTGCGCAAGAGCGTTGAGATCCACCAGCCAAATATGCATGTAGAATAGTCTTTGCCATTTATAAACCACCATAGTATGACACTTGCCAGCCTGTCACAAGGTATTGACCCAAATTCCCTGGGCTACAACGTTAATGTTGCAGGTTGTTCAGATGAGGAGTAAGGACGTTTGATTTCTTTCGAGCTTACAACCAACATGGTCGCCAGTGGCTCATGAAGATGATGGAGCTCTTTGTTATTTATTTGCTGCTTGAACTCTGAATTATAGTGCGGAACTTTTATTTATTTTTAAGCTAGCTTCGGCTATGCAAGTTGTAATAAAGTACTTTATTTCTGGATCATTCGTAAGTGCGATGTAATAATGTTTAACATTTATGCATGGTATTACATCCTGTTGGTGAATGCTAGCCTTACTCGATCTAGGGCCTAGCAATTTCACAAAGTATTCTTGTCTTTTCATAGTGAGGGTGCTACAGAATGGTATCAGAGCATTGTGTTGCCTGTAGGTTCTAAACCCTTAGGTTTGGTTAGTAATACTAGGTTTAACCCTTATGCTAAACTTTGTAATATGCTAGCCTTGTGCTATGCAACTTGTAATGTTCTATTCTTCTGGATATTTGATGTAATAGATATTTGACGCATTTGCATGATATTACATCCTGAACTGTGGTGCTAGCTATTCGATCCAGGGACTAGCACAGAACACAGGGATCTTGGCCCATTTTCAAAGGTAGGATCGCTACAGTTGCGCGATGCCTTCGATCGCGGGTGGCGCGGTTTTCCCGGTCATGAGTGGCACGCTCGTTGTTTACACATGTGATGCGATCCTCCTGGTCATGAGCAGCGCGGTCGCCTCGTTCGCGGGTCCGCGGTTCATGTTATGGGCTTTGTTGGCGCCGTGGAGGCACGTTGTTAGCAGCCACTGCACCTGCGGCTGGTTGTGGTGGTTCTTCTAGTATCAACTCCGCACCCGCCATGCTGACGAATTTTATTTGCTAGCGGTGCAAAGCCGCCCTAGGATCGTTCTCCGAAGGTTGTGTCGCTTGTAGGTACGTAGCCACCGACATGAGGGCGCCGGTAGCTATTTTGGGAATTGGTATTCCTCCGTCATCCAGAGACATGAAGGAGTCCTCCAGGTTGCGAGTGACGGTGGTCCTTGCCCCCTCCGGCATACGCAGATAGCGAGGCCGGTCGCGAGAGGGTTGAGATCGCCCTGATGATTGGACGGATAAATCCGCCCGTCGCGCGCTTGACAGGCTGGCTTGCCTTCTTCTTTCCGCGAGGACTCTCTCCTGCTCCTTCAGGTTGATGTTTTCCTGCCATAGCAGGTACTGGTAGCATTGCAGGTCTTCAGCCGTGGCATCCTCCGTCGGAGCACCATCCGCTACGGCCTTTATTGCCTTTTCACCCATAGCTTGGGTTATATGGAGCTGAGTTCGTCCGTTCTGCAGAGTTACTGTGAAAGGGTATGTGCATGGCTCGGGTGGAGTGCTTGGTGATGCTACCGTTATGATAGTCGTTCCCGCGGCTGGTCCCGCGGGTGCTGTCATGTATACTTGCATGGGGAGGATGCGCGGAACTTCCTCCAGGTCCGAGTCGTCTCCAAAGACGGACTCAAAGTTTGCTTGATTTCCGCCGACGAAGTCCGAAGGGCTCGATGGCGGAGTCGATGAAGCATAGGGCACGACTGCCCACTCAGTCGTGTGCGCGAAAGTGGTGGTTGGCGATGAAGATCGCGTTGTCGCAGTCGAGAACGACGCGATCTCCTTGAGCGAATTGCCTAAGAACTCGTCATCGGAGGACACGGCGAAAGCCGATGCAGCCGATGACGGGGCGGACTCTACCGCGGCAGTCGATGAAGTAGCGGGTGCTGTTGCCGCAGGGTGCAGTGCGTCCGTGAGGCGGAGAGTGCCCCACTTGTTGACGAAGAAGCGCAGCTCGCCGAAGCTTACGTCCACGCCTGCGTGCAGATCCGCGAAGGCCGGAAGAGTGACCGGCGAGTGCGGGCTGAATCCTAGGGAGTCACGAGTTGTCGATGATGAAGCCGCTGAATCCGTAGATCCAACACCAGTCTTTCCCACAGACGGCGCCAATTGACGTGGGGTTACCACGCCAAATCCCTCGGAGGTCATCCTTGGGTTTAGAAAAGAGGAGAAGATGGTGGTGTTGGTAGATTCGTCGGCTGACAAGCAAGAGTTACCCAGGTTCAGGCCCCCGAAGGTAAAAGCCCTACGTCCTGCTTGTCTGGTATTGATGGATGGAGCTTACAGAGGGATTACAATGGCGAGATCGAGAGATGCGATCTTGCTAGGGTTTCGGTGGCTAGTATCAACGTGTCCCTAGCCGGTAGCCCTCCCAGCCCTTAAATAGTAGGGCTGGGTCTCGGGAGTCCTCTACCGACTAGGGTTACAATTCGTAACCGACATGAACCTTAGCTTATCTTGGGCTTGTTTCCTTCGGTATGGGCCTTCCTTTCGGCCTTGTTCCGTAGGCCACGACGATGCTTGAACACCAAGTATCCAAACCGTGGGGCACCAGATGGGGATGCCTCCTTAGTACCAGATGGGGTTGCTACCTCCAGGTCATCCTGTACATGTAGGCTGGAACACTTCTTCGACGTCGTTGACCAGTCTTATGGGACAAGGTACATTGTTGTCACTATTCGCACATATTAATTTTTTTAATATAGTATGCACTTATCTAGTAGTAAAAAAAACTTTTGTAGGTGGGCCTGCTGATTCACCACACACAGAGATGGAGGATGATTTGTTGTTCCATACGCCACCACCCGTCACACAGGAGACGCAGACACAGCAGGAGACACAGCCACATGAGGACGCTCCGATGCTCGGCCGAGGTTTGCGTGAGCACCACGACCCAAACCGAAACCGGTTGTCACCTTCAGGGCCTCGGCCGCGGAAACCGGTGCCTAGGTATCGTAGACATAGTGAAGTCTAAAACTTCTTTCTATGTATGAGACATATTTATGTACCATTCGACGTAATACTATGTATCAGACATATTTGTATCTATGTACCATTCGATGTAATACTATGTATCAGACATATTTTTTCCTACAGTTTCTTCACACACTTATTAAAATTGCTAATAGATAGGGTACAATTACAACATGAAATTAAGATAGAACCACATTCTGAAATAACACTAACAATACAAAAATTTAAAACTTCACCTAAACTTCTTGAACTCATCTCCCGTCGACGCAACCCCCTGCCTCTGTCGATGGGTAACTTTTGCTCTTCGACGTTGCCGCTCTCTTGCCCTTCGACGCTGCAGCTCTCTTGCTAATACTGCTAGGCATGAAGGCATCATCATCATCATCGCTCTTTGTCGATGGAACACACTCTTGCCCTTCGACTTTGCCGCTCTCTTGCCCTTCGACGCTGCAGCTCTCTTGGCCGTGCTGCTAGGCATGAAGACATCATCATCGTCCTCGGTATCCTCCGCCCATAAATTTGGTCTATCTGCGAACCAGTTGATGTCAAATTCACTCCTTAATCTTGGCTTTACCTTCTTCCACCTTTCATGCATCCTGAGAAGTTCCTTCGCATTTCCTGGGGTGACCTACGAGGCCAACAAGGCCAACAACCTTTCCTCCTCAATGACTCGCCTAACTCAACGAGAAGACTATCACTACTAAGGAGTTCCTCCCATGGAACTAATCTATTGTCTACCCTAAACTCGGCGGCACCCTTGACAAGACGCTCAGAGAAGTTGGGATCCCAGCTACCGTCACGAGGCCAACTAGACATCCTCCAGTGAGTACGCTACCTGAGTGAGCAGCGGAATTTATAGGACAGGAATAGAAAAATGGCGGGAGAAAAATGGCGGGAACAAAATGGCGGGAAGAAAAAGGGCGGGAAGACAAACATGGAGACGGTTTTTTATAGGCCGGGAAAATTGGGCGGATGATATTCCACGGTAGCTTTTTGGCTGGAAAATTGGGCGGGAGATGTTCCGCGGTAGCTTTTTGGCGGCAAAAATGGGCGGGAAAAATTTGCCGGACATTTTTTACGAAATAATGGAGCGGGTGAAATATAGTGTGACCAATACCACGAAAGAGGGGCGAAATGTCAAAAAGCCAGCGTTTCGGCCGGCTGCTGGCCGAAACACGAACGAATCGGCCCGCAGTTAACGCGAAATGGCCCGGCCTCTGGCGCGCATCTGGGCAGGCAATGTTTCGGCCACCGGAGGGCCGAAACACTCCTTTCGGCCGGCAGTTTGCCGAAACGTTTGTTTCGGCCAGCAGTTTGCCGACGGTGTAATATTTTTGCAATAAAATGATTCCGCGTATTATATTTCGAATTCGGGTTAGAAAATAATATTTAAAAAAACCGTGGAAAGTTTCCCACGTTTATCTCTCACTCTCGTGAACTGAGGCGACCCAGAGGCGACATCGGCGGCGGCGGCAAACCTGAGGCGCACGGAGGCGGAGAAACGGCCAGGAGGCGGAAGGGGGCGATGCACTCGTCACCTTCTCGCGCGTGACACCATTGAAGAACTCATCGACAGTGGCAGCGGCGACGGCATCCCCCTCCAACGGAAGCCTTTTGGCCGGTGATCCCCTCCTCCTACTCTTCCTTCCCTTTCGTTGTCTCTGAAAATATTAGGGTTCCTCTTCCTTCCTGGGATCTTGATTCTTGATTCCACATTCAGTCCTTCTGCATAATTGGTTGTTCCTGTACCGATGTAGCTATCTTGAAGAAAGCTTGATATAGAGTAGCCAACTGGAAGCAAGCCACGGTTAAAAGGCACAACAGTAGAGTGTAGTACCAGTAGATTTTCTAGGAGAAGAAACAATTTAATTAGATTCTCCTTTCATTCAACAATCCTAGCATGAACAAAAAGGGATCAAGGAATAATGTTCACGCGGTCATTCCAGGTCTATGTATATAATTACACTAGTATATATGATACAGATTGATAGTGAGAAGATTTTTCTGAAGTTCTCGATCTGATCTAGCTAGTATAATACATATACACCAAGTTGTCGATGAGGATAACATATTCATGCAATGGATCTAGCACTACTCATGGTACCATAATTTTTTATTTTAGATAAAGAGTGTATATTAATATCGCGGAGATACAAATTACACCCAGCCTCTGCAACAACGCAATAACTAGAGCCATTACGGATGCACATAGCCGAAAGATAATAATAAGAAGAAATAAAAAGAAAAGTCTCGCTACGGAGTTACAGTCCTTGCGGCAGCCGCACAACCACCACCAAAAACAACACCTGAAGTCCAATTCTTCAAAATCAACGCCTTCAAGAAGAACAGTGCCAGGCACAACCAATTAAGGCCAGACCTTGGGTTTTCACCCTGAAGATAGTCCTCACTCTCAAAACAATGTAGCTACTAGGAAACTAGCTATAGGTGGAAGGTTATTCTGTGGCGCACCAAAGTGGCCGTGGGAGGTGCGCCACAGAATTCCTCCCCTTTCTGTGGCGCATGTTTAGCTCATGCGCCACTGAATTACGACTTTCTGTGGCGCACTAGTGTCCATGCGCCACAGAAAATTTGTGGGCCCCACCACCAACGGCTGGATTGCATCCTACCCCTCCTTTTCTTTGGCGCATGGATCCACATGCGCCACAGAAATTCAACTTTCTGTGGCGCATCCAACTCCATGCGCCACAGAAAGTTGCATATTTGTGGCGCATGTTGATCCATGCGCCACAGAATTCCAGCACTTAGGCATTTTGCTGGGCTCTCCCCTTTCTCTTCCCTTCTCCTTCCTTTCGCCCCCAACACACCCGCGCGCCGGCCGCCGCACCACCACCACCCCAACTCGCCGCCGCCAGCCGTCCCAGCCCAATCCTTCCGCCGCGGCTCCTCGACGCCCACGAGGAGCACCTCCACCGCGCCCACCGGCCTGCCACCTCGACGACGCCGCCGCCGCCGCCCTCCACACGCCGCCCTCTCCATCCCCTCCCCGAGGTGCTGCTCCTCTCCATCCCCTCCCCGAGGTGCTGCTCCTCTTCCATCCCCTCCACGGCCGGCCGTCCTTGCGCCCGCTTCCGCCGTCCCCGCGCCTGGCAAGGCCCCTCCCCTCCTCCTCCCCCTCCTCTCCCTGCGGTGAGCACCGACCCTCCCCTTCTCTCCCTCCTTTGGCTCCTTGCCATTTCTTCCTGCTCCTCCATCCTCTCCCTTGCAAGCAAGGTGTTTGTGAAAATTCCACAAAGGGAAAATTTAGGTTTAGCTAGTGTTTTAGGTTAATTTTAGCTACTGTTTTTGTGGTCAAATTAATAGTTAGTGTAGGTTAGTTAAAATTAGGTTAGTTTTGTGGTTAAATTAATTAGTTTTGTGATCAAATTAATTAGTTAGTGTAGGTTAGTTAAAATTAGGTTAGTTTAATAGTTAGTTAGTTAGTTTTAGGTTAGTTTAAATTAGTTAGTTAGTTTAAATTATCATAGCTTAATTATGGTAAAAAATTAGTTGCTGCTAGTGATCAGAGTTAGGACCACAAAAATGAAAGAAATTAAATTGAGTTTATATGAGTACAAATGCAATAATTAAGGTCTTGCACTGAATTTTTGTCATTGTTGATATTGCAATAAAGTAAACATACTCCTTCGTGTCGTTGAGATTGTCGTGGTTGTTTGTGCTCCGACCATCGTGTCGTGGAGATGCCGGCCGGAGATGTGGATATTTTTGTGAAATGCTTGCAGGTACCGCGAGAGGCCCTTGAGATTGCCGGAACGTCGATTAACTTCCGTTCCGGCAAATTCGGGTACTCCATATGTCCCTTTTTTAGCAAAGGTCATGGCAAAATTTTCCTGAATAGCATGACTTTGCTAAAAATAGGACATATGGGGTATTCCGACTAATGCATGTGCCGGGGTATCTTCGTACTTAATTAAGTGAATTTTTTCTTATATTTGGTGTACTAACTTCGACGTTTTTTTTCTTATAGGTGCGAACATGGCTGACAATAACGAGGCCGGGGGTTCTCGAACAGGAGGCGAGGAACCGATAGAGGAAAATAGTATGATTCAGACGGTCATTGCACCGGCAGTGACAAAGACGTTGACGTCGCTCTTTCCTACCGTCTATGAGGCTGTCAGGGTTTGGATTGAGGGAGGGAAAAAAGGGCCTCCCCCAATGATCAGCTTCGGCTCCAACAAGTACTCAATCAATGTGGCTACAGAAGATGCACCCCTAGCATCCCCTGAGGTAAAGAAGAAGAAGCACGGGAAGAGAAGTAAGCCAGCTCCTAAGACGACTATCCGGGGGTATGAAGACATGG
Source organism: Puccinellia tenuiflora (assembly GCA_012064385.1). Lineage (NCBI taxonomy): Eukaryota > Viridiplantae > Streptophyta > Magnoliopsida > Poales > Poaceae > Puccinellia > Puccinellia tenuiflora. The sequence continues at coordinate 58,037 of QRDG01000832.1, read as the reverse complement.
TATCACCCCGTGCGGATGGCGTGACCCGAGTTCATGAAGCTGGTCAACCGATCCTGTCTCGGGAGCTGCTCCGCCTCGCAGACGGATGCATGCTCTCTTTGCAAAATGCTATCTTGCGCTAGAGGGCAACTATAACAGCCCCACTTTTGGTACCTGGAAATATGAGTAAAATTTTCACTTTTTGCATCTCATCTTGCATCATGGCATCCCTATCTTAATTTTTGCTTAACATAAAATAATGGTGAAGCAACAAATCTTAAACCAAGGATGGTGATGTGAATGGCTAAACAAAAATCAAATTTGCACTTACATATTTGTCCAGGAAGTCCCAAAGGTAATTTATAAATATTTTGCAAGGGCATTTTTAATGCAAATGGAAATTATAAATTGGGAGCATCCAAATTGAAGCAAATCACTTTGAATTTCCAAATCAACATAAAATGTCCCAAAAATTCAAAATAAAATATGGTCAGCTTCCTTATGTTCTGCTGAACCTCCCTGAATTTTCTCACAATTTTTGGGAGTGTTTTGATGCCTCAATTAAATAGAAAAAGGCTGCTGTTTTCAATTAAAAACAAAAACAGAAAAGGAAAAGTGCAACCAGGGGGTTTTCTGCAAATGTGCCATCGTCTTCCCCTGTAGCGGCGCCATGGCTGTAGCGACCGAGCACTGCTCCGCCGTCCCCGACGCACCCTCTCGTTCCGTTGTGCCCGTGGTGGATAAGAAGCACGCCGAGGCCACCCTCTCTCTCTCCCCTCCTCTTTCCCCCACTGCAGAACCCTAACCCTAACGACGCCATGGCCATGACCTAACCGAGACGCCGCCGCTCGCCGCCGCCGACAGAGACCTCCCGGAGCAAATCGAGCCGGGGCAAAAGCTCCGCCTCGTCTCCCTCTTCCTCCTCCTCCAGGCAATCGTGCCGGGGCGCCTCCAATCGCACGCTCGGCTTCGTCTTCTTTCCCTCCGCCTGTCGGCCGCCGAGCTTGATTACCGTCGACTCCGACCTCCTCTGCCGCCGTCGAGCACCCGCACGCATCTAGGGTGAGCACGCCGTTCTCCTAGACCTCTCCGTCTTCCTCCTCCCTCCCTAGATCGCTAGATGCGCGTAGTCCGTCGTCGGCCGTCCGCCGTCCGTCGTCGCCGTGGTCACTCCGGTGACCTAGGTCTAGCAGCGCCGCCCTTTTCTGGTTCGCCGTAGATAGGCGCGTCGAACGCGCATGGTCGTTGGTCTCCGAACGCCGTGCATCGCCGTCTCCGTCCACGCCGCCGCCGTCGGTCACCGCCACCGCGCGCCGGTCGTGACGCCCTCCCTGCGGGTCAAACCTGCCAGTGGCCCTTTCGGCCGAGGTGGACGCCCACGTGGCCTGGCCCCGCCAGTCAGCCACCGTGGCTAACCACGGTTCGGTGCAAAACGTCCTGACAGTTTTTCTGGATTTATCTAAATGGACAGAATTTGTTTAAAATTTGTAAATTCCATAACTTTTGAACCATAAGTCAGAAAATTGCAAATAATATGTCAAATTGCTCAGAAAAATAATATCTATCTGTTAGCACCATTGCCATGACCAACAAAGATTATTAATTTGCCTTTAATTAATAAATACTAAAATGGCAGATTATAATCATTATTTGGAAAATGCATAACTTGAAGAATATTCATCCAAAATTTATGAATGAGCTCTCAAAATGTTCAGTGAACAATGAACTACAAGATTATGCCTTTTAGAAGAGTTGTAGATTTAATTTTTGTGTTGTTTATTTAAATTAAGTAAAATGGCAGATTTAATTCCAATTTTGGGAAAATCATAACTTGTTAAATATTGATCTAAAAATTGCAAATGATATACCAAAATGACCAGCAACACAAATTCTATCCATCTATGTTAATATCAAAGTATGAAAATAACTTTTCCTTTGATGTCATTTTCGAAATGGTTAAAATGAATTAAATTGAATAACCGTTTAATTCGCCATTTCCTCATCGTTAATCGAAAAATTGTAAACGAAGTACCAAAATGATCAGGAGAACAATACCTATCTAATAATGTCATTTTCATGCATGTAGAACTCATATTTCAGTACTGGACATTTTGGATAATTGCTTAATTCACTAAGTTAAATATGGAGTTTTAATCCGTTAATTGCAATATTCATTTTAGGGGTTCCATTTAACTTGTGGGACATGCCCAATACTATTTCAGTGCATAATTTGACCATCTCATCATGATTGTGCATTGCACCTTTTATTTCGTGTTATTTATTTCCTTTCCTGTTATTGTTTGTGTTTCGTTAGATTCAGGAGTCGAGGTTCCACCACAATACCTCGACGATCAACGCGACCAGTACTATCAGCAAGGCAAGAGCTAACCTAACCTTCTGTGCATATCTCATCCTATTAGTACAAGTATTTTTCTCCACCATAATATTGCATTCGATTCTAGAAACAACTTTTGGTCAGTGTATAGAGTATCCTATAACTTGCATGCTCCCTGAACCATTATCGGTTTTCCCTCCTATTAACCATAGGTTGATGTGTTCGCCTGAGATATAATTCATATCTGTTGTATGTTATGGTTAGCCATGCGTATTCGAATGCTTAAGTTGTCCGTTGATTATTTCCATACTTGTTAAGTTGATGGAATGTTCGGACAGTGGTGGAAACTTGTGTTAATAAATAATTGCTAAGGCTTGGATGAGTTGCCAACAAGGTTGCTGGTGTTTTGTCTCATTCCTGCCGCCTAGGTGCGAGTTCTTTACCTCTTGAACCAAGACTAGCGTGCTACCATCGGTGGGGGTATGGGCCCCTTACTAACTAAATAACTTGTGCGGGCGTATCCAAGGGTCCTCTAGTTTGCGCTTTCCATTTGCGAGTGTGTGGCCGGTGATGAAGATGCCGATGATGATGATGTGATGAGGATGGTGGTGATAGGAGTGGCGATGAGGCAGGGTGTTGAAATAGGCACTGAACTTGTACTGTCGTCACGATGACCCTTGGATAGTCTCATTCGAGGTAAAGGTTTAACCGCGCCCGCCCTGCCGGCTTTCCCAGGAAGAGAGCTAAATGATCAGGCAAGGGGTCGGACAGTACCAATGGATAAAAACAGTACACCCCTGCAGGGTTTAATCTTTTCAAAAAGTCGTGTCCACGGTTATGGACAACTTGGGAATGGACGATAAGATCATAGAAAACCTGAACTCAATTAAAATTTGGCAGCTAGAGGCTGCACTTTGACAACTAGTGTTTAAAATGTTCATTTCCTTGAGGGTGATTCGAGGGAGTGCCTTGGTGGATAAGAGTGGTGAATTCTGCTTACTGCTGGTTCAAGGTGAACCGAAGAAAGAAAGTTTTACTATCTTACCCCCTTTGAGAAAAACCTTCTGAGTAGTCGGTGCCATGAGTTCTAGGGTTACCCGAAAGGAAAACTAGCTTTCTGCAAAACCAACTACTATACAGCTTTGAAGCCAAACAGCATCAGGCCTATATCGCCTTACTAATTCTTGCGATTACGTCATACTCAGCCTTGCTTTGTTGATTATTATTTTGTTTCAGAGGAGGACGTAACCGAACTGGAAGGTGGGTTCTTTATTGATATCGACGAGTAGTCTGGGGTTCCCAGGTGGCAGCCTGGGACGTCTCGGAACAGGCTGGCTAGGATATGTTATTTGTAGGCCTCTTAGGCCATAATTTGGATCTTGTTGTTAGACAACTATATTTGCTTCCGCATGATGTAATGATGGGTCTGTGACCTCTGATTGTGATATTTGCTATCTTTCTCATATATGAGTTGAACTATGATCTCTTGTGTCGTAGAGTCTGTGATGTGCCAGTTGTTCTGCAGTCTTGATCTCTTTATTATGCATGATAGCTATGTCTGAGCTTATGGCATGATCGAAGTGTTGCGTGCCGATGATCCATTCCGAGCACGCCTGTCAAAGGTTTTGGCCTGGGATTGGTAAACCCAGTAACCTTTGATTGTGTAGCGTGACCGGTTGCACAAAGCTTCATTGCATAGTTCTGGGGTCGGTGCGCTACAAGTTGGTATCAGAGCAGGACTGCCTGTAGGAAACCCTTCTATTGGTCGATGTAGAGTCTGCTGTTGGTGAAAACTAATTATAACCTAAAAATGAGTTGTGAAAACCCTCTTAGGATTCTTTTTACTCCTCATCCAACTCGCTCTACTCTGATTCTTATCTCTATTTGTTTTACGCTTGGTGTCGAAGTTTAGGTTCTTGGGGTTTGGGTTCTACCGTCCGATGTTAGTCTTGAGTCAGTTGTTTCTGTTTGTTATCGCCACGATGACGTGATGTCACCGTGGTTGCCTAAATATGTTTGTGCTAGTGCTATCTTAATTCTCCATATCTACAAGGACTCAAATGATCTATCCTAATTGTTCGGAGTTGTTTACTAACTATGTCCTTGTTCCAAATCTTCAGAATGGCTCCCACCCGTCGTGGTAACCCCGGTGATCCTGATGCACTGCCGCCACCCTCAATGGCGAAGGTCCTGATGTCCATCGAGGAGAACCGCCTGCGCAACGAGAATCTTCTCGTGCAATTGGTGCAGCAGGGTGCACGGAGGAATACATAATGCAACAACCTCACTGAATTCCTGCGGTCCCAGCCTCCCACTTTCGCTTATGCTAAGGAGCCCCTGGATGCTGATGACTGGCTTCGTGCTCTCGAGCGTAATTTTGCCGCCTTGCATGTTCCGGTGGCGGAACAAGTGAACTTCGCCACCTACCTTCTGAATGGAGCCGCAGGGTCCTGGTGGGAAAGCCATGTGTCGATGTTTGATGCTGGCCATGCCTTCACTTGGGCTGAATTCCGCACTGCCTTCCGTGCGGCTTACATCCCCAAGCCCATCATGGACCTAAAAAGGAGGGAGTTCCTGGAGCTGACCCAGGGACGCATGGACGTCCAAGCTTATGGGCGTGAGTTCAACCACCTCTCTCGTTACGCCCCTCGGGACGTGACCAATGATGAAGATAAGCAGTATCTGTTCTGCAAGGGACTGACTCCGCGACTCCGTTATGAGCTGTTGTCCTTCAAGTTCCAGTCTTACCAGGAGCTGTACAACCTTGCTCTCACTCTGGAGCAGGGTAGGAAGGAACTGGAGGTTTCCAAGAGGCCTGCGCAAGGGGACCATCAGGGCTCCTCTTCTACTGAAGCCAAGAAGCGCAGGGTCTTTGTGCCTTACAGCTCAGTGCCCCGTGCTCCTTTCATGCCAAGGCCCACTGGATCCCAGCCACCTCCGCCTCACCCAGCTACTTCGACCTTGGGTGCGGCTGGAAATTGGCTTCATCCTCAGTTGCCTGCACCGCTGAGGCTCACCTGCTACAGCTGTGGCCAGTCCGGTCACTACTCAAGGGACTGCCCTGGGAAGGCACCTACTACCGCAACACCTGCACCGGCTCCCTCTACGCCAGCCGCCAAGGCCATAACCGTCAGCCGTAGCCGCCTGAACCATGTCTCGGCAGAAGGAGTCGAAGAGGACCCCGGTGTTCTCATGGGTACGCTTCGAATCAATGATTAGCCAGCTTCAGTCTTGTTTGATTCTGGAGCATCACATTCTTTCATATCCATAGCTTTTGCACACAATCATCAAATACCGTTTGAGAATATGGACTCCCCACTAGTGGTTAAAACACTAGGGTCTCGTTGGCAAACCAATTGGGTTGCCTCTGAGGTTCAGATTTCAATAGGTTCGATACCTTTTCCGTTCCAGTTGATACCCCTAAAGTCAGAGGGCCTAGATGTTATTCTGGGCATGGACTGGCTTGTCAAATATCAGGCCAATCTAGACTGTGCTGCCAAGACTATCACGGTGATCCACCCAAGCTACGGGATAGTGCGATACTGGTCCCCTTCATCCGCAGTTCCATCCGCTGCCACACCTCTCTCTCCGGAGATCAGTCTATGGTTCCTGGAAGGGACCACACCGCCTGAAATGCATGAGGTTGCCATGGTGTGTGATTTCCCCGATGTCTTTTCGGAGGAATTGCCTGGCATGCCACCTGATCGAAGTGTGGAATTTGTCATTGAGTTGGTTCCGGGAACCGCCCCTATTTCCAAAAGGCCCTACCGCATGCCAGCGGAAGAGCTAACTGAATTGAAGAAGCAACTTGATGAGCTGCTGGAAAAAGAATTCATCCGTCCGAGTAGCTCACCTTGGGGCTGCCCGGTCATCTTTGTCAAGAAGAGGGATACCAATGTTCCTCGGCTGGTTGTTGATTACCGCCCTCTGAATGCGGTGACCATCAAGAACAAGTACCCCATTCCTCGAATAACTGAGTTGTTCGATCAGCTAGCTGGTGCAACGGTATTCTCCAAGATGGATCTGAGGTCAGGCTATCATCAGATCAAAATCAGAAAGGAGGATATTCCGAAGACGGCTTTCACTACCCGTTATGGGTTATATGAGTACACCGTCATGTCCTTCGGCCTCACAAATGCTCCGGCTACATTTATGAGGCTAATGAACTCCATCTTTCACGAGTACCTCGACAAATTTGTCATTATTTACATCGATGACATCCTTGTCTACTCCAAAACCGAAGAAGAACATGCTGAGCATCTTCGGCTAGTTCTAAACAAGCTTCGAGATCACCGCCTCTATGCCAAGTTCTCCAAGTGTGAGTTTTGGCTAAAGGAGCTCATTTTTCTTGGTCATGTGGTGTTAGCTGCTGGAGTAGCGGTGATACCTAACAAGATTCAGGCGATCTTGGATTAGCCTACTCCCAAGTCCGTCAAAGATATTCGAAGTTTCCTTGGGTTGGTGGGTTATTACCGCCGATTCATCGAGGGTTTCTCCAAAATAGCCAAAGCGTTGACTGACCTCCTCAAGAAGAACAAACAGTTTGTGTGGTTAGACAAAGCTGAAGAGAGCTTCCAAACTTTCAAGGTCAAGGTCACTACCACCCCGGTGCTTGTCCTTCCTGACACCGACAAATTTGTCGTCTATTGTGATGCATCACTCCAAGGGTTGGGCTGTGTTTTGATGCAAGAAGGCCATGTGGTCGCCTATGCCTCTCGTCAACTCAAACCACATGAGCAAAACTATCCAACGCATGATCTAGAGCTTGCTGCCGTGGTTCATACTCTGAAGCAATGGAGACCTTACCTGTTGGGCAACCATTGCGAGATCTTCTCGGATCATCAAAGTCTGAAGTATCTCTTCACCCAACCCGATCTGAATCTCCGACAGAGAAGATGGTTGGAGTTGATCCCCTCAATTACCAGCCTGGCAAGGCAAATGTGGTTGCTGATGCGCTGAGTCGCAAGTCTTATTGCAACACCCTGATGGTTGAGCGAGCTCAGCCCGCTCTTCATGAAGAATTCGCCCGTTTGAATCTGGAGATTGTTCCCTTCGGATATTTGGCCAACTTAGAGATCAAATCCACTCTTGAGGATGAGATCAAGGTAGCCCAGCAGCAGGATGCTGAGATCCTTGAAATCAAAGAGAAGATAGCTAGTGGGAAGGCTAACTGTTTTTCTGTTGATGACAACGGTGTTGTCTACTTTGGTAACCGTCTGGTGGTGCCCAAGAGTGGGAATACCAAGGGGTTGATACTCTCAGAAGCTCATGAATCACCCATTTCCATCCATCCGGGTAGTACAAAAATGTACCAAGATCTCCGCCGTCAGTTCTGGTGGTCTTGCATGAAGCGAGAGATTGTCGAGTATGTCGCTGAATGCGACGTCTGTCGCCGTGTGAAGGCTGAACATCAAAGGCCAGCTGGTACTCTTCGCCCTATAGCCATTCCCGAGTGGAAGTGGGATGAAGTTGGTATGGACTTCATTACTGGATTCCCCAAGTCTCAAAAGGGAAATAATGCCATCTGGGTAGTCATCGACCGTCTGTCCAAGGTCGCTCACTTCCTTCCGGTTCGTGACGATATTCGAGCAAGCCAACTTGCTGATTTGTATATGGCCCGGATTGTTCCTTTGCATGGGGTTCCACTGAGGATCATCTCAGATCGTGGAAGCCTATTTGTGTCCAAATTCTGGCAGAGCTTCCAAACTGCTATGGGAACCCGTCTCAACTTCAGTACAGCTTATCATCCTCAGACTGATGGTCAGACTGAAAGGGTAAACCAAGTTCTGGAGGACATGCTTCGGGCATGTGTCATCTCCTTCGGTAAAGGTTGGGAAAAGTATCTTCCCCTCGCCGAGTTCTCCTACAACAATAGCTATCAAGCTAGTCTGCTGATGGCTCCCTTTGAGGTTCTCTATGGACGAAAATGTCGGACTCCGCTAAATTGGTCTGAAACCGGAGAGAGGCCACTCTTCGGTCCTGATGTGATCAATGAGGCTGAAGAGAATGTCCGTATCATTCGCGAGAATCTGAAGATTGCTCAGTCCAGGCAGAAGAGCTATTATGATAAACATCATCAGGAGGTTCACTATGAAATTGGTGACAAAAGCCTATCTTCGAGTCTCTCCCCTCCGAGGCGTTCATCATTTCGGAATCAAGGGAAAATTGGCACCTTGTTTTGTTGGTCCTTTCACTTTCCGGTGTAAGTGAGGTGATCTCTCCTATCAGCTCGAGCTTCCAGAGAATTTCTCGGATGTGCATGATGTTTTCCATGTAGACCTGGCCATTTCTCGGGCCGGGCCGGGCTCAGGCCGGGCCTAGAAAAACCCCAGCGCAGAAAATCTAGGCCCGAGCCCGGCCCGGCCCGACTATCGGGCCGCAGAAATCGGGCCCGAGCCTGGCCCGGCCCGACCAAACCCCGACAAAGCCTGACCGGCCCGGCCCGATAGAAACTAAAATTCTGTTTTTCTTAAGCCCGAGCCCGGCCCGGCCCGACCATCGGGCCCGAAATACCGGCCCGAGCCCGGCCCGATGGCACAGCCGGGACGGGCCGGGTCGGGCTTTTTTGGGCCGGGTCAGGCCGGGCCGACCGGGCCGGGCTGCCCATGGCCAGCACTAGTTCCATGTCTCTCAACTCCGTCGTTGCTTCAAAGATCCTATTCGTGGGGTTAATCATGAAGAGTTGGACATTCAGGAGGATCTGACCTACCGTGAGCATCCTGTCCGCATCTTGGATGAAGCGGAAAGGAAGACCCGCAACAAGACCATCAAGTTCCTTAAGATCCAGTGGTCTAACAATTCTAAAGAAGAAGCAACCTGGGAACGTGAAACTAGTCTTCGTCAGGAATACCCCGCCTTTTTCACTCAATCCTAGAATCTCGGGACGAGATTCCTGAAAGGGGGGTAGAGTTGTAACAGCCCCACTTTTGGTACCTGAAAATATGAGTAAAATTTTCACTTTTGCATCTCATCATGCATCATGGCATCCCTATCTTAATTTTTGCTTAACATAAAATAACGGTGAAGCAACAAATCTTAAACCAAGGATGGTGATGTGAATGATTAAACAAAAATTCAATTTGCACTTACATATTTGTCCAGGAAGTCCCAAAGGTAATTTATAAATATTTTGCAAGGGCATTTTTTATGCAAATGGAAATCATAAATTGGGAGCATGCAAATTGAAGCAAATCACTTTGAATTTCCAAATCAACATAAATGTCCCAAAAATTCAAAATAAAATATGGTCAGCTTCCTTATGTTCTGCTGAACCTCCCTGAATTTTCTCACAATTTTTGGGAGTGTTTTGATGCCTCAATTAAATAGAAAAAGGCTGCAGTTTTCAATTAAAAATAAAAATAGAAAAGGAAAAGGGCAGCCAGGGGGTTTTCTGCAAATGTGCCATCGTCTTCTCCCGGAGCAAATCGAGCCGGGGCAAAAGCTCCGCCTCGTCTCCCTCTTCCTCCTCCTCCAGGCAATCGTGCCGGGGCGCCTCCAATCGCGCGCTCGGCTTCGTCTTCTTCCCCTCCGTCCGTCGGCCGCCGAGCTTGATTACCGTCGACTCCGACCTCCTCTGCCGCCGACGAGCACCCGCACGCGTCTAGGGTGAGCACGCCGTTCTCCTAGACCTCTCCGTCTTCCTCCTCCCTCCCTAGATCGCTAGATGCGCGTAGTCCGTCGTCGGCCGTCCGCCGTCCGTCGTCGCCGTGGTCACTCCGGTGACCTAGGTCTAGCAGCGCCGCCCTTTTCTGGTTCGCCGTAGATAGGCGCGTCGAACGCGCATGGTTGTTGGTCTCTGAATGCCTTGCATCGTCGTCTCTGTCCACGCCGCCGCCGTCGGTCACCGCCACCGCGCCGGTCGTGACGCCCTCCCTGCGGGTCAAACCTGCCAGTGGCCCTTTCGGCCGACGTGGACGCCCACGTGGCTCGGCCCCGCCAGTCAGCCACCGTGGCTAACCACGGTTCGGTGCAAAACGTCCTGACTGTTTTTCTGGATTTATCTAAATGGACAGAATTTGTTTAAAATTTGTAAATTCCATAACTTTTGAACCTTAAGTCAGAAAATTGCAAATAATATGTCAAATTGCTCAGAAAAATAATATCTATCTGTTAGCACCATTGCCATGACCAACAAAGATTATTAATTTGCCTTTAATTAATAAATACTAAAATGGCAGATTATAATCATTATTTGGAAAATGCATAACTTGAAGAATATTCATCCAAAATTTATGAATGAGCTCTCAAAATGTTCAGTGAACAATGAACTACAAGATTATGCCTTTTAGAAGAGTGGTAGATTTAATTTTTGTGCTGTTTATTTAAATTAAGTAAAAAGGCAGATTTAATTCCAATTTTGGGAAAAGCATAACTTGTTAAATATTGATCTAAAATTGCAAATGGTATACCAAAATGACCAGCAACACAAACTCTATCCATCTATGTTAATATCACAGTATGAAAATAACTTTTTCTTTGATGTCATTTTCGAAATGGTTAAAATGAATTAAATTGAATAACCGTTTAATTCGCCATTTCCTCATCGTTAATCGAAAAATTGTAAACGAACTACCAAAATGATCAGGAGAACAATACATATCTAATAATGTCATTTTCGTGCATGTAGAACTCATATTTCAGTACTGGACATTTTGGATAATTGCTTAATTCACTAAGTTAAATATGGAGTTTTAATCCGTTAATTGCAATATTCATTTTAGGGGTTCCATTTAACTTGTGGGACATGCCCAATACTATTTTAGTGCATAATTTGACCATCTCATCATGATTGTGCATTGCACCTTTTATTTCGTTTCCTGTTATTGTTTGTGTTTCGTTAGATTCAGGAGTTGAGGTTCCACCACAATACCTCGATGATCAACGTGACCAGTACTATCAGCAAGGCAAGAGCTAACCTAACCTTCTGTGCATATCTCATCCTATTAGTATAAGTATTTTTCTCCACCATAATATTGCATTCGATTCTACAAACAACTTTTGGCTCCCTGAACCATTACTTGTTTCCCCGCCTATTAACCATAGGTTGATGTGTTGGCCTGAGATAAATCATACATGTTGTCTGTTATGCTTAGATATGCTTAGCCATGCGTAGTCGAATGCTTAAGTTGTCCGTTGATTATTTCCATACTTGTGAAGTTGATGGAATGTTCGGACAGTGGTGGAAACTTGTGTTAATAAATAATTGCTAAGGCTTGGATGAGTTGCCAACAAGGTTGCTGGTGTTTTGTCTCATTCCTGCCGCCTAGGTGCGAGTTCTTTACCTCTTGAACCAAGACTAGCGTGCTACCATCGGTGGGGGTATGGGCCCCTTACTAACTAAATAACTTGTGCGGGCGTATCCAAGGGTCCTCTAGTTTGCGCTTTCCATTTGCGAGTGTGTGGCCGGTGATGAAGATGACGATGATGATGATGTGATGAGGATGGTGGTGATAGGAGTGGCGATGGGGCAGGGTGTTGAAATAGGCACTGAACTTGTCATGTCGTCACGATGACCCTTGGATAGTCTCATGCGAGGTAAAGGTTTAACCGCGCCCGCCCTGCCGACTTTCCCAGGAAGAGAGCTAAATGATCAGGCAAGGGGTCGGACGGTACCAATGGATAAAAACAGTACACCTCTGCAGGGTTTAATCTTTTCGAAAAGCCGTGTCCACGGTTATGGACAACTTGGGAATGGACGATAAGATCATAGAAATCCTGAACTCAATTAAAATTTGGCAACTAGAGGCTGCACTTTGACAACTAGTGTTTAAAAGGTTCATTTCCTCGAGGGTGATTCGAGGGAGTGCCTTGGTGGATAAGAGTGGTGAATTCTGGTTACTTCTGGTTCAAGGTGAACCGAAGAAAGAAAGTTTTACTATCTTACCCCCTTTGAGAAAAACTTTCTGAGTAGTCGGTGCCATGAGTCCTAGTGTTACCCGAAAGGAAAACTAGCTTTCTGCAAAACCAACTACTATATAGCTTTGAATCCAAACAGCATCGGGCCTATATCGCCCTACTAATTCTTGCGAGTACATCGTACTCAGCCTTGCTTTGTTGATTATTATTTTGTTTCAGAGGAGGACATCACCGAACTGGAAGGTGGGTTCTTTATTGACATCGACGAGTAGTCTGGGGTTCCCAGGTGGCTGCTTGGGACGTCTCAGAACAGGCTGGCTGGGATATGTTATTTGTAGGCCTCTTAGGCCATAATTTGGATCTTGTTGTTATACAACTATATTTGCTTCCGCATGATGTAATGATGGGTCTGTGACCTCTGATTGTGATGTTTGCTATCTTTCTCATATATGAGTTGAACTATGATCTCTTGTGTCGTAGAGTCTGTGATGAGCCAGTTGTTCCGCAGTCTTGATCTCTTTATTATGCATGATAGCTATGTCTGAGCTTATGGCATGATCGAAGTGTTGCATGCCGATGATCCATTCCGAGCACGCCCGCCAAAGGTTTTGGCCTGGGATTGGTAAACCCAGTAACCTTCGATTGTGTAGCATGACCGGTTGCACAAAGATTCATTGCATAGTTCTGGGGTCGGGGCGCTACAGCAACCATCTTAAAGAAGAGGCTCCAAATTACCCGGTGTTCACTGTCAAGGTGCCAAAGTACTTGGCCGACTTCGTCCATGAAGCCCCCGTGGATATGTTCTTCATGTCGTACGAGGACGTCTTCAGGCTGTTTCACTATAGACGGTTGGACTATAACTTGGTCCGCCTATACGCGCTCAACCAGGCGATGAGGATCAGGAGAGATAATACCCCGTACGTCAAGGTAGTGGATCCCTACTACATGCGCGACAGCCAGCTGGTGGAAGGATCAACGACACGGGCCATGGCCACGGAGTTCCTCCAGAGAATCATGCTGAACAACCAGGATAAGAACAACCTTCTTCTGCCTTTCTTTTCCGAGTAAATACACATCCGGTCGCCGCCGTCGTATCTTATGCTTTCTTATAGATTTCTTCCGTTGTTGATCCTTTCCAACATTCCGTTTCAATTGTGTTGAGCAGTGACGAGTACTGCGTACTCATCATCCTAAGCCCGAGGTGGTCTGTTGCCACTTATATCGACTCGGGGAGTCTGGGTGTTCTCGATGAGGCTCTCGAGAGCTATGCCCAAAAGGGAGGCCACTTCTACGAAGAAAAGAATGGGGAATGTTTCACGAAGCAGAAGAAACACATTTTCTGCCATGGGACCAGGTTCCATTGCATCAAGCATGCGACTGGCAGTGTGAACGATGCCTTCTATGTCCTCCATCACATTAAAGGGTTTGTCCGGGATGCAGAGAAAACGAGGTGGCCATCTAGTCTCCAAGAATGGACCAAACTTAGTGGGGAAATCACCGACGTTGATCTTAGAGAAGACTTCCATTGCATCCAGATGCAGTTATCGCAAATCATCGTGGAAGATGTCATGACAGAAGGGGGGTCTTTACACAACGCCAGAGGTAGGATGTATTATAAAAGAAAGCCTTGCCTCACTCGATATATTATTAACCAAATATATATCCCAATCCATCTCCAGGGCTGCCTAAGTGGGAGATCGAAGAATGCCTAGACAGGCAAAATGACATGAGGACGTGGATGACGAAAGACTGCTATAAACCGTTCCCAGAGCCGATCAAGAAGAAGTCTCAATCCTACCAGTGGAGCTAGACGTGTTCTCCGTCACATAAGTCATACTACAAATAAAGTGACCCAGCAAGAGACCCCAGCAGCGACTCACAAAGAAGAGACTCCAGCGGTTCCTCCGGCAGAAACCGTCGATGAGTGGGCTGAGGCTGCTTTAGTGTCGGGCGCAGGAACCACCGTGATAAGTGGGCCCTAGTGATTGCTTAGACATTCAGGGATCACTAGGGCCCACTTATCATCGGCGGTTCCTGCGTCCGACGCTGAAGCATCCTTAGCCCACTTGTCGACGGTCTCTTGCTGGGTCACTTTATTTGTACTATGACTTATGTGACATGAGATGAACTTTTGTACCCCTAAATTCGGCACTTGTAATTAATGTGTGAAACGATGAACTTTTGTATCATGACTTGTGTAAAAATCATGTATCTCGGGCTCTAAGTAATGTGATATACCTGTATTTCCTATAATATATACCTGTATTTCCTGTTTCCTGTAATATACCTGTATTTCTTGTAATGTGATATACCTGTATTTTCTGTAATATACCTGTATTTGTACAACAGGCAGCAGAAAATTGAAAATACATTTAAATTATTCTGTGGCGCATCTTCTTAGTTTTCTGTGGCGCATGCAATTCTGTGGCGCATGGAGGACAGATGCGCCACAGATATATTTCTGTGGCGCACCACTGCTGGTGCGCCACAGAATTCTGTGGCGCATCCCACAATTTCCTGGATGCGCCACAGAATCCCTATTTTGGTACGCCATAGATGGCCTGTTCCCTAGTAGTGACCTCAGTACCAGATGGGGATGCCTCCTCAGTACCAGATGGGGATGCTACCTCCAGGTCATCCTGTACATGTAGGCTGGAACACTTCTTCGGCGCCGTTGACCAGTCTTATGGGACTAGGTACGTTGTTGTTACTATTCGCACATATTGATTTTTTTTAATATAGTATGCACTTATATAGTAGTAAAAAAACTTTTGTAGGTGGGCCTGCTGATTCACCACACACAGAGATGGAGGATGATTTGTTGTTCCATACGCCACCACCCGTCACACAGGAGACGCAGACACAGCAGGAGACACAACCACATGAGGAGGCTCCGATGCTCGGCCGAGGTTTGCGTGAGCACCGCGACCCAAACCGAAACCGGTTGTCACCTTCAGGGCCTCGGCCGCGAAAACCGGCGCCAAGGTATCGTAGACATAATGAAGCCCGAAACTTCTATCTATGTATAAGACATATTTATGTACCATTCGACGTAATACTATGTATCAGACATATTTGTATCTATGTACCATTCGACGTAATACTATGTATCAGACATATTTTTTCCTACAGTTTCTTCACACACTTATTAAAATTACTAATAGATAGGGTACGATTACAACAAGAAATTAAGATAAAACCACATTCTAAAATAACACTAACAATACAAAAATTTAAAACTTCACCTAAACTACTTGAACTCATCTCCCGTTGACGCAACCCCCTGCCTCTGTCGATGGGTAACTTTTGCTCTTCGACGTTGCCGCTCTCTTGCCCTTCGACGATGCAGCTCTCTTGCTAGTGCTGCTAGGCATGAAGGCATCATCATCGTCGTCGCTCTTTGTCGATGGAGCACACTCTTGCCCTTCGACTTTGCCGCTCTCTTGCCCTTCGACATTGCAGCTCTCTTGGCCGAGCTGCTAGGCATGAAGACATCATCATCGTCCTCGGTATCCTCCGCCCATAAATTTGGTCTATCTGCGAACCAGTTGATGTCAAATTCACTCCTTAATCTTGGCTTCACCTTCTTCCACCTTTCATGCATCCTGAGAAGTTCCTGTCGCATTTCCTGGGGTGTCCTACGAGGCCAACAAGGCCAACAACCTTTCCTCCTCAATGACTCGCCTAACTCAACGAGAAGACTATCACTACTAAGGAGTTCCTCCCATGGAACTAATCTATTGTCTACCCTAAACTCGGCGGCACCCTTGACAAGACGCTCAGAGAAGTTGGGATCCCAGCTACCGTCACGAGGCCAACTAGACATCCTCCAGTGAGTACGCTACCTGAGTGAGCAGCGGAATTTATAGGCCGGGAATAGAAAAATGGCGGGAGAAAAAGGGCGGGAAGAAAAAGGGCAGGAAGACAAACATGGAGACGGTTTTTTATAGGCCGGGAAAATTGGGCGGATGATATTCCACGGTAGATTTTTGGCGGGAAAATTCGGCGGCAGATGTTCCGCGGTAGCTTTTTGGAGGCAAAAATGGGCGGGAAAAATTTGCCGGACATTTTTTACGAAATAATGGAACAGGTGAAATATAGTGTGACCAATACCACGAAAGAGGGGCGAAATGTCAAAAAGCCAGCGTTTTGGCCGGCTGCTGGCCGAAACACGAACGAATCGGCCCGCAGTTAACGCGAAATGTCCCGGCCTCTGGCGCGCGTCTGGGCAGGCAATGTTTCGGCCCCCGGAGGGCCGAATCACTCCTTTCGGCCGGCAGTTTGCCGAAATGTTTGTTTCGGCCAGCAGTTTGCCGACAGTGTAATATTTTTGGAATATTTTGATTCTGCGTATTATATTTCGAATTCCGGTTAAAAAATAATATTTAAAAAAACCCGTGGAAAGTTTCCCAAGTTTATCTCACTCTCGTGAACTGAGGCGACCCACAGGCGACATCGGCGGCGGCGGCAAACCTGAGGTGCACGGAGGCGGAGCAACGGCCAGGAGGCGGAAGGGGGCGATGCACTCGTCACCTTCTCGCGCGTGACACCGGATGCGAATAGTGGTGGCTGATCAGTTGTGGTTTAGGGGGGGGTTTTGTCATTCTCTCCACAGGGATCAAAATCTATTGGTGCTTTTCCTTT
This sequence comes from Puccinellia tenuiflora, assembly GCA_012064385.1. Lineage (NCBI taxonomy): Eukaryota > Viridiplantae > Streptophyta > Magnoliopsida > Poales > Poaceae > Puccinellia > Puccinellia tenuiflora. The sequence continues at coordinate 41,224 of QRDG01000832.1, read as the reverse complement.
CTAGAAGCTTGGCACAACGAAAAGGTGGGATGGTGTTTACGGATCTAGGCTAGGTCTTGCGGATCAAGCAACATAAATTAAAACGGTGACAGCAAAGGGGAGGCTAAGGAAGAGTGTTTCACGGACAGCAAAGGGGAGGCTAAGGAAGAGTAATTCACGGACAGCAAAGTCACAGCACGTTTACTAAGTTCACACAAACAGAGCGATTCAGAGGTTTACAGAGAGTTTTCATCGAAGGGGTTGGAGAGGATCGAATCAGTTCGTCGCGGCGGCAGCAGAGGAAGCAGAGGCGGGAGGCTAAGGAAGATACAGACGAAGGAGAAGCAAGGAAGTAGACAGGGACAGATACGGATCAAGGGCTTCTTCTTTCCTCTTGTTCCTCGTGGATCGTCTTCGCCATTCTTCTCCAAAGTTCTTCCTAGTTCTTCTGTTCTTGATCTGGGTGGAGTGGTTGGTGATGGATGCGGTGAAGTGGTTCGCTCGTTCCTTCTTGGATAAGGAAGCTGCTTTATAGGCGCTGCAGAAATGGCGAGAGGGCCGCGGTCGATGGCGTGGTTGGTGGCGAGGCGGGATCTTCCGCCGTCGCTTTTCAGCTTTTTGCACGGACGCACATGGTCTGCTCCCTGCTTTATCACCTTTTTGACTCTTCTGGTTTCTTCTCCTCCAAGATGATCGATTCCCTCCTTGCTGATTCAAACGCGCGCGCAGCACATGGGAGATACGCTCGCTTACTTCTCTTCTGGCTTCGAGAGGCTCCCTCGCGAGGCATTCATCCTCGTGAAGCAAAACCCTCGCGAGGCCTTTTTCCTCGCGAAGCGTCAAGTCCTCGGGAGGCGTCTTCTAAGCAACATTTTGAGTTGGAGATGAAGAAATATGTGCCTTGGCGCACTGATCTGCAAAAAGTGGATAACTGATGTAAAAAGCATTTAAAACCTTGACTGAACTTCTCAAATATGAGCAAGATTTGGGGTTTTGGACGTCGAAAAGATGTGCATAATTCAGAGTGATCAAACCCCCAGACCCAAACCTTTGCTTGTCCCCAAGTAAAGCAGATATGATGAAAACAGTGCTCAACTTCTGCATACACAGCAGTTCATACATATTTGATTCAAAACAGTTTCTGCATACCTGGTTGCAATCTCTAGTTCAGAGTCAAGTTTCAATTAACAAATTTTATATATGTCTCAGCCCAGATACTTTTCGATTACCTAGATAAGACACTTGGCAGGGGAATCAAATGAAGTGATCCATGAAATAGCCATGAGTGTTAAGTGCATGCAAAGTCAGTGCTTCACCTGCTACCGTTCCCGAGAACATAGTAGGCTAATGCAAAAATTAAGGATGGGTTAGGATCATTGTTACCTGTCAGATTCTTTCAGTTAGTGCTTCACAGGTTACAATCCCGAGATCATAACTGCTAATGCGAAAATTTGCTTTCAAATTACTATCAGGAACTTCAGGTTAGTGATTCACAGGTTACAATCCCGAGATCATAACTGCTAATGCAAAAATTTGCTTTCAGATTATTTGCTTCACGTTAGTTTCACTGTTAGTGCTTCACATACCACCATCCCGAGATACTGGTAGCTAATGCAAAAATGCAGGAATGCAGTTAAAACATGGCTCTTCGAGGTTCAACTTATTCAGTTTCAGAGCCACTTGCATTATGAAGGTATTCCAACAGATCTGAGCAGAGACATATATGAACTCTGTTTTGATACATGACTCTAACACAAGAGTTTGCAAGTATTATAGACAGGAACACTGCAAGATTCTCAATAGCATGAAAGATTGTTTAGGCAAAACTAAGCACTTCAAGAAACTTTTACTCGACAAGCAACTTCGAGAATATAGCCAAGAATAGATATAAACATTGTAATCATGGCATAGCAATGATATTTATGGTGTAACAGGGTTTGTGAATTGGAACGTGTTCACCTGGTTTAAGGGTCGAATCCTCGCGAAGCATCAAGCCCTCGAGAAGATTTCTCTTGAGGCAGAATCCCTCGAGAGGCCTTTTTTTCGCGAAGCGACTTCCTACTCCTTGCTTGCAGGGATCTCTGCCAACCCACTTCACTCTCTTTTATTCAACAATCTGAAAAACAAAACAACAAACAAAAAGGAAAAGGAACACACAAAACAAAAATAACTCTTGAAGGGAAATAATATATAAAAAGGATATCAGGCTGCCTCCCGATGAGCGCTTGTTTAAGGTCACGAGCCTGACCGTAGCTTCTTCTCACTGCTTCACAGCTTCAGAGGATGCATTGGGAACATCCTCCGACTCGTCATTCTCGCTTTCTTCGGGATCTTCAATGTCAGTCGTCTCTCCCGCTAGGTAATGCTTTAGTCTCTGGCCGTTTACCTTGAAAGTACCTGCTGATGGGGTCTGGACTTCGAAAGCACCATTTCCCAAGTCCTTCTTCACTGTGCAGGGACCAAACCATCTTGACTTGAATTTTCCAGCAAACAAATGCAACTTGGAGTCATACACCAACACTTTCTGTCCAGTGCTGAACTCCTTCCTGAGGATATGTTTGTCATGCCATTTTTTGGCCTTTTCCTTATAAATCTTGGAACTCTCATATGCATCATGCCTCAGCTATTCAAGCTCACACATCTGCAGTTTCCTTGCACTTCCAGCTTTCTTCATGTCGAGGTTTAGTTTCCTAATAGCCCATTGAGCTCTGTGCTCTAACTCGACAGGAAAATGGCATGCTTTACCATATACAAGCCTGAAGGCGACATTCCAATAGGTGTCTTGTATCCAGTTCTGTATGCCCACAAGGTATCAGGCAATTTCAGGGACCAATCTGCTCTGGACTTGGACACGACCTTCTCGAGGATTTGCTTAATTTCTCTATTGGATAACTCAACTTGTCAATTGGCTTGAGGGTGATAGGGTGTAGTAACTCTGTGATTCTTCACACCATACTTGCTCAACAACTTCTCTAGCTGTTCATTGTTGAAGTGGGATCCTCCATCACTGATCACAACTCTGGGAACTCCAAATCTGGGGGAAATTACAGTTTTGAGCAGCTTGCAGACTGACTTGGAATTTGCACTGACTGTTGGTACAGCTTCAACCCATTTAGACACATAGTCCACTGCCACAAAGGATATACTTATAGCTTAGAGAGGAGGGCAAAGGTCCAACAAAATCAACTCCCCATACATCAAATAGTTCAACTTCAAGAATGCCTTACTGAGGCATTTCATTCCTTCTTGAGATTTTCCCAGTTCTCTGGCAGGGATCACACTGCTTGACAAAATCATGAACTTCTTTGAACAGGCTAGGCCAATAAAATCCAGCTTGAAGGATCTTTGCTTGAGTTTTCATTACTCCAGCATGGCCTCCATACATGCCAGAATGACATTGGAACATCACATCATGAGTTTTTTCAGAGGGCACACATCTTCTCACTATACCATCTGCACAATGCTTGTAGAGGAATGGTTCATCCCAGTAATAGCTCTTGGCTTCATGCATGAATTTCTTTTTCTGCTGGTAGGACAAATCAGCTGGCATAATTTTACACTCTAGGTAGTTCACAATGTTAGCATACCATGGAGTCTTGGCTTCTCGCGAGACGTCGACCCTCGCGAGGTATCCCTCGCGAAGCATTTCCTCGAGAAGCACATCTCGCAAAGCTTGAAGAGTCAGATCGTCATGAGGCCTCCCTCGCGAGGCATCAGGAAGCCCTCGCGAGGCATTTACTCCCATCAGTTGCTCTCCAGGGATGTTGTCTTCTATTTTTCTAGTTTCAGAGCAACTTATTCTTGACAAATGATCAGCTACCACATTCTCAGAGCCTTTCTTATCCTTGATCTCAATATCAAACTCTTGAAGCAGGAGAATCCATCTGATTAGCCTGGGCTTGGCATCCTTCTTGCTGACAAGATATCTTATTGCTGCATGATCAGTGAAGACAGTACATTTGTGCCCAACTAGATAAGGTCTGAACTTGTCAAATGCGAATACCACTGCAAGCAATTCTTTTTCAGTAGTGGAGTAGTTGATCTGAGCATCATCTAGAGTTTTGCTGGCATAGTGGATCACATGTTGAGCTTTCCCATTTTTCTGGCCCAGAACTGCTCCAACTGCAAAATCACTTGCATCACACATCAACTCAAAGGGTAGGGTCCAATCTGGGGGCTGCACTATTGTAGCAGAAATAAGAGCTTGCTTCAGCTGGTTAAAGGCCATCAGACATGCTTCATCAAAGTGGAATTTGACATCTTGATTGAGCAATTTGGTTAGAGGCTTTGCAATGCCAGAGAAATCCTTAATGAATCTCCTGTAAAATCCAACATGTCCAAGGAAACTCTATATTCCTTTTACATTTTCAGGGGGTGGTAACTTAGCAATCACATCAACTTTTGATTTATCCACTTCAATGCCTCTAGAGGATATCAGGTGTCCAAGCACAATACCTTCAGTGACTAAGAAGTGGCATTTCTCCCAGTTCAATATCAAGTTCTGCTCTGAGCATCTATGCAGGACTGCTGTCAGGTTCTTCAAGCAGGTGACAAAATCTTTTCCATAGACAGTGAAATCATCCATGAAAACTTCCATAATTTTCTCAATGTAGTCAGAGAATATTGACGTCATGCACCTCTCGAAGGTTCTTGGGGCATTACACAGACCAAATGGCAATCTTTTGTATGCAAATGTTCCATATGGACATGTGAATATAGTTTTTTCTTGATCTGCTGGATGGATGGGAATCTGAAGAAATCAAGAGTATCCATCAAGGTAACAATAGAATTCTTGCCCTGCTAACCTCTCTAACATCTGATCCATAAATGGCAAAGGGAAATGATCCTTCCTAGTTGCCTTGTTTAATTTCCTGAAATCATTGACCATTCTCCATCCAGTAACTGGTCTTGTGGTCATCAATTTTCCTTCGTCATTCTCTTCCACTGTATAGCCTCCTTTCTTGGGCACTATGTGGATAGGACTCACCCACTCGCTGTCAGAGATGGGGTAGATCATGCCTGCTTGTAGGAGTTTCAGAACTTCCTTTTTTACTACTTCTTGCATAGCAGGGTTTAGTCTCCTTTGGCCTTCTCTGGAGGGGGTGCTATCCTCTTCAAGATATATTCTGTGAGAGCAGACCTTCTCATCGATTCCCTTTATGTCATCAATGGAATATCCAATGACATTTTTGTATAGCCTGAGAACTGACAATAGGCTATGCTCCTGTTCATCATCAAGTGCGGAGCTGATTATCACAGGGTGAATTTTTTCTTCCTCTAGAAACAGATGCTTCAGGTGAGCAGGCAGCTCCTTCAACTCAACAATGGATTTAAGAGACTGCTGAAGAGGTTCTCTCCAGGGTTCTGCTTCCTCGAGATTTCCCTCGCGAGGCATTTCTCTTGAGGCATCAGAAGGCTCTCGCGAGGCATTTGGTAGGCCCTCGCGAGGCATTCCTCTCGAAACATTTTCTGCACTTCCAGAAGGATCACTACAAAGAGGGATTCCAAACAACTCTTGAAGGTTAGGATTATCAGCTGTCACAAAAACTTGTACTTCAGGCTCTTGGGGTCGCATTTGCTGCTGAGATTCAATTACACTCTTGTCGACGACATCCATGGCATGGCATTGTTCAAGTATGTTTGGCAGGTGGGAGGCATGCTTCATGTTAAACTCTGCTTGTTCAGAACCAAATTGCAACTTCAGGGTTCCACCTTTCACATCAATTATGGCTCCAGCTGTTGCTAAGAAAGGTCTGCCAAGAATCATTGACTCTGCGTTATCTTCCATTTCCAACACAACAAAATCCACTGGATAAGCAAAATTTCCAACTTGGACTGGCACACCTTCAAGAATTCCAGTTGGTTTCCTCAGTGTTCTGTCAGCAAGTTGCAGTGTCATAGAGGTGGGCTTCGGCACACCTAACTGCAGCATCTGACTGGCAGCTTGGGGTAATACACTGACAGAGGAACCTAAATCACAGAGAGATGTGAAAGTTCTTTTTCCAACCACACAGGGGATACTGAAACTCCCTGGGTCTCCTAACTTCTTAGGCAAGTTGTTTTGGATAACTACACTGCATTCTTCTGTCAGAGCAACTATCTCAGGATCTTCTATACTTCTTTTCTTGGTTATCAGGTCCTTGAAGAATTTAGCATACAGAGGGATGTGCAACACTGCATCAAGGATGGGGATTGTTATTTGCACTTCCTTCATTGTCTCTAGGAACTTGGCATACTGCTTTTCTTCCTTAGTTTTTTCCAATCTTGAAGGGAATGGGATCTTCTGAACTAAAGGCTTCTCAACCCTTGGTACTACAGCTGGTTCTACTGGTATTACAGGCTCTTGAGGAGGATCCCTCGAGAGGCTTTCCTCTCGAGGAATTTCTTCCTCGCGAGGCATTTTCTCCTCGTGAGGCCTCCTTGGTGGGGCTACATAGGTGACAACTGGGGGTGTCTTCAGAATGGGTTCAGTGTTTAATCCACTTCTAGTGGTGACAGCCTCTACTGCTTCGGTAGTTGTAATTGCACCGCATTGATTAGGGTTCTTCTCTACCTGAGCAGGTAGTTTGTTCTCTGGCTAATTTCCCTGGGTATTGGAGATTCCAGCTGTAAGCTGCTGCATTGTCTTGTAAAATAGTTCAGACTGCATCTTCATTGTTTCTTGCATTCCACTGAACATTTCTTTTTGCAAACGCATCATTTCACTGATTTTAGACTGGCTACTGCCTGAAGAGGCATTTTGCTGAGTTGCTTGCAGAGGATGCTGCTGTGGCTGCTGCATATGGCCTTGAGGTCTGAAATTTTGCTGAGATGTTGAGGCATAGTTCTATGGGGCTGCTTGAGGGTAACTTTGCTGGGCTGCATTCTTGTAGGACAGGTTTGGATGATGTCTCCAGGAGGGGTTATAGCTCTGAGAAAAGGGACCTTGATTCTGAGTGTAGTTCACTTCTGCCACTTGAGATTCACTCGCACTAAAATAGGGACACTCCTGAGGCGAATGACCTTCAATTCCACAAATCTGGCAGGGTGCTGAAACTGTACTTACTGGCACAAGGGCTTTTCCATTCTTTTCCAACATAAGCTGAGATATTTGACTGGTCAGGCTATCAAGCTTTGCCTCAAGGGCTTCTGGGCTTCCATGTTGCATAACTACTGGCTGATGAGGCTGCATTGCTCTTTCATTTGTCCAGGAGAAATTGTGTGAGGCCATGCTCTCAATCAATTCAAAAGCTTCATCCAGGGTCTTGTTCATTATACCTCCTCCAGCAGCAGAATCTACAAAGGATCTGGTCTGATCTGTTAGACCCTTGTAGAATGTCTGCAGAATTAGCCACTGCTCTTGGCCATGGTTAGGACACATTCTAATCAGGCCTTGGTACCTCTGCCAGGCGTCATACAAACTCTCACCTTGGCATTGCACAAATCTGGTAATTTTGTCTCTGCAATCAGCTGCTTTAGTGGGGGGAAAGTATTTCTCAAAGAAAGCTTGCACCAGATGTTCCCAAGTGTCCCTAGCATGAGTAGGCAGGGCATGGAACCATAACTTAGCACTGCCTGACAGGGAAAAGGGAAATAGATGCATCCTAATGGCTTCAGGAGGCACACCATTGTGCTTGAGGGTGTTACAGTACTCTAAGAAATTTCTGATATGTTCATGAGGACTCTCCAAGGCAGAACCTTTGAAAGGGTTGTGCTGAACCATATTGATTAGGGCTGGCTTGATTTCCCAGTTGTTTGCTTGAATGGCAGGCATAAACCACATCAGAGGTGGCTACATGGTCTTTAGGGATCTAGAGGTCTCTCAACTTCCTGTCTCCCATCTTGGTAGATGGCAATCTTTCTTGTACGGCTGTCGAAGAAACTGCCCTTCTTCTATTTGCAAGAAACGTTCTTTCAGGCTCAGGATCAAAGGGGGCTAAAGGTGAATCTTCAGACGTCTGCATTCATGAGCTCACCAACCTGCACGAAGGAGATCATGTTTCCACTGCACACAAGCACAGACAAGAACTTTATCAAGGGTTAGTGAACTAAATCCCCTAATAACCGTTCTAGATGCAAGATTAAGAGACTAAGAGTAACAAAGCAAACAGATTTATCACGGAGGTGAACTACGAGGAAAGAAACACAACCAAGGCTACTGTACTCTGAAAAGCAATCAATATTTGATCCCCGGCAACGGCGCCAGTTTTGATCGGTTGTGGTTTAGGGGGGGTTTTGTCGTTCTCTCCACAGGGATCAAAATCTATTGGTGCTTTTCCTTTCTAGAAGCTTGGCACAACGAAAAGGTGGGATGGTGTTTACGGATCTAGGCTAGGTCTTGCGGATCAAGCAACAGAAATTAAAACGGTGACAGCAAAGGGGAGGCTAAGGAAGAGTGTTTCACGGACAGCAAAGGGGAGGCTAAGGAAGAGTGTTTCACGGACAGCAAAGTCACAGCACGATTACTAAGTTCACACAAACAGAGTGATTCAGAGAGTTACAGAGAGTTTTCACCGAAGGGGTTGGAGAGGATCGAATCAGTTCGTCGCGGCGGCAGCAGAGGAAGCAGAGGCGGGAGGCTAAGGAAGATACAGACGAAGGAGAAGCAAGGAAGTAGACATGGACAGATACGGATCAAGGGCTTCTTCTTTCCTCTCGTTCCTCGCGGATCGTCTTCGCCATTCTTCTCCAAAGTTCTTCCTAGTTCTTCTGTTCTTGATCTGGGTGGAGTGGTTGGTGATGGATGCGGTGAAGTGGTTCGCTCGTTCCTTCTTGGCTAAGGAAGCCGCTTTATAGGCGCTGCGGAAATGGCGAGAGGGCCGCGGTCGATGGCGTGGTTGGTGGCGAGGCGGGATCTTCCGCCGTCGCTTTTCAGCTTTTTGCACGGACGCACATGGTCTGCTCCCTGCTTTATCACCTTTTTGACTCTTCTGGTTTCTTCTCCTCCAAGATGATCGATTCCCTCCTTGCTGATTCAAACGCGCGCGCAACACATGGGAGATACGCTCGCTTACTTCTCTTCTGGCTTCGAGAGGCTCCCTCGCGAGGCATTCATCCTCGCGAAGCAAAACCCTCGCGAGGCCTTTTTCCTCGCGAAGCGTCAAGTCCTCGGGAGGCGTCTTCTAAGCAACATTTTGAGTTGGAGATGAAGAAATATGTGCCTTGGCGCACTGATCTGCAAAAAGTGGATAACTGATGTAAAAAGCATTTAAAACCTTGACTGAACTTCTCAAATATGAGCAAGATTTGGGGTTTTGGACGTCGAAAAGATGTGCATAATTCAGAGTGATCAGTGGCGCGACCCATTGAAGAACTCAGCGACAGTGGCAGCGGCGACGGCATCCCCCCTCCAACGGAGGCCTTCTGGCCGGTGATCCCCTCCTCCTACTCTTCCTTCCCTTTCCTCGTCTCTGAAAATATTAGGGTTCCTCTTCCTTCCTGGGATCTTGATTCTTGATTCCACATTCAGTCCTTCTGCATAATTGGTTGTTCCTGTACCGATGTAGCTATCTTGAAGAAAGCTTGATATAGAGTAGCCAACTGGAAGCAAGCCACGGTTAAAAGGCACAACAGTAGAGTGTAGTACCAGTAGATTTTCTAGGAGAAGAAACAATTTAATTAGATTCTCCTTTCATTCAACAATCCTAGCATGAACAAAAAGGGATCAAGGAATAATGTTCACGCGGTCATTCCAGGTCTATGTATATATATACACTAGTATATATGATACAGATTGATAGTGAGAAGATTTTTCTGAAGTTCTCGTTCTGATCTAGCTAGTATACATACATATACACCAAGTTGTCGATGAGCATAACATATTCATGCAATGGATCTAGCACTACTCATGGTACCATAATTTTTTTTATTTTAGATAAAGAGTGTATATTAATATCGTGGAGATACAAATTACACCCAGCCTCTGCAACAACGCAATAACCGGAACCATTACGGATGCACACAGCCGAAAGACAATAAGAAGAAGAAATAAAAAGAAAAGTCCCGCTACGGAGTTACAGTCCCTGTGGCAGCCGCACAACCACCACCAAAACAACACCTGAAGTCCAATTCTTCAAAAGCAACGACTTCAAGAAGAACAGTGCCAGGCACAACCAATTAAGGTCAGATCTTGGGTTTTCACCCTGAAGATAGCCCTCACTCTCAAAACAATGTCTCCAACAAGAGCATTGTCAGGCACAACCAATTAAGGCCAGACCTTGGATTTTCACCCTGAATGGTAGGACTTTGGACTTCACTTATGTTGTCGCCCCCACTTACATGCCGCTGCTCCAAGTCATGAAGCACCAAGCCAATTCCTCTTCGCCAGAAAGATTCGAACCACCATTGCCAGTCCTCAGATCTCGCCTTCCACGTATTTCTCCGCCAGCACCACGGAACGAGAAAGCGTATTCCATGATATTAACAGCCAGCAGAGTTTCGAAGCACTCCCTCTGAAACCAAACGGTCAGAGAAAAAACACGGGTGCGCACGATCGAATACCATCCGATCCAGCAATCTCCAGGCACGAGTCGCCCAGTGGAGTTCGCCGGCGGAGCCTTCCGAAACACGACCGTCCAGCCAGATCGATGGGGATGGGCATCCGGCAGTTCTTCATCTTGACGCGAACAGAAACCCTAGGACCTCCACCTTTATTCAGCCGAGCAACTAGAGGAGACCAAGGATCAGATCGTGGCCTGGCCCAGATCCCTGCCGAGTACACCGCACCGGCAGCACACCTCCGCCTCCTCGTTGTTACTCTGCCAGGGGCGACCAGCCGTCGAACCGACCGCACCGCCCCGAGCCCCGCGCGCCGCCACAAGACAGCTGGCCTAGGCGGGAAACCTAGACCCGCGGCATGCCTCCACCGACCGCACTTGGAGTCCGGGGTAAGATGCAGCCGCCGCCTGGCCGGGATCGCCGTCCCGACCACTGCCCACGATCATCTTCGTCAACGCCGCCCCAGCCGCCCCTTCGAAGAGAGTCGCCGCGACATCCACCCCTAGCACCTTAGGTACCAGGGGGCCGCCGCCACCGCGGCCGATGCCGGCGGCAGCGACGGAAGGGAGGCAGATCGTGGTAGAGGGGGTTAGGCGATGGGATCTGGGGCCCCCGGCGGCGCCCTGGGGAGCGCCACGGGGGTTAGGCGAGATGGTACCATAATTAGCATAGTTTATTTTTGAATGGAAGGAACATTGAGCTGTCTAGAAGAGCATGGAATTAGATTGATGGCAGTTGGTTTTTCCAACTTCTCATTTCTGAGTCTGCCCTTCTTCTTTTTCCTACTCTGTAATTTATATCGTAGCCAGCCTACAGATTTGAGATATTATTTATTCTGCTACCCAACATTAGTGTCAGCAACACCTTGGTTTTGGTGCTTAAATTCTGTCATTTGAACATATTTATATTGAAATCAATGAGTGCTGAATGTGGACTGGAATTCTTACAAAAGGTGGCAGGGATTACACATAGTTTAACTGAATGAAAAAAATGAGGCAGGGATTACATAATATGTAAGAAATTGATCCCAACAGGGTTTGAGTGGAGGGAGGGTGGTCAGTGTTATAATAATGCTAATCTCCCATTTTTGTGTTTTTCATGACATTTGCCTTGTTTCGTGCTCTGGTCAGGGGCTTGACGGCAGCTGACCACATCTGTAGCTTTCAGTTGCGAAACGGAGCAATATAATCTTTTTGTTCAGTGACAATGACAATACAATTATTATAGTTCCAATTCTGTGGTACTACCAAACATCATAAATTAGCACATGCAAGAAATTTTGTTGTGATACAGAAACATGCAAGAAATTTTCTACTCCAGCGATTGTTTTGTACAACCATGGATTGTGAAAATTGTACTTGTTGTATTTATTTCTGGCAGTAAATTTTAATCAACGAAATTTAATCAGTTATCAGTGTAGCTGTACATGCTCTATTGTTTAGGTGAACATAATCTAGTTCTTACAGGCCAAGAACTTAATTAGAAGACGTGTCTGGAGTGGCAGCGAAAGAAGGTAGTGTACTCCAAGAACTTAATGTATTTTGTTCTGTTTGTTTTCCTACTGCGCTTTCCCCCTCCCGCTCTCGCGACCTAGGCGCCCCCCGCGCGGGCGTCTGGGCCGCGCCGCCGGCGTCCCCTCCCAGGTCCCCTCCACCGCTCCTCCCCTCTCCTCGCCGCCGCCGGACGGCGCCGCCGGCCGAAGGCCGGGCGCTGGCGGCGGCGGGGCATCTCTCTCTCCCTCGCGCGGGGAGCTCGGCGCGGGTCGAGGTCTGCGCCGGGGGCGCCGCGCTGGGCCGGGGCGTGGCGGCGTGGCCGCTCCGGCGGTGTCGTGGTGGCCGGCGTGCGGGCGGGCTCGGGTGGATGGCGGCGGCGTCTGGTGGCGGCGGTGCTTACCCGGGCGGCGCAACGGTGCTCCATCTCGATGGTTAGCCGGCAAGGGCCATGGTGGCGCTCCGCGGTCATGGCAGCGGCAGCTCAACGGCGGCGGCGACCGAGGACAGCAACGGCGACAGAGGTGGGTTGCGGCCGGATTGCGTCCATGGCCGTGGTGGCTTAGCCCAGATCTGGGCCCGTTTGGGCCCGATCTGGTTCTACGCGGCCCGGCTGCTGTGTCCGTCCGGAAGCTTTACCTGCAGGGGGACAACTGCGACCTTGGCGCTGCAGCGCGGCGGCTAGGCTAGTCGGGCCTGATCTGGTCCAGGCGGGGCTGATCTGGGCCTGACCGGCTCTGCTACTGCGTCCGGTCGGCGACCGCCTCGCGCGGTGGAGGATGGCTGATCTCCTCCTATTGGTTGTGGATGTCGCCCTCACGGGCCTGGATCTGTCGACGGCCTCACTTGTCCGTCACGTTGACTTCGCGACTTGTTGATCCCTCAGGTGGAGGTCGTGGACGCCGGGGCGGCGGCCCCGGAAGGAGAGGCTGCACGGGTGCTTTCCGGCAGGCAGCGTGACGGCGGTGGTGGTCTTCCCTTTGGTCACATGGGTGTGAGGGTTTCGACAGCGGGTGGTCCTGGTGCCAGCGCTTCGGCGGCGGCACCCCGGTCAAGATCTGGAGGCCTCATGGTGGTATCCCTGATGGCATGGGTGAAGATCCGAGCGAAAGCTCCGCGCTTTGGCGCCGGCGACGGTGATACCCGTGGGTGTCATTACCCTCTTGGGGGCGTCGTTGTGGGTATCTTCCCCGTGACTGGCTTTCGGGTGAAAACCCAAGCTCGTCTTTGCGAGCTCGGCGACGGCGGTGCGTTGCATCGTTACCCTCCTGGGGGCGTCGTCGGGAAACCCAGGTCTCATTCGGGTCCAACATGATGGAGTCATCTTCGTGGCGTGAAGCTTCCTCGACCTCTTCGGTAGTCTAGGTTGCTCCATGTCAGTTGTGGCATCTTCTGTTTTTCATGCTTCGGCTTCGAGATGGTGGTTTGCCCCCTCTCTATTGCCGTTTTCTTTTTTGACTTGCTTGTTTGGGGATCTCCCCACCATCTTGTATCGTTTGGCCGGTTGGGCTTTATTTATAAAGCAGGGCGAAAGCCTATTTCGTGTTTTCCTACTGCTGCTTTGAACTCTACAACAGAAGGAGTGCATCTTGTAAAGTATCACTTGTTGTCAGTTCACACTACCATTCGATTTGCTTCATACCTCTGCCATAATTTCATTGTATTGTGACTGATTATTAGCTTATACAAACACTACAAAACTCTTCTAATTCTTAGCAGACTGTGTCACTTTGAGTATGGAGTCCCGAGTGGCGATTCTTGAGTTAACACTTGTTTGCTCTTTGTTACATGTAGGTTGTTACTCATACGGCGCGTTGCGGGTGTCCGGTGGCGCAGTTCGATGGCGACGTGGCAGTGGCGGTTGGCCGAGGCATCACACTGTAGCAACGGTTTGGACAAGGCATATTATGGCTACATCCTCCAACGGCCCTAACTTATGCAGCGACAAGGGAATGTAAGGTGGTGGTACAGAAGACGAGGCCGACGTGCACGCCTTACCTTCTTGATGTATATTTTGCCATTTGCTCCTTTTCAATTGAAATATATGCACCATTGGTCACTAAACTTGTCCACAATGAGTATTTTAGTCACTGAACTCGCAGAATGTTGTGCGCAGGTCACGAAACTTGGTAAGGATGAGCAAACTGGTCACAATCGTGATGTGGCATGCTGACTGAGCAGTTGACCAAATATTGTGGCCTACTCTTTTTGCAAAAAGAATCCTGTAAATCATAAAATCACATTAATATGTTATATCTCTTAGTTTTACCATTTCTGTCATTTTTAATTATTCCAGAAAACTTGTTAAAACCTTTGACACTAGCAGGCTACTTAGCTACAGATATTGACAACTGGGCCCGCTGCTTAATCAGTAGCCACGTCCACGAGATCAACTTGGTCGCGGACCTGTTGGTTGACGTCAGCGGACGGCCGGCGCATGGTCCTGGCGACGGCCACGGCAGAGGAGAGCGCTCGTGCACGCATCTGATGCGCAATACTGCGAGGGAGCTGAGAGGGCGGCGCTCTGAACCATATGGTCACCAGGCTCGGCTCCGGCGACCGGTTTCGTGACGACGGACGACGGTGAACGGTGGCCGAACGCTACATAGCGCGAGGAGGATGATGGAGGGGTCCCTCGGGACTGGAAGCTCATCCTGGTCACGTGTGCATGCCCGACGAGGGCGGAGGAGGCTGGAATGGATGGAGCTCGACAAACGGCGGCCGGAGTGGAAGGCGATCGACCTGATTCGAGCGATTCGCGACATCCCGAATCTTGATACTCGGCGAGTAGAGAGAGGAGGTTGAGGCGGAGCTGGACGCACGTTCAGTTCAACTCGGGGCTAGGCGTAGACGGCGATGCGACGACGTGGCCGGGGCGGCGCTAGGGTTTGTTCATGGGGGAGAGCACAGAGGAAAGAGGAATTTGTCGTCAAAGATGCACGAATCGCAGCACTATCAGGCCACTCGAGCATTCCGACCTCGCCCAATGGAGCCTCATGAGCCCCCGTTCCCCTCTCTGTCCAAACCGGTCGCTAAGGAGCATGACTGCCGGGATTTGGGCACCACAGGCAAAGGTTGAAGACAGCCTGACAGGTGGGCCCCGCTAGTCAGCGAGACAAACATAAAAATAAAGAGATTAATTTGATTTCATGCTTATTTAAGGTTCTTTTTGCAAAAAAAAAAAGGCCACGGTCTGTGGTCAACTGCTCCGTCAGCGTGCCACGTCGCGATTGTAACCGGTTTGCTCATCCTTACCAAGTTTCGTGACCTGCGCACAACATTCTGCAAGTTCAGTGACTAAAGTACTCATCATGGACAAGTTCAGTGACCAATGGTGCATATATCTCTTTTCAATTTAACTTTACTAGCAAAAATGTCCGTGCGTTGCAACGGAAAACAAATCTGCGTCGCGGATTCTAATTAAGTCTTCCAATATAATAGGAAGGTACTATAATTTTTTATAATCTTTGGGATGCAAAAAAAATATGATAAAGTAATTTTTAGAATTGTAAAAAAAATCAAAAAAATCACCGCATTAATTGCTAAATCCTAAAATTTAAAAAGGTTTATCTTCTAAACCATTCTTCAGATTTGTGATCCGTTTACACCGCTGAGTTCGTATCGACGAGGGCTTCAAAACTAGCTCACATGTTGATATGTTTTGACAAAAAAAAATTCGGCGCACCAGTTGCCAGCGTATGATACTATAGTTGCCAGACTAGCATCACACATTTGCCACGATATTATGCATAGTTGCCATATAACTTTTTTTACATGTTTTCGAACATCGTAGTGATATGCAAAGTTATAGAGCATGTCTTAAGTGTTTTTACAACATCTAACATATGATAAAGTACTATCATACAACCTTACAACAATATAAAACGACATACAGGAGGTTGGCAACTAAGTTATTTTAGTCCGGCAACTCAGTACTGCATAACCTGGCAAGTATGTGAGAACGGTCTGGCAAGTACTGACGAAAAAAAAATTGTCAAAATATATCAACATGGGATCTAGTTTCGAAGATCTCGTCGCGACTAAGCCAACGGTGAAAACGGAATGTCAATCCGGTTAGCAGTTGAAGAGATAAAAGTTTTTAAATTTTGAAATCAGAAGAATCTTTGATGATGTCATAGCTATGTCACTAGTTGCATGTATGCAAAGGAGAGCAGGAAAAACGTAGTATCCTAATCTTCTTGTGCGGGGGCAGCTCCGTAGTCGCGTCCTTATAAGTAATATTCAGTAGCCCAACAGTCTAATCTCTTCTGTCAATTAATTGTGAATACCAATGAATGTTCCGTCTCCCTTTCAAATCAGCTAAGCTAACCCAGTCAGTTCAATCTCTGTCTGCAAAAAAGGGTCCCATCAGCTACTCGTCTCTTGCATGACCACGACGCACCAACAGTTCATCCGTTCCCTGAACAAAACACACCAGTAGCTCACCCCCTACCAGCCCAAAACGCAGCAGCATCTCATCTCCTCCATCATCGGCCCCGCCATGGACCCTACTCCTCCCGTATCCATCTCCACCATCGGCGCCGCCCTGGCCACCTGTTCATCCCTCTCTACCTGCAGCTCCTCCCCTCCACCACACGCCACGCTTCGCCCCGGCCACCTACTCTGCTCAAGAGGTGACCTGGAGTCCTAAGGAGCATCAGCAAGATCACAAGCGGCGACAGCAGCACTAGGTAGAAGCTGGATATCGACATGCATACTTCCATTAATTTGCACCTCATAACTGTTTTGCAAGCCGTTGTCGCTCGGCCTCCACCGTAGTCGTCATCGTTGTGGGACACCAGAGGACACTCCTCGAGCTGCTCGGGGTGGCGCTACTCTGCTCGTACTCGATCCAGAGGCGGCCACGGCAGCATGCAGGGAAGTAGGGGAGAAAAAAGGGATCCAATCGATCCCAAATTCTCTAGCTTGCCGGGAGTTTCGGCTGGCCGGCGAGACGACGAGCAACAGTCGACGACCTCTGCCTGAATCTGGATGGCCTCCAACGACGACGGCGACCGTCTCCATCTGCGAGTTAGGTGACGCACAACCAAAGCCGCGCAGCCCGCGCGAGTGACCCGCAATCGGTGCTGAGACGGGAACTCAAACGTGACCGATGAAGGGTCGCAGCATAGAAAACAAAAAAAATTCCTACGCAAAGATAGCGGAATAAACCCAACAACTAGATCCGATCTACGAGAGGTTGGTAGCAAGAAGGAGATCTAATCTCACCCTCGAAGAAAACCGTGAGTGTTTTGTCGAGGCAGGGGTTGGCTAGACGATCCCCGCAACTAGACTCGTCTAGTCGCGAGGAGATGTATTATCCAAGCGCCGCACGAGCAACGCCTCCGAGAGATCCACACGTACAGCTCGATGAAGACTCCACGTTCTTGATCCCGCAAGAGGTGGTGGAGAGGCTCGAGATCAACAGCACGACGACGGTGGCGTGGTGTGTATGGTGGAGGTCCGACAGGGCTTCGCCAAGCAACTGCGGAGGAGGAGGAGGAGAGGGGTGCGGCTAGAGGAGGAGGGGAAGGTGGCGGCTAGGGCACCTTGGGGGGAGCTCCTGGGTGCGGCAGCCCTCCCCTACCCCCTCCTTATATAGGAGGCCAGGGGGGCTGCGCCCCACCCCCTCCTAGGGCCGGCGGCAAGGGGGGCTTGCCCCCCAAGCAAGCCCCCTTAGGGTTAGGGTTGCCCCCTCCCCACATGGGCCTTAAGCCCTTGCCGCATGGGCCCCTTGGGGCTGGGTGGTGCGGCTGGCCCTAGGCTAGTCCACCACTCCTTTATCCCATGTGGGCCCCATACTCCTATGGGCCCCACTTCTAGACCCCTCTAGAACCTTCTAGAACTTTCCGGTACTTTACCGATAAATTCCCGAACCTCCGGAAACCACTTTCCTTATATGAATCTTATTCTCCGGACCACTCCGGAACTCCTCGTGACGTCCGGGATCCTATCCGGGACTCCGAATCAATATTCTTTCTCACCATCATTTATCTCGAACCCTAACTACATCGAACGTTAAGTGTGTGACTCTGCGGGTTCATGAATATGTCATATTAATAGCGGGACCGGGATGCCCATATTAATTCCTACATATTCGACGAAGTACTTTACCAGTCGAACCACAATGTCCGGGATTCAATTAATCCATATACGATTCCTTTTGTTTCACGATATATTACTTGTCCGAGATTTAATCCACCGATATCTCCATATCTGATTAATCTCTTTACCAACAAGTTCTCTTTACTCGTTCCCATAGAATAGGATCCCTTATGACTAACCACTTAGTCATATGCTTGCAAGCGTTTGGATGTTATACTACCGAGAGGGCCCAGAGATATCTATCCAACTGTTGGACGAACAAATCCCAGTCTTGAAACATGCCACCCAACAACCTATCATCGGAGAACCTGAAAGCCACCTTTATAATCACCCAGTTACGAAGTGACGTTTGATGTCCACAAAGCACTCCTCCGATAAGCGGGAGTGACATAATCTCATGGTCTAAGGAAACTATATTTGACATCTATTTAATTTGAGTCTTGTCCATTATATCATCACCCATGATACAAACTTCGTTTATTAAGTGATTCACAAATCCATGGTTAGGAAACATCTAACCATCACTTAATCAAACGAACTAGTCATAAGAGGAAAGACTAGGGACAATTTACCGTTTATATTCCACACATGTATTTGTTTCCGCTTAATACAATTTTAGCATGGATATAAACATTTATCATGAACGGGAAATATGATTATCAATAACCTTTATTATTGCCTCTTGGGCATATCTCCAACAACCGAGACTTTGGCTGGAGGCCACTACAGCGAGGCGGCAACTCCGGCCAGCGGCGACTCGAGCCGCGCTATTAGTACGACCCGTCGATCCGGGACCTCTCTTGATGAGGAAATATCGATTCCGAGCTTCACAGACAGAGGAACGTGGCTATAAATTAACGGAGCAATCCTTACGGGATTCGATTCAGGAGAACATGAGTTCGGTAGGAACTCGTTTTGATTCGATATGGGAGTGACCAGCTGGGTCACGGGGTCAATGCGTGCATGGGAACAGATCGTGGCGACGGACGAAATTAGACGTACGAACCAAACCTACCGGTGGCAGTGTCCGTAATTACGTTCTAAAATAATGGTAATAAGAAAGTTGGACGAAAAATTTGGGAGAAGCAACTCTTCCTTTATTATTAGGTAAAGATTTTGGATCTGGCAATTCTGGCAACAGAACTTTTTTCATGTTTTTTTTTTTCTAGTTTGGACTTTGGACTAAGTGATTTGTAAGGTATTCACAAGTTCAGCTTGTTGCCCGAGAAGTTGCAACCAATTTGTTTTTCTGATTATTTGGTATTTTTTCTAGGTTATTTTAATTATCTGAGTCAAATTTTATTTAGATTTGATGATATGTCATAATATGACTATATCTACGGACAGTTTTCACGGAAATTTCTTACGGACTGGGGACTAGGCACAGTACGCTGTACGCAGCAGCAGAAATCAGGGTGTGGCCCGTTTTTTCAGACAATTCAGCCCACACACATGCCCGTCCCTAGTGAGTCCAACCCTCTATGGCTTGGTTTAACGGAACGCATGTTTAGTGAAAGGTGGCAGAGATTCCATCCCAACAGGGAATTGGGTGATGGGGTGGGGATCACCCAACCCACGCGTTTTCCACGTGGGTTAGTTCCCAAGACCGAACGAGGCCTTAGGCTGGTGCCAGTGCACCGCCTCACTATCGCCCCGCCACATCAGCTTTTACCCCCACTCTCACCCCACTCTCACCCCACTCTCACCCCACGGTGCCAATGCACGGGCTATAGTGGCACTGTCACTTCTCTCTTCTCCACGTCATCATTCTGTAGATACTGCTAATTTTTTGTTTAAATAGTCTAAAAAATAGTCAAATGGATTATACAAAATCATATTAGTCAGCTGCAGCTTCCAAATATTTTTTTATTTTTTTTTGAATTTTTTATGAATTTAAATCAGAGAAAGAAAAAAAAAAAAAAAAATAAAAAAATCCTCCCGCCCACTCTCGCCGGGCGACGGCAGGCTCGCCCGGCGCCAGCTCCCGCCCCTGCTCTCGCCCCGCTCCCGCCCCTGCGCGGTCGAGAGCCACCACTCCCGCCCCTGCTAACGCCTGCGTTGGCACCAGCCTTAGTGGATGAAAATACACCCCCACTAAACAAGGCCTAAGAAAGTAAGAGAAAAGGCACAAGTGTGTGCGGTGCCAAAAGGACTCTGCGTTTTGTATCCAGTGTGTTCGTGTGAGTTTATCTCCTACCTTAGATAAATACATGTGATACTACTCCCGAGAGCGTTCTTGATAGGCGCATGGTTAATAAGGAAAATTCTGCTATCACACAGGTTCGAATCAAATGGTCACACTTGTGGGCAAGCAAGTGCTCCTGCAAGGGATTGTCACACATGCAGTGGAGCTTGGGTGGTGTGAGTTAAGTTATTGGCAAGTGGGGCCTGCGTGCTAGAGGTGTGGGTGTGGTTGTCTGTCTACTTAGACCCAAACTCTTGTGGGAGTATCAGATTAGCCTGACTTGAATGACAAGAAGAATTCCAGTGCTCCTGCCTCTTCTCTCTCCACACTCTTTCTTCTACCTCACGAAAAGTCATCGCTGATCTAAGGGTGACTTCTTTTAGGCTTCTACCGCTGCTTATAGGTCCCAGGAAGCTATAGCCTAAAAGAAATCTCCCGCTAGCAATCATACTAGCAAGGGGATGGTACACACTTCGAGTGCTTGAGCCCGCCATAAGAGAATCTCTAGCAGTGACCGAAAAATGCCGGAACTGAAAAAATAACCGCCGGATACGGTTTGCGAGACGAAAAAAGAGACAGAACAGCGACCGTAAAACTGGCCGAACCAAAAAACTTTTTTCAGTGGCCCGAAAATTTTCCCCTCGAAACCGAGAAAGCCCAGTTTTCGCGGCCGAACCGAGAGTGGCCTGAAAACCGCGCGAGGCATTGGTGGGCTGAACATTCAACACCCGTGGAACTCGCCGGAGGAGCTGAGCCCGCGGAGGAGGTCGGCCGGAGGAGCTGAGCACGTGGAGGAGGTCAGCCGGCGGAGCTGGGCCCACGGAGCTCACCCGCCAGTGGAGGAGCTCGCCCGCCCGTGGAGAAGCTCGCCCGCCCGCCCGTGGAAGAGCCCGCCCGCCCGTGGAGGAGCCCGACCGGAGGAGGAGCTCGGCAGCGGAGCGGCGGCACAGGGGGCAGAGGGGCGGGGCAGCCAGCAGGGAAGAAGGAAGGAGAGGAAGAAAAAAAGCTAAAGGAATATTCTGCGCAATATTGTTTTTATAGTTTCGTTTTGAGTTTCTGCGCGCCGACTTTTGAGCCCGTAAACTACCCAAAACACGAACCGTAAACCGCGTTTTCGGTATCGTGGTTTACTGTCACCGCTAGAGATGCTCTAACTGTCACCGCTAGAGATGCTCTAACGTTATTCCCGATGATGCAATGAGAATTGCTCACCCTAGGCTGCTAGATAAAGGGGCGCTTGGGGGAAAATAGGTTTCAAACATTGGGGCGTCTACCCCGATTTCCAAATGCTAGAAAAATCTGAAAAAAATTTGCGGACTTCATGTTCTATATGCGTGTAGAAAGTTTCACCGAAAAATAACTATTTTTTTATCTGTGCAAAAAAGACAAGAGAATGTCTTTTTTGTGGACGTAAAATAAAACGTCATTTTACTGCAAAACTTTGTGCCGCATGAATATTTCGGGGAGATGTACACATAAAATTTACTTCCGAATTTTTAGACAATTTAAATCTTATTAAAATGCTTTTTCTTAAAAACGGGGCAGATGCCCCATGTTCAGATCATGCACTCTCGGCGCTTGGGTGAGATCTAAGGGTCAGTGCTAGGGTCAGGAGAGGAATTAGGAGAACAGTCCTCATCCCCTGGATCGGAGCTCGCGTTACATTTGCCATGAGAGAAACAGTAAAAAATACGATCCAGCATATAGCTCTTTCACAAATAAGTCGGGTGTCTCGAGTTGTCCATACAGAATTCCTCCGTTTGGACAGGCCGCAGCTGTTTAGCTAGAACTTATTTTCTCTAATATGACAGTATAGAGTGAATAGCCCCCAAAAGGAAAGAAATAACGCTCTTGTTTCATTGGCTGAAGAAGGTGAGAGTAGGGAACCTCAAGTTGATTTGGTAACATCATGAATAGCATTAGCCAAGTAGGCAACATTTCCTGTTGTTACGCCAGCCATGCTGCACGACACGAACAAAGTTAATACTCGGATATAGACCAAAGGTATCAGAGGAATAAAATGATCCCTGCAAAAAAGATGCTGCATAGTACTAGTTGTTGTTATACCTTATTCTCCCGTTGCGGGTCATGTAAATATGGTATTCATTTGTCAAGCGATCAACTTGTTCAGGTGTCATCCCACTGTAGCAGAACATTCCAATCTGCACAGATGTATAATGCAGTTACTTATACGATAAAAACTGAAGAAAAAAAGCTGAAACAAATGCAGTTATAAAAAATGAAAGCAAGGTGGGGTAGTTGTTGCTGCAGAGCATTCTTGTCCAGGTAAAGATATCACACCATACAAAAGAAGATTGGTCTGCACTGATATATTTAGGGTATCAGCAGTGTGTACAGGCAAGCACTGCCTCTGAGGTGGGCCCTACTTATCGTCTCTAAGCATCACATATTAGAGACTGAATTTATTGACTTCTCCCAGTTTTGAGACTGTAAGCTCGAATGCACCTTTATTTCTCACATTAATTATAACCAGACATGAAGTAGCTAATATTATATAATTCACGCTTCTAGTTGATTTGACAAACTGTTGGGACTCAAGAAAAGCTAGATCAAAAGGACCTTGACTTTTGTACATACTATATATGATCTAAAGTTCTAAACCCCACGACCAGTGGCGGAGCCAGACTAGTAAACCTGTGGGGTCAGACTAGTAATTACCAACAGCTTTTACACAATTTTTATAGGAATATGCACATGTATTAGTAGGTATTAGTAGGTCAGCTGACCCCACAGCTTGTACACAGATCCGCGCTGCCCACGACCCACCAGCCCCCTGACATGTTTCTAGATGGTGGTTTGGTTCTCTGACACAATGTGGCTTGCCAGACTTTATTAGCAACATAGCCCACACATCATAGAATCATTTTTCACATCTGAGTTTCCACAGAAAGTGAGCCACTTACTTAAAATTAGTTATGGCAAGGCACTCACAAACGAAACAGGCCCTTAAGTACATCAAATGTAGTCCCTGATGAACCAAATTCTCCATAATTACAAGATTATGGTACAACACAAATAATCTTATAATGATCTTGGATGGGACGTTAGGATTGCTAGCATTATAGCAACCATCGTGCATTGGTACAATTTGCATGACAATATTATATTCAGAAATTCCATAATGACATTTACCATATACTATTTACCTGATTGGTAACATGCTCCCATGATAAAGGTGAACCTAAGCTTTCGAGATTCTCCCGAAGTGCCTTCCGCATTCCAATGATACGATCAGCCATATCCTAGAAACAACAAGACTTGTTAATAAACTACTTTACATGCCTCGTAGATTTCATTTAGGATCTTTAGATAGTTTAGGCAGCTCAACAGTTTACCTTGACCTCTCTCAACCATAAGCTCTTCAATTCTGGATCATTAAGGATGATAGAAACAACCAATGCACCATGAACAGGTGGGTTGCTGTACATTGGTCTAGCAATCTGTTGCAATTGGCTCTTAACAGCAACTGCTTGCATCTCATCGTCACATAGAATGCTGCAATGGTAGCAAATCAAACGATAGCAATGGCCATGATATGATAATTATTAAAAAACATGGCATATTGTCTTTTAGAGTCATGAACTTGGCTATAGATAATACATAGGCGGCATTCTGGAGTGAAAAACTTTTAGTTCTTGTTTTTGTTTTATTTTGAAATGTTTCGTGTAATCTAACAAGCTCTGACAAGCCATATTTTATCTTTATTTTTATTAGAAAGCCATACTTAATTTTACAAGAGCATGCATGTTATATTTGGTCTCAAACTAATAGCTATGGTGATAGCATAATGATACATTTTTCAACAGTAACTAGCGGTGCTCACGTGAATACCTCAGGCATCCTGCTCTCTGTCCATAAAGACCCATGTTCTTTGCATATGACTGAGCACATCCAATTTGGTGTCCATCTTCAAGGAATATACGGATTGCCTTGGCATCTCTCTCAGGATCACCACTAGCAAATCCTTGGTATGCCATGTCAAAGAATGGGAAATGGTTCTTCAACTATAGAAACACAAGAGTGAGATATATAAAGCGTATAATGTAACTGACATGAAACCAATATACAAGTAACACACTGTCTGTTTTTTTTCTTTCTCCTTACCTTGAACTGATAGGATATCTCTCTCCATTGTTCCTCTGTAGGATCTACCCCAGTAGGATTATGGGCACATGCATGAAGCAAGAAGAACGAACCATTTGGAGCATTCTGCAGGTTGACAACGAAAATCATAAGAAAACATAAAATGGAAGCAACTATAGACAAATTTGAACTGGCATCATGCCAGAATCACTTGGGAGATGGTGAATCTTTCTGTGTATTAATTTCCAAAAATCTTACAAACTAGGTATTATATCACAGAAACTATATATGTATATAACGGCTCAAAGGGAGAGGCAGAATAAGTAAGATGACAAGAAGTTAATTCTATAGCTAGTTGGTTTTAAAATCCATATTAACATTGATACAGGAAGGAGCAACGGTACAAGAAGTTAAGAAGAGCAATATGTATCTAAAATGATACTTGAGAAATGGATCACCTTGATATCATCCATCAATCCTGCGAAATCAAGCCCTCTTGATTCGGGATGGTAATATGAGAATGTCCTCTGTGGCACTTCAGCATCCCTCCAAATATTATGGTGGCTGGGGAAGTTTCCGACATTGATATTAGCTACTACGGATGTAATGCAAGTGGGAAGACTGCTGTTTAAATAATCCTGCCTGGCTACCGTACAAGCCAGCATAAGGTAAGATGAACTATTTCTCATACAAAACACACTTGGGTTTACTGACGATCCTTCTCTTCCTTTTATTTTTTCTCAAAATAAACTGGTAAGTAAACAAAGAACAATTGGTGTCATGGCAGAATTTTAACTCACTTGGACCATGTTGGTGTAGGTATGTAGATCTGTGAATCCGGCAAGAAACGCTTCTGGAAATCAGCAAATAGCCGGCATGCACCAGTACCTGAAAGCGCCTGCACCGCTGCAATTCTCTTGTCTTTGATGAACTGAGAGTCCTCTCCATATGCCAGCTTCAGTGACTCTTCAATCATCGTAATACTTCCTCCCATCGGAAGGTACTCCCTGTTGTGCAAATTTAACCAAGATAGTGATCATAAGTTCAAAATCCATGGAAATTTGGCAATCTCCAATATCAGTCCAAGTGTTTAACACCGATATGGTGCAGTATCAACCACAAGACAGCATGTCTAGGGTGAAAAATCATTTTCATGATAAATCAGTAAAAAAAAGCATCTGAAAATCATCCTCGGTTACAAAACATGTAGATAGATCCAAAATCGATGTCCTGCTAGGCTGAAAACAACAAATGCGTTCAGGGAAATTTTGGGCCAATACAAGATGGAGGCAACACTGAATCACTATAATCAACATCTAGCTTGCTATTTCCCCCTAAACCCCACAAAAAAGAACAGGGTTCTTGCCACTGAACTTCTCAGTCCACAGATGCAAATCAAGCAAGTAGCTAAGATTCGTACAACTAGCCATCCGCGAGTTCCGTGCGCAGTCAAGCACGGCATCACCAAGTTGACGGATAGAACATCATTCGGGGGAAGCAAGGAGCAAGGAGCCAAAGAGGAGGGGGGATCTCACATGTTGAGGTTGCCGGCGATCCGGCGCTCCGCCTCACGCACGCAGTCGAGCACGACGGGCTTGCCGTTGTCGTCCCGGTAGGCGCCCTGCAGTTCCGTCCAACCACGGACCACACCCGGAAATGTTCAGGAACCAGAACCAGCCGGGATTCGGATCGAGAGAGAAAGGAACAAGCGAGCTATTGAGGGGGGAGCACGTACGACGCCGACGTTAACTTTGTCGGGGGACGGGTCGGCGAGGAAGGCCTCGGTGACGCCGAGGATGGGGTCCTTGGGCGCCGGCTCGACGTGCCCGAAGAGCGACGCCATCGCCCTCGCCGGCGCGCCGGCCAGCAGGGGCAGGGGCAGGGACCCGCGCCGCCGGATCGCGGAGGCCGCGCGGTGCAGCGCCATGGCGGACGGGCGAGGAGGGGGAGGTGGTGGTGACTGGTGAGCTTGAGAAGGGGCGGAGAGGAAATGTGGAAATCTGTGGGCTCTGTTCTGCCTCTTCGCTGCTACGGCGGTGGTTTTGCACGGAAGAAGGGAGAGAAAAAAAGGCGTTTTGTTTCGGCGATTCCTCCTCTCCTCGATGCTCGGGCCGCGCCGGTGCCTTCCACGCTAGCTAGCTGGCGACTGTTGCGATGCGACGCTCCACTGCTAGCTGACCTGTACTCTTCCGAGGTTGACTGGTAGTCTTTTGTTACTAGTTGTTCAATTACGAAATGGAGCACTCATTTGCTAAAGTACGACGTTTGTTGGTGCATAAAGATACACGGGAAAATATCTAGCCATACCACACCTCACATGACACCACTCCTCGAAATTTAAATTTACAAGTATCAAAAAAGTTCAAAACAAATTTGTGGGTGCTTACCATATGTGTGTTTACATTCCCTAAAATTTCATAACCAAATTTAAAGTACATGCGGAGAAACAAATTTGCAGCACACGAATGATGCGAAGGCGGGAGCTTGCGGGTCGCCTCCCGCTTGCTCTCTTTGTTCCCACTGCAGATGTCGGAGACGAGCTCTGACTCCGGCTCGAATGAGGTAGAGACGTCGACTAAGCCGGCATCGACGGCATCTTCACGAATGACAATGAGGAGCCGGAGGCCGTCCGCCCCTCCCGCACAACAACGAGCGCGGCGACACTGAGCAAAGAGGCTTCGCCGGGAGCAGGAGTTGGTGGAGATCGCTAGCCACAACTCCGGCATGACCGCGAGGGTGGAGGGGATGGAGTATGTGTGCCGAGTACCATGCAAAATGCGACAGAACGACCAGTTCTACGACATCGAGCTAATGTCGTCATCGCTCCACCGCCTCCTTGTAGCCCCGCGTCGGCGACCTATCTTGTTTAAATTAGTGTTTGTTGAGGACCAATGTTTAAATTCGTGTTTGTTGAACTATGTGTCGGTGACCTATCTAGCTTTAATCTAGTGTTTGTTTAACTATGTTTTAATCTATGTGTTTGAAGTGTATGTCGTGTTTGCTTGTTTGAAGTGTCCAAATTGATGTGATCAAAAGCAGCAAATCACATTTTTAGAATTTACATTATACATTTTTTTATCTGATCTAGCATATCATAGGTCATACTGTAATTTGTTTTTTGCGGTTAGGGTACGACACTTTTAAAGATCCGCTAGATTTGCTCTTATTGGCGCCACGAGAAAAGACTTGTCATCAAAAACATAAAACTTGATCAGATTTTAAGTTGATTGGCACCCTTTTTTTTTTTTTTTTTTTGCATAGAATGGCCATTATGATTTATGCACCAAGTGCAGATCAGGACATCATCCAATCAGACGTTCGGTGGATGTCTCGGCGTCGCGTATACGTTAGCTTCACTCCATGCTACGGTTGTCCTCACAAAAGTTGCAAGCTTCAAGTAGCAGGTAGAACAATCATTGTATGCTGCTGGCGTCGCATCAAACTGCCGGGCTGCCGGCCGCCACTAGAACCACCTCTACTGCATGCTTACGACCTATGTCGATTATGAGGACAAGGTGGTGATGATTGGTCCTCTCTTCTATCGATTGCATGACCCAACCAAGTTAGCTAAATGTTCTTTGGACCCGTTTGCAAATAAATCGGTCCAAGTTCATCTTTCCACTGCATGCTAAATACTCACTCTATTTCAAAATATAGTGCAAATTCTTTTGCAAAAAAAAAATAGTGCAAATTAGTTTTGTTTTAAGGTTAATATCGTAAAGTTTAACCAAGTCTATAGAAACACCAAGATTTATGATACCAAATAAGAATAATATGAAGGTGTATTTCATGAAGAATTTAACGAGATTGATTGTATTGTAAATATTTAAAAAATTGGAAAATTGATCAAAGTTTACAAAATTTGACATATCATAAACTTAATGTTATTTCCAAAATGAGAGAGACAAAAAGGCAAGAAGAATTACAACCTTGAAGGGCTTGACCAAGGAAGAGTTCCCCTTGTGCAAAAAAAAGGAAGAGTTCCGTGATCTAAGGAAGCAAGACTTCTATCTATGGCTCGGAACTCCATGGATGGAGACTTTTGGAGAAGGGAGAAATAGCTCGTTATGAAGGAATGATATGCTTCTTTGTCCAAACACAAGGTGTGTCCTCAAAAGGTTTTGGACTTTGGCTACTTGGAAAAGAAGAACTACTTTGATGATGCTGTATGGGTTGAGAGGAAGCTCGGGTCAGAAAAGATCATGAAGGTCCAACAAAACTATGATATCCCCGTCGTGCATCAATTCTTTGCTACCCTAGTCATCGGAAGTGACGAGAATTTTTCCATGGCATGGATGACGGGCCCAAACATTTGCAAGGTTGACTTTGTCCAGTTTTCTCAACTCTTGGGCTATGAGTACCTCGGCTCCACTCCAATGGAGTACAACAAGCAAAAGCTTGCACTGCTCTATGGCAAGAATGGAGTGGTTGGAACTATGAAAAATCTTCACCCTCTCTACAACATATTTCTCCGGATGTTTCGTGCCAATATTGCTCCCCAATCCAGAAATGAGGGTGCTATCCAAGGTGGTCTTGTCAAACTCTTGGCCCACACTCACAAGGTATATCTTCAGGGTCAAGAAGCTCAAGGGAGGATAGATAGATATGATGGATTCCATCTATCATGAGCTATACCTGATGGGTTCGTTGCATAGAAAACAAAAAAAATCCTACGTAACAAGCGGAAGAAACCCAGCAAGATCTATCTATGAGATGAAAGTAGCGAGGAAGATTAGATCCACTAACCCTCATAGACACGAAAGCGTTTACGATCTAGAGATCGTTGTTGACGTAGTCGTTCACACGTTCGGATCAATCCGATGAAGCACTGCACGAGCAGCACCTTCGAGGTATCCACACGTTCAGCTTGATGTCGACTTCTCCTCCTTGATCCCGCAAGAGATGGAGAGGTGTCTCGTGAGATCCCAGTAGTATGACGCGCGTTGATGACCCACAAGTGTAGGGGATCGCAGAGTATCTTCGAGGGAAGTAAACCCCAAATTTATTGATTCGACAAAAGGGAAGCCAAAGAATACTTATAAGTCTTAGCAGCTGAGTTGTCAATTCAGCCACACCTGTAAAAGCACAAGTAACAGAAGTGATGTGAAAGCAACAGTAATATGAGAGCAATAGTAAGAGTAAAGTATCAGCATCAATAGTAACAACGGAGGCAATGGCGCGGAAAATAGTTGATGGATGAATATGGACTGGGGTTCCCAGCTTCGCTAGTGGTAACTCTCCAATAAAAAGAACACATGTTGGGTAACAAATTACAGTCGGGCAATTGACAAGATTGTGGGTGCATAACAATGCTATCATGACAAGGTATTAAACTATTTAATTGGGCATTACATCAAAATACATAGACCGTTATCCAACTGCATCTATGACTAATAAATCACCCCGGGATCGCCATCCGGCCTGTCGCAATAAGTATGGTGCATAATGTAAGCAATGAAACAACATAAGGAAGTAAACACCGCTGTTTTATGTAGCGCCCCGACCCCAAAACTATACAGTGAAGCGTTGTGCAACCGGTCATGCTACACAATCGAAGGTTACTGGGTTTACCAATCCCAGGCCAAAACCTTTGGCAGGTGTGCTCGGAATGGATCATCGGCACACAACACCTCGATCATGCCATAAGCTCAGACATCGCTATCACGTATAGTTAAGAGACCGAGACTTGTGGAACAACTGGCACATTGCAGACTCTACGACACAAAAGTTCATGTAGCAACTCATATATGAGAAAGATACAAATATTACACACAAAAGGGATCACAGATCCAACAATTCATCAAGCGGAAGCGAAATAGCGTTGTCTAATACAACAAGATGCAAATATATGGCCTAAGAGGCCTACAATAACCATAACCCAAGCCAGCTTGTTCCACGGTCCCAAGCTGCCACCTGGGAACCCCGAACTACTAGTCGACGTCCACGAAGAACCCACCTAGCTGCTCGGTGTCGTCCTCCTCTGAAACAAAGTCATAAAGGCAACAAAGAGAGACTGAGTACGATGTACTCGCAAGTTTAGTAGGGCGATATAGGCCCAATGCTGACGGAGGCTCTAAAGCTGTATGTATCTATTTTTGCAGAAAGCTAGATTTCATTTATAAACGACATAAATGACTCAAAGGCATCGTTTTTGAAAAAGGGGTAAGAGAGTAACTTTCCTCTTCGATTCTCGGCGAACCAACTTGTAGCCAAAATCATCTCTCATCTCCACCAAAGGCACTCCCTCGAATCACCCTCGAGGAAATGAACCTTTTACACACACGTTGAGTTGCAACCTTTAGCTGCCAAATTTTAATTCATTAGGTTATACTTTTCTATGAGCTAATCCGCCTTTCCCAAGATTTGTCCATGACCGTGGACACGACTTTTCGAAAAGATTTACCCTGCAGGGGTGTACTAATTTACCCACCGGTACCGTCCGGCTCACCTGAGTGGCCCTCTTCCGGGGAAAGCCGGCGAGTGAGCGCGGTTAAACCTTTACCTCGCGTGAGACTATCCAAGAGTCATCTGGGGCCACAAGGCAAGTTTACCCAGCCTATTTCAGCCCATGCCCCATCGCCACGCCCTAAACACAAATCCTCCGCAACATTTCTTTTCTACTCACACGCAAATGGAAAACCGAACTAGAGGACCCTTGGATACGCCCGCACAAGTTTTTTGGTTAAAGGGGATTCCATATGTCCCCACCGTTGGCAGCACGCTCGGTTCTTGGTTCTAGCTAAAAGCACTCTCAGCCTAGGCGGCAAGAATGAGGCAAATCACCATCCCCGATGGCAACTCATCCAAGCCTTTAAGCAAATTAAATTAAGTACCACACACAACCTCCATTTGTCCGAATATTCCATCAATTGCATAAATCATGGAAATAAACAACGGACATCTAAGCATTTAACTAAGCATGGTTAAGCCTTGTTAAGCATATACAACAACAATTATATCTTTGTCTCAGGCCAACACATCAACTCTAGGGTTCATAGGTAGGGATACATGTGATTGGCTCGGGGGAAAGCATGCATTCATAGGATACCCTAGTATTGATCAAAAACTATCATTGTAATTGCATGCAATATTATGGTGGATAAAATAAGTTTATAAAACATTGGGATGCTAGATGCCAAGAAGGTTAGGTTATCTCTTGCCTTGCTGCCGGGGCGTGTAGTATGGCTCGTCAGGGTAGATAGGGGAACCCTCGACTCCGGAATCTATCGATACCCAGAAGAAATACATGGAACAAATAAATCACACGAAGACAAGGTGCAATGCACAATCGCATGATGACATGACAAGATTATGCAGAGATATCGTCATTTAATTTATCTAACACATTAAATGGAGTTCCAAATAATTGGTGCAATTATTTGGACACAACCCCATATTTTTCTTAGTGACCACATTCCTTATAAATTATTAAATCATTAGAGAAGTGGCTCAAACATGCATGAACATAATATGAATGGATAGGGTTGTTCTTCCGATCATTTTGGTATCTTATTTGTAAATTTCAAAATATCGAAGATTAAATGGTGAATTAAATAATTAATTGAATTTAATTCCTTTAAACAAGTTATGAATAACATCAAATAAATATTTTTGATCATTATGTGATATTAGCATGGTTTGATGGCATTTGAAGTGTTGATCACATTGATATTTTATTCATAATTTTTGGATAAATATTTAGTAAGTTATGATTTTTCCCAATTTGGTATTATTTATACCATTTTGGGAATTCTTAAATGAACAGCAAGAATATAGTTCCAAAAGATTATTTCAATAACTCTAAACTGTAGAGTTTGTTTTCCTGAACATTTTGAAATTTGATTTGCTGAATTTGAAGCATTATTCGAATATTTATCGATTATTTAATTTTGTTTCAAATTCTAAAAGGGAAAGCAAAATTCCATACAGGCCGGGCTGCAGGCCGGGCACCAGCCCGAGGGCACCGGCCTTTGGCCAGCCCAGGCTGGGCTCCCAGGCCGGGAGGATGGCCGAAGCGTCCGGCCCGTGGCCGGCCCAAGCCGAGAGCGAGGCCGGGTCCAGGCCGGGCAAGCGGGGCAAGCGCGCGGCGGCACCCGACGGAGAATCGGCCGGCGACGACCAGCGCTACGCGGCTACGCTCGTGTGCAAAACGTGTGCCGGGCAGGGGCGGTACTCGAGCGCGTGCTGGTAGGCGGAGGGGAGGCGCCGAGCGACGTGCGCGTGCGCGACAGGCCACTTCCATGGCGGACGGCCGGGCGGACCTCGCACGACGGCGAGGTTGCAGAGCAGGAGGAGGAAGGAGGAGATGTCCCGGAGGACGGGTGCTCACCCTTGGACACGCGCAGGTGCTCGTCGGAGGCAGAGGAGGTCGGGTCGACGGCAATTTGGCGAGGACGACGACGGCAAGCAGCGGACGGTGTCGGAAGGAAACGAGTGATTAGCTCACGTCCGGCCCTCCCAGCAAGCGGGCGTAGGCAGGGAAGCTAGAGGGCGGCCCGGCGGTGCTTTCCCCCGCTTCGATTCGCTCGGGGCAGCAGCGGTCGACGGCGGTGCTCGGTGGCTGACATCGGCGACGACGGCGAAGATACTAGGGTTAGGTGTTTCGCGCGAGGAGGGGAACGGGGAGGAAAAAGGGAGGCGCGCGGAGCAGGTGGCTTCGGGAGGCCTCTTGACCTCCAGGGAGACAGCTGGCGTGGCGGCCGGCAGCACGGCATGGCGCCAGTGTGCCATGGCGGCACAGTGAGAAGGGAGGAAGGGAAGAGAGGCTAACACTGGGGGACCCACTGTCAGAGATTTGAACATTTCTCCTTTTTTCTTTTTCTGATTTTGAAAACAGCAGGTTTTAGCTATTTAACTGAGCTACTTAAGCAATTTCAGAAAATCTGGAAAAAATCAGGTGGGCACCCTATGTCCCGAGGAAGCTCCACAAAAATTGTTGAGGCAAAATAAAATGTTTTGGCCAACCTTTGTCCACAGTTTTTATTTATAGTCACTTTTGACAAATTCCAATTTGTATTTATTTGAAGCACTTAAACATTTCCGAAAATAATGAAAATATTCATGGAGGCTCTCACAATAATATTGAAGCTCCCCATGATTTTAGTTTGAATTTTTGGAAAGTGTAATTTGGTTTAAAAAATAGAAATTGAATTAAGCCAATTTGAATTATCAATTTTATTTCCTTGCTTAATAAGGAATTGCTTCATCAAAAGAATATAACATGCACACTTTGAACTTCCTGAACAATTTGGAAGTTCAAGTTTATTAGTTTGCTAAGTTGAGCAAATTCATTTGGTGGATGGTTGTGGGAGGTTTGCTTCCCCATTTCAATTTGCTTCCAAGTGAATGTTAGAAATAGCAATTGCATATGGATGCTATGATGCAAGCATGATAAGGAAAAAGTGGAAAAATTCTTCGTATTTTTCATTACAAAGCTGGGGCTGTTACATTTTATCCCTATTAGCAACAACACATCCTTAGTCTTAATCGTTTCTGCCAACTCGAGTTCAGACAAAAAGAGGCATGAACCTACTATCTAGCATAAATACTCCCTCTTGGAGATACACAAGTAATTACGTGATCAAGGCAACCACAAGGATCGGAGAGCATGCAAGATCTTAAATAAAACATAGATATAAGTGACAAACAAACTTGATCATAATTCCACAATTCATCGGATCCCAACAAACACAACACCGATTACATCAGATGAATCTCAATCGTGTAAGACAGCTCATGAGACTATTGTATTGAACAACATGGGAGAGAGTACCAACTAGCTACTGCTAGAACCCGTAGTCCATGGGGGTTCTACTCACGGAGCATCAGTCGGCGTAGTCGAAGGAGATGGCTCCGGGAGTCAATCCCCGTCCCGGCAGGATGCCGGAACATGACATTTTGACCCCCCCCCCCTGAATTAGGGGTTTTGGTGGCGGCAGAGCTCAGATGTGTTTCTGGAGAGAACCTTCGACGTTTTGGCGTTTTTAGATTAGGGGTGAATATATAGGCGAAGAGACGACGCGAGGCGGTGGACGAGGCGCCCAAGTGAGGCCCAGGCGCGGTCCAGCCTAGACCACGGCCAGGTGTCGTCTGGAGGGTGTGGGCCCCCCCGAGCTACCCTTCTGGCTCCCGGGGTCTCCTGGTGAAAAAGAATTTCTGTAATTTTCTTGGATTTTTCTGAGCACTTTGGATTGTGGACCATTTCTGCAATGCACAGAGATAATAAAACAGAAACTGGCACTGGGCATTGGGTTAATAGTTTAGTACCATAAAATATGCCAAAATGATATAAAAACATAATAAACACATAGGGCATTGTTATAAAATGAGCATGGAAAATTAAAAATTATAGATACGTTTGAGACGTATCACGCGTGGAGGTGGATATGGTGTAAAATTTCTGCAGGGCTTCGCCAAGCCACTACGGAGGTAGAGGAGGGTGGAGAGAGGAGAGAGGCGACAAGTGTTGTACAAAGTTGTGGTAAATTTACATACCTTTAATTTAAGTCCAAGAACAGCCCATTCGGAGGTCCGAAGCTCCTGGAGGACCCGTTTTACCACAGGAAAATATCTGATTACGCGAATCCGATAGTTTGTGACGTGATTGGCTCCAACTCTTACAAAACTTGATGGATTCGACCAAGCCACGACTTTGGGGACTCATTAGGGATGAGAGGGTTTCCTAGGAAGGTTCAATAGGTGCCCGCCCTTGGATCAAGGGGCCATCCATCGGATGGCCGAGGAGGAATGTCACCGCCTATATAAAGATGGGAAACCCTAATTTTCGGGCAGCCACCAACAGTCACGAATTTGCCTTCCCCATGGGGGAGGTCTCCTCTACAGCTCCAAGAAGCTATGGAGGAAGGGGTTAGGGGGCAGCGCTCCCCCTTGGCCGGTCGACCGCCGCCATGCGCCGTCAGCCGCCCGCGTTACCTCCACCTTGCCCTTTTCTCCATGGCCGCCGTCTTCACCAACACCTCCATCATCATCTCCTCTGTATCTACAACGGCCCACTCTCTCATAAACCTATGTAATCATCTATGTAAACATGATGTTTGATGCTATAAAGTATTATCTTATGATCTATTTCATGTTTGTGTACTCCCTCCGGTTTTGTTTACTGGGCGCGCATGAGAAATCACTGGAATTTAGGCAATAGCTGATTGGGTAAAAAATTCTCTCTGATGGGCGTAATTTCAGCATGCGTTGTTAGGCCCATAACTCCCACCGTGCTTAACAGATAGGCAAATATCTTCGTATTAAATTCTCTACCCAATAAACGAGTAGTTTTTATGCCTACATTGGTGTAGAGAAAAAGGAAAGAGAAATTTGCGGGGCTAAATTCCGTTCCTACGCCGTAATTAAAGCATCCCTTAAAACAACTCCGATTATGAAATTGCATGGTATTCGAAGGGCGCCCAGTAAAACAAACCGGAGGGAGTAGTTCCTTTTTGTTCTATGGTTCAGTTATTGATTATATTTGGTTGATTCGAGTTGTATGTCGATATGGTACAGTCTTATGGTGCCCATTATATACTTTTGCTGTAATAGCCCCAGATTAGTACCCTAAAATATGGGCCAAATTTTCACTTTTTGACTTGCATTGCATCATGGCATCCATTAAAATTGCTAATCTAAAATAAAGCAACACTTGGAAAATTAAAACAAAGGAAGCCAAAACCCTTCCTCAAATTTCCAAACTAAATGCCTTGCCAAAATGGCCAAATCAAATGCAAAGCTCAAGTTGGCAAAATACATTATTCTTGAGTTTCCAAATTGTTCATGAAGTTCCAAGAATAACTTTTACAAATAATTGGCAAAAGCTATTTCTTGTCAAACAAATAAATAAATTTGAGGATTCAATTTGGTCCAATTCAAATTCTATTTTTGAAACCAAGTTAATCATTCCAAAAATTCAAACTAAAATCATGGGAATATTCATAAATATATGGGGAGCCTCCATGAATATTTTCACTATTTTTGGAATTGTTTAAGTGCTCCAAATAATTCCAATTTGGAGTTTATCAAAAATGCCCTTATTTAAACCCTGTGAGAAAATGTGGTGCAAACATTTTATTTTGCCACCCAAAATTTTTGTGGAGTTTCCAGAGGATAATGAGAGTCCACCTGAATTTTTGCAGGTTTTATAAAAATGATTCAGTGCCTCTTTTAAATCGTTAAAATCTGCTGATGGACCTTTTTGCAAAGAAATTAAATCTGCCAGGGGGGTATCCACAATTTTCCCTTTTTTTCTTTTTCCTCACCGTGGCCACCGTGGCCATGGCACTCGCGCCATCCCTAGCGCCATGCCGTCGCTGCGCGCCTGGTCCCCTCGTGGCCACTCTCCCCTACTTCGTGGTTAAGGAGGCCCCCCTGCTGCCGTGCCTCTCTCCCCCATCTCACCTGCTCCCTGCCCTTTTGTTTCCTCTCCGAAAACCTAGCTCGAGGAAGCTGCCCGCGCGCCGCTCCATCACCGTCGAATCGCCGCTGCCTCTGCCTGGCCGAGGTCAAGCTGAGCAGTCCGGGAACTCCTCCTCGCCGTGCCGCTCCTCCCCGTGCGAGGAATTGTCGCGGGAGGCTTGGAATCACCGTCGCTGTCCTGTTCCCTCCCGCTCCGGTCGCCGACCGGCCATCCCGTCCCTTGCCGTCCCCTTCAGCGCACTTCTGGTGAGGTCCTGGTCCTCTGAGACCTTCCCCTTCCTCTTCCCACTCTCTGGTTCGCCATAGTCGCCTTCGCTCGTCGCCGGCCGCCGCTCGGCGCCGTCGTCCCCGCCACCCCGATGACCTCTAGCTAGCGGCGCCGCCGTTCTAGACCCCCCCCCGTAGGACGCCGCTTAGAACGCGCCCTGTCTGCGCGTCCCCGCATGCCGGGTTCCGCCGTGCCCGTCCGTGCCGGCGCCGCGGTCACCGCGTCGGCCGCGCCGGTCGTGGCGTTTGACCGCTGACGCGCGCGTGCTCGACCGGCCGTGCCCCGGCCTGGGCCGGCCCAAAGGCCGGCTGGTTCGGGCAGTGGCCCGGCCTCGCACCCAGCCTGGGCCGGCCAAAGGCCGAAGGCCTCGGGTCACCTCCCGGCCTCTGGCCCTGGCCTCGCCGGCACAAGGCCGGCCTGCCAGAGGTTGCTTTTTCCTTTTGCAAATAAAAACAGAGTTTAAATATTTGATATCTATTAAACTAATGATCCAAAAATTTCAAATTAAATATCAAATTGCGCAGAAAAACATTTCCTATCATTTGGTAACATTGCCTTGCCCTTTTGAATAAATAAATTTGCCTTTAATTAAGAATTCATAAAATGGGTTAAATAATACCCAAATTGGGAAAAATCATAATTCGTTAATTATTTATCCAAAAATTCTGAATAAAATATCAATGTGATCAACATTTCAAATGCAATCAAACCATGCCTTTATCATATCATGATCACAAATATTTATTTGATGTTATTCATACTTTGTTTAAATGAATTAAATTCAATTGTTTAATTAATTCGCTATTTATTCATCGGTGCTCAGAAAATTACAAATAAGATACCAAAATGATCGGAAGAGCAAAACCTTTCAACCATGTCATGTTCATGCATAATTGAGTCACTTCTATAATAATTTAATAATTTATAAAGAATGTGGTCACTAAGATAAATATGGGGTTGTTTCCAAATAATTGCACTAATTATTTGGCTCCCCATTTAATTTGCTAGTTAATTTGTATAATGGTATCTTGCATCAATTGGACATGTCATCATGTGATTGAGAATTGCACCTTGTGATCGTGTGATTTATGTGTTCTTTTGTATTATTTTGGGTATCGATAGATTCCGGAGTCGAGATTAACGCTACTTGCCCCGACGAGCAGTACTACACGCCCCGGCAGCAAGGCAAGAGATAACCTAACCTTCTTGGCATCTAGCATCCTATGATTTTATCAACTTATTTTATCCACCATAATATTGCATGCTATTCAAATGTCATTTTCGATCAAGACATAGAGTATCCTATGAATGCATGTTTTTCCCAGAGCCAATCACATGTATCCCTACCTATGAACCTTAGTGTTGATGTGTTGGCCGGATACAAAAATATAATTGTTGGTTATATGCTTAGCTATGCTTAGCAATGCTTAGTTGAAATACTAGTTATGTCCGTTGTTGAATTCCATAATTATTGATGTTGATGGAATGATGCGGGCATGGTGGGTAATGGTGATGCTTAATTAAAATGCTAAGAAGGCTTGGATGAGTTGCCATCGGGGATGGTGTTTTGTCTCATTCTTGCCCCTAGGTGCGAGTTCTTTACCTCTTGAAACAAGACGATCGTGCTTCCAATGGTGGGGACATATGGAATCCCCTTTAACTAAATAACTTGTGCGGGCGTATCCAAGGGTCCTCTAGTTCGGTTTTCCATTTGCGTGAAAGTGGAAAAGATGATGTTGATGAGGATTTGTGTTTAGGACGTGGCGATGGGGAAGGGGCTGAAATAGGCTGGGGAAACTTGCCCTGTGGCCACAGATGACTCTTGGATAGCCTCACGCGAGGTAAAGGTTTAACCGCGCCCACTCGCCGGTCTTCCTCGGAAGAGGACCAATCAAGTGAGTCGGACGGTACCGGTGGGTAAATTAGTACACCCCTGTAGGGTAAATCTTTTCGAAAAGCCGTATCCGCGGTTATGGACGACTTGGGAATAGACGATAAGACCATAGAGAACCTTAACCTAATTGATATGGCAGCTAAAGGTTGCATAATCAACGTGTGATAAAGGTTCATTTCCTCGAGGGTGATTCGAGGGAGTGCCTTTGGTGGAGATGAGAGGTGTTTATGGCTACAAGTAGGTTCGTCGAGAACCGAAGATGAAATGTTACTCTCTTATCCACTTTATGAAAAATATTCTGAATAGACGATGCCTTGTGTCTTTTTGTATCCTTTAAATGAAAATCTAGCTTTATGCAAAATAGCTACATTGTTCAGCTTTAGAGCCTCCGTCAGCATTTGGGCCTATATCGCCCTACTAAACTTGCGAGTACATCGTACTCAGTCTCTCTTTGCTGCCTTTATATGTGTATTTCAGAGGAGGACGACACCGAGCAGCTAGGTGGGTTCTTCGTGGACGTCGACTAGTAGTCCGGGGTTCCCAGGTGGCAGCTTGGGACCGTGGAACAAGCTGGCTGGGATCTTTTATTTGTAGGCCTCTTAGGCCATATATTTGCATCTTGTTGTTAGACAACACTACCCGCTTCCGCTTGATGAATTGATAGTCTGTGACCTTTTGATGTGTAATATTTGTATCTTCTCTTATATGAGTTGCTATATGTTTTTGTGTCGTAGAGTCTGCAATGTGCCAGTTGTTCCACAAGTCTCGGTCTCTTTACTATACGTGAAAGTGATGTCTGAGCTTATGGCATGATCGAGGTGTTGTGTGCCGATGATCCATTCCGAGCACACCTGCCAATGAGTTTTGGCCTGGGATTGGTAAACCCAGTAACCCTCGATTGTGTAGCATGACCGGTTACACAACGTTTCACTGTATAGTTCTGGGGTCGGGGCGTTACATTTCCGCATATGGATCACATCATAGGGTTTGTAGTACGTGAAGTAGGCCGGGGGTAGGGCTGCTGGAGTGACAGAAACCTAAGGCCCATCCTGGTTTTTGACATTGTATGGGATGAAGAGGACCATACGATCTTAAGGCTATGGTTGGGTGTTTAATTTAATGAATTTTAGTAGTTGCGGATGATTGCTAATGTTCCAATCATATAGTACATGTAATCACTAGTAGTTGAGAACGTATATGCTTCGCCTCACTCACATAGAAACTGCATCAAAGACGATGAACCGAGTAACTTCACTAATTAATTAGGGACAATTCCACCACCCCTATCACCACTTTTCCACACTCATGATTCTATTAGTTTGTGGTCCTTTAGTGTTCTTTATTGCTGCAGCAACTAACATTTACTTTTTTCTTCTTTATGATCTTACAAAGCAATCCTTTCATACACGTATTATCATATAGTTTTATTTCCAAGATAGAGCAAACGTTCAGTGTGCGTAGAGTTGTGTCAGTGGTTGATAGAATTTGAGAGAATACTTATCCTACCTTTAGCTCCTCGTTAGATTCGACACTCTTTCTTATCTAATAGTTTACAACTAATCCCCTACACTTGTGGATTATTAGTAGGTGGCGGCGTAGGAGAAGGCGGGTGGGGCGCCGTATGCTCGGGCGAGAAAAAAAATGCGGACGCCGAATAAGAGGAGAAGGTGTAGGGGAAAGGAGATGGGTAGTAGTAGTCGTCAGGAAAAGGAGGGTGTGGGTAGATCGCCATGGATGCGTATCCAGAGCAGAAGGAGAAGGCCGCTGAAAAAAATCGGAATCGATGTCGAAGACGAGGGAGGGAAGGGTGGGAAGCGGAGCCGATCGATCTACCGCTTTGACACCAATTGCCAGGATCTCGATGGATCTGACGAGCTGCGATCAGCTCGAAGAGGATTTTGAGAGAAATCGATAGATAAACTAGGTAAATTGCTGAAATAAAACTAAGATAAATTGCAGGAAAATAAAGGTAAATTTAGCGTTCATGTTTCTTGATTGATTACAAAAGGATACAAGGGAACCTCTTATAAAGAGTGGCTAGCTAGCTATAGATGACAACTTAGGGAAATACCCATAATACCCTTACAACTATTAGACCACTAATAACCCCGTATTACATACTCATCCTGGTACTGCCGAATGCGACATCAAACTTGCAGATACATGATACGTCTCCGACGTATCTATAATTTTTGATGTTCCATGCTTGATTATATATCAGTGCCACATGTTTTTATAATGTTTTTTATATCATTTTGGCATGATTTATGGAACTAACCTATCAACAAGATGCCCAGTGCCAG
>QRDG01000831.1:0-114169 GCA_012064385.1 Puccinellia tenuiflora | reverse complement strand
CGCGTTGAATGATGAAGATTGTCCATGGATACGACGCGATAAGAAGAAAAAATGACAGACACGAAGAAGTGTTGAATGATGTTGATGTATTGTGGTCATTTGTAATAATGTATGAGATATTTATTTATCCTAACTTGTTCTATACATATGTGTAATAATTGGTAGAATTTTGTTTTGACTGTTATAAAGTTGAGGGTTTTTCATTAAATATTTAAAATGTTAAATATATTTATCCTAACCTCGGATTTTATTAGTACAACGGTTTTACTCAACTCATCTATTTAAATGTTCAATATATATAACATATTCATATTACATTTGGAAACATGTAAAGTTTATAAAATATGAACATTTGAAAACATTCATAAAATGAAGAAAAAAATACAAACGGCCGTTAGTCCCGGTCCGTGGCTACAACCGGGACTAAAGGCCATTTTCGGGCCGCTGCGAAACTTAGCGCGCCAAAAAGCCCACCTTTAGTCCCGGTCCGTGACACCAACCGGGACTATAGGGGTCTTTAGTCCCGGTTGGTGTCACGGACCGGGACTAAAGGCCGATTTGAGCCTACTTGGTCCCTCTCCGCGGATTTCTTCCTCATTTTTGCCGCCAGGCCCAAGACGCAGACGCCTCCGGGCTCCTCTCACGCGACGACGCCGCCAGGCTGCCAAAATCTGGCCGCCGCCGCCGCCGCCGTCGCTCGCGTCCCTCTTCCTCGCCGCCGTCCCCCGCGCGCTCCGCCTAAGGTACGGCCCTCTCAAACTCTAGATCGGCGCGGCGGTGGTCCGATGGCATGAACCCTAGCTAGAATCGGCGGCGGCGGTGGTCCGATGGCACGAACCCTAGCTAGAATCGGCGGCGGCGGTGGTCCGGTGACCTTAAATCGGCGGCGGGGACAGTTCGTAGATAGGAAATAAACTTCATTACATTTACTTAGGGGGGGGGAGGGGGAGGTCCTAGCTAGTCCTCGTCGCCCTCCTCGTCGGAGAGGACGACGTACGGTGGTGCCTCCCACAGATGCGCCGGCGGCTGCTGCTGCTGCTCCATGGGGACGTCCCGCAGCGGCGTCCCTGGCTCCTCCAGGATGGCATCCTGGGGCTCCTCCGGCGGCAGCTGGGGCACAGTCGTGAACACCCACGACTGCCCGAACAGCTCCGGTGGGAATCTCACCGGCTCCTCGTACTCCTCCTCCGGCGGCTCGTAGGCCTCCTCCTCCTGGGCGAGGTCCTGCACCCAGTCCAGCCCCGGCTGTCCCTGTGGCGGAGGCGGGGGTGGAGGCGGTCCCTGCGGCGGCAGACCGTGCGGCGGCGGCGGCGGCAGTGCGTCCTGCACCACCATCTCCCAGCGGCGGCGCTCGTCGTCGACGAAGGCCTGCCGGGACGCCGCCATGGCTGCCTTCAGGGCGTCGTCGATGTCGTCGTCCTCGTCCATGGGGGCGGCCTCGCCGTCGGAGTCGACCTCCAACCATTGGTCGAGGTCGTCCATCCCCTCCGGGAGCGCCGGGTACTCCGTGCGCTCCACCGGCGGCACCGGGGCCGGCGCGAAGTAGCTCCGGCGGCGCTCGTCGTGCTCCTCCCGGAACCATTGGTCCCAGTAGGGGGAGCCCGGCGCGTACGCTGGGTCGTCGAGGAGGTGATTGGGGAGGAGGCAAAAAAGAAATATTTCTTCCTTACAACTTCAGGTAAGTGTTACTAATTGCTTGTACACATTTTATTTTTGCTCACCCGGTATCTTA
The DNA here is from genome assembly GCA_012064385.1 of Puccinellia tenuiflora. Classification (NCBI taxonomy): domain Eukaryota; kingdom Viridiplantae; phylum Streptophyta; class Magnoliopsida; order Poales; family Poaceae; genus Puccinellia; species Puccinellia tenuiflora. Next base: position 112,437 of record QRDG01000831.1, on the reverse strand, counting down.
AGTCTAATTGATGAGTTATATGCGCATGCCTCTGTATGTAAATTTGCAGCTACCACTTTATTCTCGTGGTCATTAGATATCACCAGGAAATAATTGAAGTCTACGACTCATTAAGGAGAGCCCTAAAGAGTACAAGAGCTTGTTTGATGTCATGAAAGAGTAATTTAAATTCTTATCACATTACTATACCGACCTCTCTTTCATTCATTTCGTGATATCAAGTAATTAATTAATAACAGATGTTTTGTTCTTTCTTTGTCGAGTAGAGCATGGCAGACATTCGTCAAGGAAGTACCCGGTAAATGGCACGAGAAGCTGGTATGGACTCTGAACCAAGTAAGTAGTACTATACCTATATCCATGAATTAATGTAGTTTGCAATACCATTACCAAACTTAATGTGTTGAATTCTATTCTCGAACAGTGGTGTCTGGAACAGCCAGAAGGGACCCTCTTATGTGGGTACTACGTTTGCGAGTACATTCATAGGATGACTTATGAAAAATTCGAAAATCGAAGAAACGCAGAGGTACGTAATTATACATTGTTCACAAGTTTTTTTTGACAAAATAATATGCATATCAATTGTGTGGAGTTTCATTCATAATTGTTTAATTTTCTCCTTCTTTTAAAGATTGTAAGGAAGGGCCGGCCTCATACCAGATGACCGTATAAGAGCAATTGGGGAGGAGCTGGCGGGATTTCTTCTTGATGATGTCATACCTTAAAATTCAGAGCACTATTATCTACATATATAAATGTACTATGATTTCATGCATGTATAATTAATGCATTTGACTACTTTGTGTACGGAAACGTGACGACAAATTCATGTGTTACAATTAATTTGTAAGTGTGTTATATATATGCATCAACGTGTGATTATAGTACAATATAATTTATATCGACGTATCGACGTGTTTCCGAAACTATCCAAAACCCCGGCACTAACACACACGACACCCGGTCCGTGCAATTCTGAAAAAAATTATAAAAGAAAAAAAAAGGCCTAACGGTAGTCCGGTCCGTGTTACGGACCGGGACTAAAGACATCCAGCCCGCGGGCTCGCCCGTGGCCACGTGGGAGGTACTCTAATCCCGGTTCGTAGCCAACCGGGACTATAGGGGGGGGGGGGGGGGCTCTAGTCCCGATTTGGTAGTCCGGATTGCCCAGCCGGGACTAGAGGCCGTCTGGAACCGGGACTACTGCCCCGTTTTCCACTAGTGCTATATGCAATTTCTGACATGATTTTCTTGAATTCAGTCTACATAAATAGCATGCCTGGGTAAATGCAGAGTTCCTCTTGGAGAAGTGCCTCGTCGGATTCCTATCCTAATGAGTAGATTGCGATCCAGTAGATCTTAGGTACAGTTTGGTCGCGTGGTGATGATCTGAAGAACGTAAGCAGTGCTTTCCTGCTTATAATGGGTATATATTATGATCTGCATTTTTCATACAAAGAGATGAAGAATATTTTTTGATGGTCATTCTTGTATACACGTGTTTTCTGCATAAAACGGTCCCTCCATGGGAATCTGTATTTCTTTGACGAAGCTAGGCCAAGGCAATCCACATTTTAGTGCTGTTAATTGGCCCATCAACTCACTTATTTTCTTGGGTACTCCACCGGGGACCCTAAAGCACCCCAAAGGTTTATTGGGGTGTCGGACACAAAAATCGGATACAGCGACACCCTCAAAACTTCCGTCCAGGCCAATTTGTGTCTGTCACCATCGAGCGGACCTTCAACTTTTGGGGGCCGGCTCGCGGGTGCCAGACAACGTCGGGGCTTTTCCCAGCGGGCCCCGTTTGTCATCTACACACTGAACACTTCGCGGCTCTTAATGGCGGATCAGCCTTCTAAGGCACGTTGCCAGGTTGATGTGACGGAGCCGATATTAAACCGTCTTGTGGCCTCATCACCCACCCATCGGTTCCCACACACGCCACTGTTTTCCATCTTGCTTCCCCGCCGCGCGCAAGCATACATGCCTTGCTTTTCCGTCAAGCCGGCTAGCTATAAAGAAGCCTCACCGTGCTACCGCTTCTCGTTGTGCTCACATATCACTGTAGACAACACAACCAACGCCACGCCACAACAAACACCGCGCAACCTAGTCACCTCTTGGCCCTCACCCAGGCCGCGCGCCGTCTTTTCCCGACGGAGGAGCAAAATCCTCCGCCGGTGAACGACAAGCACAACAAGGAGGGTGAGGAGAGTGACATCGACTGGCCAGGGGAGCCGGAGCCGAAGCAGCCGCCAGAACAACCGTTGTGGCCGGGACAGTACACGGCGTACAACTCCTTCCTCACCGCGCGCGAGGAGGACGGGCGCCACCAGTTCAGGTCCTTCCCCACATGGACGCAGCGGAGACGCGCGCCATTGAGCTATCGCGCCAGATGGCGTTGGAGGAGGAGCATGCCCGCTCCCTCTTTGAAGCCCGGCGACAGACCCACGAGGAGCTGAACGCCCAAAGGGTGGCCTCTACCAGTGGTCGAGAGGCTTGCCGCTTCGACGCACAGGCGCGCCTCGTCACCGGGAGCAAGATGCTTTCCGTCGGAGTCCATGGCGTGGGACGCGCGGGAGGTGGTGAAGTTCGTGGCGGACGGCGGTGGAGAGGGCGGGACAAACGAAGGAGGAGAGGCAGGTGGTCCACGACTCCACGCTGCTCAGAGCTTGAGCCGCCCTTGCCCCTGGGTGGCCCCAGGTCGCCCTTTGGTCTCTGACTTCTTCTTGTCGCATAAAAAATCTCCGTAAATTATCGTCCAATTCCGAGAATATTTTGAGAAGTACTTTTCTAAAATAGAAAAACAACAAAACAGGGAACTGACACTGGGCATCTTGTCAATGGTTAGTCAACAAAAATCCTAAAAATGATGTATAAGATAGTAAAAACATATAACAATGGCATATAACTAGCATGGATCAATAAAAAATGAGATAAACACACCGGTGGTCACTCAACTTGTTCGAGATGAGTGAATTGGTCACTCAACTCGTAAAATGTGAAAATCAGTCACTCAACTTGTCCGAGATGAGTGAATTAGTCACAAACCGGTTCTGACACCGGTTTTTCTGTCCACATGGCATCCGGAGTGGGTTTAGGCATAGCCGTGGAGTGATTTTTTTTTTGCAGAAAAGACCCTATCCTAAAAACAAATCATCCCTAATGGTAAAATCCCTAAATCATGTCCATTCCCGGAGGATGCTTCCCGGAGAACTCGGCGGCGCAGGGTGCCACTGCACCCGCCTTTTCCATTTGGGATGGAACAAAACGTGGTGCGGCCGTGCTGGCCATGAACTACTGGATCCCGTAGCTGGCGCTAGAGTTCTTGTACTACGACGCGGACGAGGTGTTGTGGGCTACTCGTTGGCACAACCCCGACGGCCGACACCGAGTAGTTTCTGGCGTCCGTGATGAAGGAAGTGGATCAATGCGATTCTGGCGAGACGTAGCTAGCTGGCTCAGTTTGCAATTGTTGCTAGATCGATCAATACTAGTAGCAAGTTAGCAACACACACGTACACAGTACACAGGGAGCGATTTGATTGCCACGGGTAGGTGACAGCGACCTCGACGGCGTGTACACGGCCATGCTATGGCCTGCGGAAGCTTACGTTTGAAGATATTAACAGGGGGCAGGGTCGTTTCTGCAAAAAGAATCACTTTGTCGTTGTCCTGGACCCACTCGGGATGCCACGTGGACAGAAAACCGATGGTTAGGGTCGGTTGTGACTGATTCACTCATCTCGGACAAGTTGAGTGACTGATTTTCACATTTTACGAGTTGAGTGACCAATTCACTCATCTCGAACAAGTTTGAGTGACCACCAGGGTGTTATCTCATAAATAATTATAGATACGCAGCTGCCCTAGCGAGCCAGCTCTTCCCGGCATGTATATTAGTTGTAGTTTAACATTTAGATTAGGTTGTAGTTTAAGTTAGAGTGTACTTTTGTCGTTTCTTGGACCACGGACACCGAGAGTAAAGGATACCCCTTTTTAGGTTCGGTATGGGCGCGAAGGAGGCTGAGAAAGGTCTTCCGCCGGGGGACTTCGTCTAAGCCCGAGAAATACGTACAAGCAAGCATCGCAGAGACCAAGGAGTTTAACCAGGTTTAGGCGCCTGGAGGCTAACATCCCTACTCCTGCATGTCTGGATTGAGTGGTATATCATGGTGTAGCTTTACAGAGGTGGTTGCGGGTGCGAACCCGGGAGGTGTCGGCTAGAGGTTGAAGACGAGCAGATCCTGACCCGGAGGAGATCACCTCTCGCCTATGCTACTCTTTGTCTTGTGCGCTACCTAGCCTAGCCTCCGACTCTCAGGGAATCCGTCCTTCCCTCAGGTGCCTTGGTCCTCCTTTTATAGGCTAAGGGGATCCCACAGGTGCACCTTTGGGGGCGGAGGGGTTTTGGCGGGAAAACCCCTCCGGGTTCTTCTTTGGGGGTGACGTGGCTTCTTCTCGTCCAAGTATTCTTCTGAGGGGGTTAGGTGCGGTCGCCCACCTTTTCCAGGGCGGGCGGACAGAGGCTAACACCTTTCCGTCCCTGTCCCCCCGCGGCGCCTCCATCTTCTTGGTGCCAAGTCTTCTATGAGCTCCAGCCAGGGCTGGCAAGCCTGTCTTCTTCGCGTGTCCGGAGGTTGGTTCCTGGGGGTGAGCCTGGCCTCGTGCCGGGCATCGGGGTCCCCGGGACCTCCGCGACGTCTACCAGGTTCAAGGGGCCCGGGGGGTCCCCTGGTCCTTCGCCGTGGTTGTCGATGTCATGCTTGTCTTGTCGCCGTGGGGCAGATGGGGGCCCATCTGCCAGTCTTGAACCTTGGCCTTGCTTTCCCTCTTGGTGGCCCACAGGCGGTGGACCCACTTTGACCGCATCAGGGGAACCCCATGTTCCACTGTTGCGACAGTAGCCCTCGGGCATAGTCCCGGCGGCCACGTCCTTCTGCCGCCGGGCCAAAATCAAGTGGGTCCCCGGCGTCATGTCTTGATCGTCTTGTCCCATCCATCCGGGCCGCGCTCGCAGGGGAGCAGTGCGAGCCCACAAGTCTTCTTCGCCTTGGTGAACATTGCGATCCGCGCGGACCGCCAATGTCCGTCTTGAATCCAACAGGAGGAAGCGTCCCGACGAAACGTCTCCTCGATCCCCGCGCCGGCCGGTGCGGCGGGGCTTCTCCAGTGCGAAACGAGCCATGAGGTGAGTCTGGACTCCTTCAACGATCTTTTCGTGTCCGCCAGGGATTGCGGCCAGCCCTGACCATCGTCGTGCATTTGCAGGTCCTCCAGTTCCGGAAGCCCCCGGAAGCGCGGTCGTGTCGATGAAGATGAGGAGGCGGGAGAGGCCGCGGAGAGCTCTGCGGCGGTTGTGAAGGAGTTCCGGTCTCCCGTCAGGACCCCTCTGAGCGCAAGATCCCCGGAGGGAGGAGCCGAAGGTCGCCATCAATGGCGGCCCAGACGCCGCCCCTTCAAGGGCAGGAATAGGCGGCCTCGGGTCGGGACCCGGCAGCCTCCGTGCCGTCTCCAGGTAACTTCTCCCTAAGTCGTCACCGTTGCCCCCGGGTAGCCGGAAGGTCCCCCAGAGACTGATACTTCATTGTTGATGCAGATCTCGAGGCGGAGGACCGCGCCGGAGGCGATGGCGACAGTGAGCCCCCAGCGGCCCGCCCCGAACTTGGCACTGAGGCTGAGCAGGCCCCCGGTGGCGCCCCCGCGTCGGGGCCCGCGAGCCTCCAGCCTGACCCGCATACAGCGGACCCGACGCCAGGGTTCACAAGGACGTTTCCCAACGTCGGGAGTTCCTGGCCTTCGAGTTGACTTGGTGTGAATGAGAATGGGTTTTTTGCAAAACGCGCCCTGATCACTGCACCAGGTGTACCATCGAGGGGCAAGTGGGGAGTGAAAGGCCTATAAAGGCTCTCTAGCCCCCAGCTCCTCAGCATCTTCTGGCTCACTTCTCTTTCTTGCTCCTTGCTCTCCCATGCTTCGCTGCCTGGCGCCCGGACGCACAGGGAGGCCATGAGATGCCTGAAAATCCTTCCGGGTTCCCTCCCTTTCCACAGGCGTCCCTGGGAATCGAGAGTTTTTCCCGTTAGGCATGAAGAAAACAGGGCGCGCAGCTAGGAGATTTAGCTCCGAGCTGGCCTTAACAGCATAGGCTTAAGTAGTTGCAGAACTGAATGTAAATTCAGAAGTGTAATTCAGAATGTTTAATTCGGATAAATGCAACCCTAGACTCAACTCCCGGGGTCATTTCCCAAATCTTCCTTTGCACTAACGCGCTGTCGGGTTTTCAGAGGAGGCCTCTTAGTGCCAAGCACTCTACCCCTCTGTGCGATAGATGTACCCCTAAGTAGGACTATACCTACTGGGAGTCCTTCTCCACTGTCCTCGGGTACTAGGCCAGAGGGAAACGGACCGTTCGTCGGGGTGGGAGCATACCCCCGCAAAGGCTCTCATCAACCGTCAAGCATGTGCAGGTCGATGGTATATTGACTCTGAGCGAGATGTTATGCCTATGTGCAGGATGCAGATGCAAGGGGACTTAGTTGTTTTCCTGCCGCGTCCTCGATCCATCCCGTCCTTCCCGGTACCCAGCTCTTTGGTCGCATTCCGCCGTCTGATCCTGTCCTGGGAAGGAGCTGCACATAGCAAACTTTCAGTAGAAAAAGAATGGACCCTCTCTCCTATCATGCGAGCGCGTTATCCGAAGCAAACCGCAAGCACAATTGATAGTGCATATTTGTGGTGAATTTCGTCCTCACCACAGCACTGCCCGATTCCTCCTCCTTTCCGCGGTAGTACGGAATGATCGGGCGGTGGTGCATGTCCGTGAGGCCACTCGCGACGCTTCAACCCGTCAACCAACCGGCACATATCAACCCCCTGCTTACGGGTTGCTAAGGATAACACACTTGCATGAAGAATTGAGGCTCACGAAATTGAAATCACTTATCTCAGTGTCGACCTCCTTTTGGGCTATTTCAGCAATTATTTCGTCGCGCTGCCGCCATGGCGGGTCTTCTAGTCACTTTTAAGACATAACTCTGCCCTGCCTGTGGTTTACCCACAGGGTCAGGGACCCGTGCTAAAATAGCCGCCTGCCCAGCCAGCCTCCACTGGTGCAAGACCTTATTGACCTCGGTCCGGAGACCCTTGTGTTCCCGACGCCCCTTGAAGGCACGTCCGCCTTGCTGACACACCCTCATGTTGCCGGTCCGGAGACCCCATCTGGCTCTTTATCCTCGACGCCCGGAGGCTGTCCACTTTTTCTTATTTCTGACGCCGCTTGGAGGCACGTCCGCCTTGCTGACACTCTTATGGTGCCGGTCCGGAGACCCGATCTGGCTCTTTTATCCTTAACGCCCGGAGGCCATCCACTTAGCGATCCAGTACTTCTAGGGAGGTCCACTTGGTCCCGGGTGTATCGTCACGATGTGACCCGGTAGATCCCATTCTTTTCCGGGGAGGCCTTCGTAGAAGAAAGCTTGATTCCAACTGGTGATAGTCATTCGCTGACTTTCTTGTGTTCCTTTGTGTGCTGGTGGCGAGCAGGGTTCGTCGATATTGTCGGCTTCAGTAGGAACGTTGGCGAAAGTTCTCTGAGATTTCTTTTTTCTTGGCTTTCTTTGGTCTCGGTTGAGAGGTCAGTACCACCTTGCTGTAACAGCCCTAACTTGGTTATGAAAAATTACGAAGAATTTTTTTCCACTTTTTGTTTCCGTGTTTGCATCATAGCATCCATATGCATATATGCCATTTCAAACTTGCACTTGGAAACCAATGGAAATGGGAAGCCAACCTTCCCCAATCCTCCACCTAAGGTAATGTCAACTTAGCAAACCCACTCCTCCTTGGATTTCCAAATGTTTTAGGAAGTTCCAAGCTTGATCTCTGAAACCTTTTTCTCAACTTCAAATTTTGGTTAAATGAGAAAATGGGGTTAAGATTTGTTTTTTGGCTGAAAATTCAATTCTTGTCTTTGGAACCTAGTTGAACCTCCCCCAACCTGCAAACTAAATTCATGGAGTGCTTCATTATTATGTTGGAAGCCACCATGTTTAATTTCACTATTTTTGGAAATGGTTAATTGCTCCTTTAGAGGCTTTTTGTTTTTATCAAAAATAACTAAATCTAAACCCCTTTGAACAAAGGTTGGTCAAAACATTTTATTTGGCCTCACCAATTTTTGTGGTGTTGCTGAGAGTTACTTCTAGCCTATATGATTTTTCCTGGAATTTACAAAAATGGCCTGGTGCCCTTTTAAATTGCTTTAAACTGCTTCAGGACCAAAGTGCAATTTGTTTTAAAAGTTCCAGGGACCTTTTCGCGAATCCTTTTCCCTCTCTCACCTCTCCACGGTGGCCATGGCGCACTGGCGCCATGCCTTCCTGCTGGCGACACTGCCGATTGCCGCCGTGGCTCTGGAGGCTAAGGAGGCCCCCCACCGGCGACCTCACCTGCTCCCTCAACCACTCCTCCCGTTCCCTCCCTTTTTTTTCGGATCGGGCGACCAAGAGCTAGCTCCTGTGCCGACGCCGACCACCGCCGCTAGCCGCCGTAGCACCACCAGTCGACGCCGTCCCAAGCAAATCGGAGCCGGCAGAACGCGACGCCTCCTCTTCCTCTTCCTTCCGGTGGGAGGAATCGGACCGGGGCCGCCAGAGATCGACGGCCGCTTCATCGACATCCCGCCCCGGCCGCTCCGTTCGTCGGCCTCGAATCCGGCGACTTCGCCCCTCCGCGCCGTCGTCGCCCTCCGCGTGCGCACCTAAGGTGAACTTGGCAGTGCTTGCTAGCCCTTCCCCGCGCCCTCTCCCCTCTCTCCGCCGCCGTTTCTTGGTCGCCGTCGCCGCCGGTGTCATCGCACGTCCAGCGCCCCGGCCTGGGCGTCGGCCTGAGCCGGCTAGCAGGCCGGCCGGTTCCGAGAGAGGCCCGGCCCTCACCCCGGCCTGGGCCGGCCACGAGGCCGGTCTGTTCGGGCCGTGCCCCGGCCTGGCACCCGGACTGGGCCGGTTCTGAGGCCGGCGGCCTCTGCCATTGTCCCGGTCTGCTACCCGGCCTGGGCCGGTTTACAGGCCGGCCCAACAGTGAAACCTGCGAATTTTGGAAATTAAATTGGAACTTAAATAATTTATAACTAATTGAAAAATGCCTCATTTCGACGATTCAAGTTTCAAAATGTTCAGTAAAACAAACTCCACCTTTTGGAATCATTGTAATCTTCGTTTGGAATTACTTTCTTTTGTATATCTAAGAATTCCTAAAATGGGTTATTTAATGCCCAAATTGGGAAATTCATAACTTTTTGAATAATTGTCCAAAAATTTTGAGTTAAATATCAAAGTGATCAACTTGTCAAATTCTACTCAACCATGCTGATATCATGTCATGATCACAAACTTTTATTTGATGTTATTAGTAATTTGATTAAATGAAGTAAATTCAATTATTTGATTAAATTGCTGTTTATTCATCGGTGCTCCGAAAATTACAAATAAATTACCGAAATGATCGGAATAACGAAACCTATCCATTCCTGTCATGTTCATGCATATTTGAGCCACCTCTATAATAATTTGATAATTTATAAAGAATGTGGCCACTAAGATAAATATGGGGTCGTATCCAAATAATTGCACTACTTATTTGGCTCCCTATTTAATGTTGTTATTTAAATTACAATGATACCTTTGCATCAATTGGACATGTCATCATGTGTTTGCGCATTGCACCTCGTGATCGTGTGATTTATGTGTGCTTTGTATTTCTTTGGGTATCGATAGATTCCGGAGTCGAGGGTCTCTCTAACTACCCCGACGAGCAGTGCTTCACTACCGGGCAGCAAGGCAAGAGATAACCTAACCTTCTTGGCATCTAGCATCCTATGATTTTATCAAATTATTTTATCCACCATATTATTGCATGCGGTTCAAATGTCTCTTTTGGTAAATATTAGAATATCCTATGAATGCATGTTCTTCCCCGAGCCAATCACATGTATCCCTACCTATGAAACCTAGGGTTGAAGTGTTGGCCGAGATAAAGATAAAATGGTTGTATTCATATGTTTTAGCTATGCTTAGCAATGCTTAATTAAATGCTTTATGTCCGTTATTAATTCTGTAATTGTTTATGATGATGGAATGATTCGGGCATGGTGGATAATGGAGATGCTAATTAAAATGCTAAGATGGTTTGGGTGAGTTGCCATCGGGGATGGTGTTTTGCCTCACTCTAGCCCCTAGGTGCGAGTTCTTTACCTCTTGAACCAAGACTAGCGTGCTGCCATTGGTGGGTGTATGGGCGCCTCGCTGACCGAATAATTTGTGAGGGGCTTGTCAAGGGTCCTCTAGTTCGAGTTTTCCATTTGCCGTGTGTGTGAGCGGAAAAAGAATTGATGAGGATGGTGGTGTTTAGGATGTGACGGTGGGGCAGGGCGCTGGGAGCGCTGAACCTGTCCTTCCGCCACTGATGGTCCTTGAGTAAGCCTCATGCATTGTAAAGGTCTAACCGCGCCCGCTCGCCGGCCTTCCCCGGAAGAGGGCCAACTAGGTGAGCCGGACGGTACCAATGGGTAAAATAGTACACCCCTGCAGGGTTAATCTTTTCGAAAAGCCGTGTCCACGGTTATGGACAACTTGGGAATAGACGATAAGATCATAGAGAATATTAACCTAATTGATATGGCAGCTAAAGGTTGCATAATCAACGTGTGATAAAGGTTCACTTCCTCGAGGGTGATTCGAGGGGGTGCCTTGGTGGAGATGAGAGTGGTTGGTTACAAAAGGGTTCGATGAGAACCAATGATGACAAATGTTACTCTCTTACCCCTTTTGAAAAGTATTCTGAGTAGACGAATGCCATGTGTCAATTATATTTCTGTTTATGAAACTTAGCTTTATGCAAAAGAAATACATATACAGCTTTAGAGCCTCCGTCAGTCATTGGGCCTATATCGCCCTACTAAACTTGCGAGTACATCGTACTCAGTCTCTCTTTGCTGCCTCTATGATTTTGTATTTTAGAGGAGGACGACACCGAGCAACTAGGTGGGTTCTTCGTTGACGTCGACTACTAGTCTGGGGTTCCTAGGTGGCAGCTTGGGACCGTGGAACAAGCTGGCTTGGGTGATGTTTATTGTAGGCCTCTTAGGCCATATATTTGCTTCTTGTTGTTAGACAACACTACCCGCTTCCGCTTGATGTACTTGTTGGATCTGTGATCCTTTTGTTGTGTAATATTTGTATTCTTCTCATTATATGAGTTGCTTTATATCTTGTGTCGTAGAGTCATGCAATGTGCCGGTTTGTTCCACAAGTCTCGATCTTTGTTTTATACCTTGATGGTTGTGCCGAATACATAGCCTCTCTGTATAATTCCGGGGTCGGGGCGTTACAAGTTGGTATCAGAGCAGGACTGCCTGTAGGAAACCCTTTCTTTTGGTCGATGTCGAGTCTAGTGAAACTTATTTTCAACCTAAAAATGAGTTGTGAAAACCTTCTTAGGATTCTTTTTGCTTCTCATCCAACTCGCTCTACTCTGATTCTTACCTCTATTTGTTTTATGCTTGGTGTCGATGTTTAGGTTCTCGGGGTTTGGGTTCTTACCGTCCAGTTAAGCCTCGAGTCTGTTATATCCGTTTGATATCGCCTCGATGACGTGATGTCACCGTGGCTGACTAAATCTGTCTTTGGTGTTTATTGCTTCGTAAATACCTATATATAGGAGCAACCTTTGATCTATCTTGTCTGTCAGAATCGGTTACTAACTTGTCATTGTTCCAATTCTTCAGAATGGCTCCTACCCGTCGTGGGGAACATAGCAGCCCTGATCCACCACCGCCCCCTTCGATGGCGGAGGTTATGATGGCAATTGAACAAAACCGTCTGCGCAATGAGCGGTTGCTCGAGCAGCTGGTCCAGCAAGGGGCCAGGAGGAACACGGACTGCACCACCCTCAACCAGTTCTTGCGGTCCCAACCTCCCACCTTTTCTGAAGCTAAGGAGCCGCTTGATGCGGATGATTGGCTTCGGGCTATCGAGCGCAAGTTTGTCGCTCTTCACGTTCCCGCGGCGGAGCATGTCAACTTCGCCACCTACCTTCTGGAAGGAGCCGCCGGCTCCTGGTGGGAGAGCCACGTGGCCATGGTTGCCGCGGGCCATGTTGTCACTTGGGAGGAGTTCCGCACCGCCTTCCGTGCGGCGTACATCCCCAAGCCCATCCTCGAGCTCAAGAGGCGGGAGTTCCTGGACCTAACCCAGGGACGCATGGACGTCCAGTCCTATGGACGGGAGTTCAACCACCTCTCCCGTTACGCCCCTCGGGACGTGACGAATGATGAGGACAAGCAATACCTCTTCCGTAAGGGGCTCGCACCTCGTCTCCGATATGAGCTCCTACCCTTCAAGTTCACCTCCTACCAAGAGCTATACAACCAGGCTCTCACCATGGAGCAAGGTAGGAAGGAGCTAGAGGCTTCTAAGAGGCCAGTTTCCACCGACCACCAGAGCTCCTCCTCGGAGGGCAAGAAGCGCAAGGTCTTCGTGCCTTTCAGCGCCGTGCCAAAGGCGCCCTTCGCGCCGAAGCCCACCGGGTACCTGCCACCTCCGCCTCGCCCAGCTACCTCGACCTTGGGTGCGGCTGGAGGCGGTTTTCGACCTCGACTACCTGCACCACCGGGGCTTACTTGCTTCGCTTGTGGCCAGCCGGGGCACTACTCCAGGGAGTGTCCCCAGAAGGCACCGGCTCCCTCAGCACCTGCACCAGCACCCTCTACCCCAGCCGCCAAGGCTACCACCGTCAGCCGTGGCCGCCTGAACCACGTCTCGGCTGAAGGCGTTGAGGAGGACCCCGGAGTTCTCATGGGTACGCTTCAAATCAATACATATCCAGCTTCAGTATTATTTGATTCTGGAGCTTCGCATTCGTTCATATCCATATCATATGCACACAACCATCAAATACCGTTTGTGATGATGGATCCCCCGTTAGTGGTCAAGACCCAGGGCTCTAGTTGGCGTACCAATTGGATATCTCCCGATGTTCAAATAGCCGTAGGGTCAGTTCCTTTTCCGTTCTCATTGATAGCCCTGAGGTCAGAGGGTATCGATGTTATTCTGGGCATGGATTGGCTAGTGAAATATCAGGCCAACCTGGATTGTGCTGCCAAGACTGTCACAGTGTTCCACCCAAGGTATGGGGAAGTGCGTTATTGGTCCCCAACATCTGCAACTCCTTCCGCGGCTACTCCTCTCTCGCCGGAGATCAGTCTTTATTTCCTGGAAGGAATCACCCCGCCTGATATGTCTGAAGTCGCTGTGGTGTGTGATTTCCCCGATGTCTTTCCGGAGGAATTGCCCGTCATGCCACCCGATCGCAGTGTGGAGTTTGTGATTGAGTTGGTTCCGGGAACCGCCCCAGTTTCCAAGACGCCCTACCGTATGCCAACGGAAGAGCTAGCTGAATTGAAGAAGCAACTTGATGAGCTGCTGGAAAAAGAATTCATCCGGCCGAGTAGCTCACCTTGGGGCTGCCCGGTCATCTTTGTCAAGAAGAGGGATACAAATGTTCCTCGTCTGGTCGTTGACTACCGCCCTCTTAATGCGGTGACCATCAAGAACAAGTATCCAATTCCTCGAATAACCGACTTGTTCGATCAACTGGCTGGTGCCACGGTATTCTCCAAGATGGATTTGAGGTCAGGCTACCATCAAATAAAAATCCGAAAGGAGGATATTCCGAAGACGGCCTTCACTACCCGCTATGGGTTATATGAGTATACCGTCATGTCCTTTGGCCTCACAAATGCTCCGGCTACCTTCATGAGGCTGATGAACTCCATCTTCCACGAGTACCTCGACAAGTTCGTCATCATTTACATCGATGACATCCTTGTGTACTCCAAGACCGAAGACGAACATGCTGAGCATCTCCGACTTGTTTTGACCAAGCTTCGAGACCACCGTCTATATGCCAAGTTCTCTAAATGTGAGTTTTGGCTAAAGGAGCTCATCTTTCTCGGTCATGTGGTGTCCGCTGCCGGAGTAGCGGTGATACCCGACAAGATTCAGGCAATCCTGGATTGGCCAACTCCCAAATCCGTCAAAGATATCCGAAGCTTCCTTGGATTGGCGGGTTATTACCGTCGATTCATTGAGGGCTTCTCCAAAATAGCAAAGGCGTTGACTGAACTCCTCAAGAAAGGCAAGCCATTTGTGTGGTCAGACAAGGCTGAAGAGAGTTTCCAAACCCTCAAGGTCAAGCTCACCACCACCCCGGTACTTGTCCTTCCTGATACCGCCAAGGATTTTGTCGTCTATTGCGATGCATCTCTCCAAGGCTTGGGCTGTGTCTTGATGCAAGAAGGCCATGTGGTCGCCTATGCCTCCCGTCAACTCAAGCCACACGAGCAAAATTATCCCACTCATGATTTGGAGCTTGCCGCCGTGGTACATGCTCTGAAGCAATGGAGGCCCTACCTCTTGGGCAACCGTTGCGAGATCTACTCCGACCATCGAAGTCTGAAGTATCTATTCACCCAGCCGGATCTAAACTTGAGACAGAGGAGATGGCTGGAATTGATAAAGGACTATGATGTGACTCTCAATTATCAGCCCGGCAAGGCAAATGTCGTGGCGGATGCTCTGAGCCGCAAAGCCTATTGCAACACCGTGATGGTTGAAAAGGCGCAACCGACTCTCCACGAGGAATTTGCTAAGTTGAATCTGGAAATTGTTCCTTCGGGGTTTCTAGCTAACCTTGAGATCAAATCCACTCTCGAGGATGATATCAAGGCCGCCCAGCAAAATGACGCTGAAATCCTCGAGATCAAAGAGAAGATAGATAATGGGAAAGCGGCCTGTTTCTTGGTGGATGACAAGGGTGTGGTCTATTTCGGTGACCGTCTAGTGGTGCCCAAGAGTGGAAACATGAGGGAGTTGATACTCTCTGAAGCTCATGAGTCACCCATCTCCATCCACCCCGGTAGCACAAAAATGTACCAAGATCTTCGACCTCAATTCTGGTGGTCTTGCATGAAGCGCGAGATCGCCGAGTATGTTGCTGAATGCGACGTCTGTCGCCGGGTGAAGGCTGAACATCAAAGGCCAGCCGGTACCCTCCGCCCCATAGCCATTCCCGAGTGGAAATGGGATGAAGTTGGTATGGATTTCATCACCGGCTTTCCGAGATCACAAAAGGGCAACAATGCTATATGGGTCATCATCGACCGTTTGTCGAAGGTTGCCCATTTCCTTCCGGTCCGTGATGATATTTGAGCAAGCCAACTTGCCGACTTGTATATGGCCCGGATTGTCCCTTTACACGGGGTTCCTTTGCGGATCATCTCCGACCGTGGAAGCTTATTTGTGTCCAAGTTTTGGCAAAGTTTCCAAACGGCTCTAGGAACCCGTCTCAATTTCAGCACCGCCTATCATCCTCAAACCGATGGCCAAACGGAAAGAGTAAATCAAGTTCTTGAGGATATGCTATGGGCTTGTGTCATCTCCTTCGGCAAGATTTGGGAAAAATACCTCCCTCTCGCCGAGTTCTCCTACAACAATAGCTATCAAGCCAGTTTGCAAATGGCTCCCTTCGAGGTCCTTTATGGGAGAAAATGCCGGACTCCTCTCAATTGGTCTGAAACCGGGGAGAGGTCACTCTTCGGTCCTGATGTGATCAATGAAGCCGAAGAGAAGGTCCGTGTCATTCGAGAAAATCTCAAGGCTGCTCAATCTCGTCAGAAAAGCTATTATGACAAGCACCATCAAGAGGTCCACTATGAAATTGGTGACAAGGCCTATCTTCGAGTCTCTCCTCTCCGAGGCGTTCGTCGCTTCGGAATCAAGGGCAAGTTGGCACCTCGCTATGTTGGCCCTTTCACCATCCTAGCCAAGCGAGGAGATCTCTCCTATCAACTTGAGTTGCCCTCCAATTTCCCGGATGTCCATGATGTGTTCCATGTTTCCCAACTCCGCCGGTGCTTCAAGGATCCCATCCGTGGGGTTGATCATGAGGCAGACATCCAGGAGGATTTGACCTATCGCGAGCATCCTATCCGCATCCTGGATGAAGCGGAGAGGAAAACCCGCAACAAGTCCATCAAGTTTCTCAAGGTCCAATGGTCTAACCATTCCGAGGAAGAAGCCACATGGGAGCGAGAAACTAGTCTTCGTCAGGAATACCCCGCCTTTTTCACTCAAGCCTAGAATCTCGGGACGAGATTCCTGTAAGGGGGGTAGATTTGTAACAGCCCTAACTTGGTTATGAAAAATTACGAAGAATTTTTCCACTTTTTGTGTCCGTGTGTGCATCATAGCATCCATATGCATTTATGCCTTTTCAAACTTGCACTTGGAAACCAATGGAAATGGGAAGCCAACCTTCCCCAATCCTCCACCTAAGGTAATGTCAACTTAGCAAACCCACTCCTCCTTGGATTTCCAAATGTTTTAGGAAGTTCCAAGCTTGATCTCTGAAACCTTTTTCTCAACTTCAAATTTTGGTTAAATGAGAAAATGGGGTTAAGATTTGTTTTTTGGCTGAAAATTCAATTCTTGTCTTTGGAACCTAGTTGAACCTCCCCCAACCTGCAAACTAAATTCATGGAGTGCTTCATTATTATGTTGGGAGCCACCATGTTTAATTTCACTATTTTTGGAAATGGTTAATTGCTCCATTTAGAGGCTTTTGTTTTTATCAAAAATAACTAAATCTAAACCCCTTTGAACAAAGGTTGGTCAAAACATTTTATTTGGCCTCACCAATTTTTGTGGTGTTGCTGAGAGTTAATTCTAGCCTATATGATTTTTCCTGGAATTTACAAAAATGGCCTGGTGCCCTTTTAAATTGCTTTAAACTGCTTCAGGACCAAAGTGCAATTTGTTTTAAAAGTTCCAGGGACCTTTTCGCGAATCTTTTTCCCTCTCACCTCTCCACGGTGGCCATGGCGCACTGGCGCCATGCCTCCCTGCTGGCGACACTGCCGATTGCCGCCGTGGCTCTGGAGGCTAAGGAGGCCCCCCACCGGCGACCTCACCTGCTCCCTCAACCACTCCTCCCGTTCCCTCCCCTTTTTTTTGGATCGGGCGACCAAGAGCTAGCTCCTGTGCCGACGCCGACCACCGCCGCTAGCCGCCGTAGCACCACCAGTCGACGCCGTCCCAAGCAAATCGGAGCCGGCAGAACGCGACGCCTCCTCTTCCTCTTCCTTCCGGTGGGAGGAATCGGACCGGGGCCGCCGGAGATCGACGGCCACTTCATCGACATCCCGCCCCGGCCGCTCCGTTCGTCGGCCTCGAATCCGGCGACTCCGCCCCTCCGCGCCGTCGTCGCCCTCGCGTGCGCACCTAGGTGAACTTGGCGTGCTTGCTAGCCCTTCCCCGCGCCCTCTCCCCTCTCTCCGCCGCCGTTTCTTGGTCGCCGTCGCCGCCGGTGTCACCGCACGTCCAGCGCCCCGGCCTGGGCGTCGGCCTGAGCCGGCCAGCAGGCCGGCCGGTTCCGAGAGAGGCCCGGCCCTCACCCCGGCCTGGGCCGGCCACGAGGCCGGTCTGTTCGGGCCGTGCCCCGGCCTGGCACCCGGACTGGGCCGGTTCTGAGGCCGGCGGCCTCTGCCACTGTCCCGGTCTGCTACCCGGCCTGGGCCGGTTTACAGGCCGGCCCAACAGTGAAACCTGCGAATTTTGGAAATTTAAATTGGAACTTAAATAATTTATAATTAATTAAAAAATGCCTCAATTTCGACGATTCAAGTTTCAAAATGTTCAGTAAAACAAACTCCACCTTTTGGATTCATTGTAATCTTCGTTTGGAATTACTTTCTTTTGTATGTCTAAGAATTCCTAAAATGGGTTATTTAATGCCCAAATTGGGAAATTCATAACTTTTTGAATAATTGTCCAAAAAATTTGAGTTAAATATCAAAGTGATCAACTTGTCAAATGCTACTCAACCATGCTGATATCATGTCATGATCACAAACTTTTATTTGATGTTATTAGTAATTTGATTAAATGAAGTAAATTCAATTATTTGATTAAATTGCTGTTTATTCATCGGTGCTCCGAAAATTACAAATAAATTACCGAAATGAATCATGCATATTTGAGCCACCTCTATAATAATTTGATAATTTATAAAGAATGTGGCCACTAAGATAAATATGGGGTCGTATCCAAATAATTGCACTACTTATTTGGCTCCCTATTTAATGTTGCTATTTAAATTACAATGATACCTTTGCATCAATTGGACATGTCATCATGTGTTTGCGCATTGCACCTCGTGATCGTGTGATTTATGTGTGCTTTGTATTTCTTTGGGTATCGATAGATTCCGGAGTCGAGGGTCTCTCTAACTACCCCGACGAGCAGTGCTTCACTACCGGACAGCAAGGCAAGAGATAACCTAACCTTCTTGGCATCTAGCATCCTATGATTTTATCAAATTATTTTATCCACCATATTATTGCATGCGGTTCAAATGTCTCTTTTGGTAAATATTAGAATATCCTATGAATGCATGTTCTTCCCCGAGCCAATCAAATATATCCCTACCTATGAACTTAGGGTTGAGGTGTTGGCCGAGATAAAGATATACTTGATGTTTTCATATGTTTTAGCTATGCTTAGCCATGCTTAGGTAAATGCTTTATGTCCGTTATTAATTCCGTAATTGTTTATGATGATGGAATGATTCGGGCATGGTGGATAATGGAGATGCTAATTTAAAATGCTAAGATGGCTTGGGTGAGTTGCCATCGGGGATGGTGTTTTGCCTCACTCTAGCCCCTAGGTGCGAGTTCTTTACCTCTTGAACCAAGACTAGCGTGCTGCCATTGGTGGGTGTATGGGCGCCTCGCTGACCGAATAATTTGTGAGGGGCTTGTCAAGGGTCCTCTAGTTCGAGTTTTCCATTTGCCGTGTGTGTGAGCGGAAAAAGAATTGATGAGGATGGTGGTGTTTAGGATGTGACGGTGGGGCAGGGCGCTGGGAGCGCTGAACCTGTCCTTCCGCCACTGATGGTCCTTGAGTAAGCCTCATGCATTGTAAAGGTCTAACCGCGCCCGCTCGCCGGCCTTCCCCGGAAGAAGGCCAACTAGGTGAGCCGGATGGTACCAATGGGTAAAATAGTACACCCCTGCAGGGTTAATCTTTTCGAAAAGCCGTGTCCACGGTTATGGACAACTTGGGAATAGATGATAAGATCATAGAGAATATTAATCTAATTGATATGGCAGCTAAAGGTTGCATAATCAACGTGTGATAAAGGTTCACTTCCTCGAGGGTGATTCGAGGGGGTGCCTTGGTGGAGATGAGAGTGGTTGGTTACAAAAGGGTTCGATGAGAACCAATGATGACAAATGTTACTCTCTTACCCCTTTTGAAAAGTATTCTGAGTAGACGAATGCCATGTGTCAATTATATTTCTGTTTATGAAACTTTGCTTTATGCAAAAGAAACACATATACAGCTTTAGAGCCTCCGTCAGTCATTTGGCCTATATCGCCCTACTAAACTTGCGAGTACATCGTACTCAGTCTCTCTTTGCTGCCTCTATGATTTTGTATTTCAGAGGAGGACGACACCGAGCAACTAGGTGGGTTCTTCGTTGACGTCGACTACTAGTCTGGGGTTCCCAGGTGGCAGCTTGGGACCGTGGAACAAGCTGGCTTGGGTGAATGTTTATTGTAGGCCTCTTAGGCCATATATATTTGCTTCTTGTTGTTAGACAACACTACCCGCTTCCGCTTGATGTATTGTTGGATCCGTGATCCTTTTGTTGTGTAATATTTGTATTCTTCTCATTATATGAGTTGCTTTATATCTTGTGTCGTAGAGTCATGCAATGTGCCGGTTTGTTCCACAAGTCTCGATCTTTGTTTTATACCTTGATGGTTGTGCCGAATACATAGCCTCTCTGTATAATTCCGGGGTCGGGGCGTTACACCTGCTGAGGTGACCGAGTTCCCCGTAGGTGTAGCACTCCCCGCTTCTTGGCCGCTTTTTGAGCTCGCGGCAATCATCAACATTATGTTCCATCGGATTGGTGAAACGAGCACCAGGGTCCTGGTTGACCATCTTCGCCCAAAGGGATCTGGATCTCTTGCCGCACATAAACGTGGGGATCTTCATCGAGAAGCTCGTTCTTTGAGTCCAAATCTTGACTCTCCTCCTCTCGGAGGAGTGCCGCAGGTGGTGTTTCCAAGAAGAGTTCCTCCTTCACTCCACGCGTCCGCGGGGAAGGAGGTACATCGATGCCGGTAGCACTTCCTTGAGGCCTATCTCCACTGGCAACCAGGCTAGCGTGCGCTGCTGAGGCGTCGCCGAGGACTCTTCAGGGTTGAAGCCAAGCCCCGGGTGCTGAAGATACTCCATGTCAATCATGGACCTTTTCTTCCGCGCCATCCCTAGCGTAGAGCTTGGCGATGCGGCCGAGGCAGATCCTGGTGACGAACACAGCGACGGGGTTGACGCAGACCCTGTCGAAGAACCTGAGGTCAACGCAGACCTTGTCGATGAACCTGAGGTCGACGCAGACCTTGTTGATGAACCTGAGGTCGACGCAGACCTTGTCGATGAACCCGAGGTCGACGTAGACCTTGTCGATGAACCTGAGGTCGACGCAGACCTTGTCGATGAATCTGAGGTCGATGCAGACCTTGTCGATGAACCTAACATCGACACAGACCTTGTCGATGAACCTGAGGTCCACGCAGACCTTGTCGATGATCCTGAGGTCGACGCAGACCTTGTCGATGGACCTGGCGAAGAGATCGACGCAGACCTTGTCGATGAATCTGAGGTCGACGCAGACCTTGTCGATGAACTTGGCGACGAGGTCGACGCAGACCTTGTCGATGAACTTGAGGCCGACGCAGACCTTGTCGATGACCTTGAAGTCGACGCGGACCCTGTCGATGACCCTGAAGTCGACGCGGACCCTATCGATGACCCTGAAGTCGATGCGGACCCTGTCGATGACCCTGAAGTCGACGCGGAACCTGTCGATGACCCTAAAGTCGACGCAGACCCTGTCGATGACCCTAACGACGAGGTCAACGCAGAGCTTGCGGTAGATCTCGATGAAGATCTCGAAGTCGATGAAGACGAATCCAGCGCTTGTGCCCCCTACCTGGTGCGCCAGATGTCGTGTCTTGAATCACGGACACCGGGAGTAAAGGATACCCCCTTTTTAGGTTCGGTATGGGGCGTGAAGGAGGCTGAGAAACGTGTTCCGCCGGGGGGACTTTGTCTAAGCCCGAGATCTACGTACAAGCAAGCACCACAGAGACACAAGGAGTTTACCCAGGTTCAGGTCGCCCGGAGGCTAACAGCCCTACTCCTGCATGTCTGGATTGAGTGGTATATCATGGTGTAGCTTTACAGAGGTGGTTGCGGGTGCGAACCCGGGAGGTGTCGGCTAGAGGTTGAAGACGAGCAGATCCTGACCCGGAGGAGATCACCTCTCGCCTATGCTACTCTTTGTCTTGTGCGCTACCTAGCCTAGCCTCCGACTCTCAGGGAATCCGTCCCTTCCCTCAGGTGCCTTGGTCCTCCTTTTATAGGCTAAGGGGATCCCATAGGTGCACCTTTGGGGGGCGGAGGGGTTTTGGCGGGAAAACCCCTCCGGGTTCTTCTTTGGGGGTGACGTGGCTTCTTCTCGTCCAAGTATTCTTCTGAGAGGGTTAGGTGCGGTCGCCCACCTTTTCCAGGGCGGGCGGACAGAGGCTGACACCTTTTCCGTCCCTGTCCCCCCGCGGCGCCTCCATCTTCTTGGTGCCCAAGTCTTATAGGAGCTTCCAGCGGGGCCTGGCAAGCCTGTCTTCTTCGCGTGTCCGGAGGTTGGTTCCCGGGGGTGAGCCTGGCCTCCTGCCGGGCATCGGGGTCCCCGGGACCTCCGCGACGTCTGTTGGGTTGAAGGGGGCCCCGGGGGGTCCCCTGGTCCTTCACCGTGGTTGTCGATGCCGTGCTTGTCTTGTCGTCGTGGGGCAGATGGGAAGGGCCCATCTGTCAGTCTTGAACCTTGGCCTTGCTTGCCCTCTTGGTGGGCCCACAGGCGGTGGACCCACTTTGACCGCATCAGGGAACCCCATGTTCCAGTGTTGTGACAACTTTAAATTTCAGTCATAATTTGGTTGAAATGTATCAAAATGTAATGATTTAAATCATGTCGTTTGCAATTGTCGATCAAAAAGAAAAAATCCTTCCTTTTTTTCTCAATTATAATTATTTTGTGAGTTTCGGCCATTTCATACAAGCAATGTTCGAATATTGAAATAAATAAAATATCCCACATGATTAAACAAATAGAATTAGATTTGGTTTTTACGAAAAAATTAAACTATGTTCACAGAATTAAATAAATCGGAAGAATGAAAAGATAGAATACAAGGAAAAGAGTGAACCAGACCATCCTTCCCACCTCGCGTTGAGAGTCGACTCCCGTGTGCTGTTTTCGCCCCTTCCCTTTGTTCTTCCCGGCGGCGGTGCCGTCCGACAGGAAGATGGGCTAGGAGGATGGCTCCCCCTATATATAGTAGGTCTAGGTGTAGGCCTAGGTCGTCGATCACCCTGCTTAGGGTTAGGTTTCGAGCAGTGTCCCGGTGTGGCGCTATGCCGGTGGAGCCTTGGTCGCCGACGCCAGCGAGCGGCGGTTGGTGGCTTGGGGTGGTGTTCGCCTTGCTCGTCGTGCTCCAATGGGTGGAGCCGATGGCGGGCGGTGGCACAACCTTTCACTCCATACAAAATAAGCTCGGTCTGGCTGCTGGGAGTGCAGATCTGAAGGCCTTCTTCACTGCGGTTGCCGCATCGGAGGCGGGGACGGCGGGTGCAGGCGGGTTCCTTCATGATTTGCAGGTCTTAGGAGCAGGAGGGGGAAAGTTGGAAGCTTCTCCCGGGAGCGAATCCACGACGGCTCTTTGCAGACTGCCATCCAAGATGGCCGTAGGGCGGCCACTCCCACCCTCTTCGTCGGGATCAGCTCTCTTGGGCCGGCGATTGCAGGTGCATATCAACCTCCAGGCTCAGCCAAGATGGAGGCCCCTTAGCTCTAGCACAGAAGGCTCTCGGTGCCTCGCCCCAAGTGGTGACGTTCCGGCGGTGAGGTGCTCGGCTGTGCTGCGACGGAGAGGTGCGGTGCTAACGGAGCTGGACCCGATGGCTTTCTTAGCTTTTTTCTAGGGTCCTTGGTGCAAAATGTTTTGGACCTGTGTGTAATTTCCTCTTCCTTTCGGTCCTTCGTTTGTAACGCCGTGTGGTATAGCTGGCCAAATGGGCCGTGCCAAATGGGCCGGCCCGAGGCACGACTTTTTTGGCCCGGCCTGAGCACGACACGGCACGACCTAAACGGGCCGCGACACGGCACGGGCCTGTTAGTGCTCGGGCCCAACTTCGATTTGAGGCACGTGGGCCGGCCCGGCACGGCACGATTAGGCTTTTTTTATTTTTTTATAATATTTTATAGCTATTTTACCTATTTTTTATATTTTGGGCCGTAATCCTACCAGATGGGCCATATTAGTGCCTAACGGGCCGTGCCAAACAACGGCCCGGACGGGCTCAATTCGTGCCCGTGGGCCGGCCCGGCACGAGGCGTAACGGGCCGTGCCATGCCGGGCCGGGCCGGCCCGTTTGGCCAGCTATACCGTGTGGCAGACCTGGCCATCGGGCCGGGCTTTTTGCGGCCCGGCACGCGGCACGCGGAAAAAGCCCGGCACCGGCCCGGCCCGGCCCGTGGCGTGCCGTGCCCGTGCCGGCCCGTGAATGAGAGGGGCCGTGCCTGGGCCGCGGCCTCAGGCACGCGTGCCAGGCCGGCACGGCCCGTTTAGCCTTTTTGCTTTTTTTTTGCATTTTTTTGCTTTTTTAACTGAAATTGAAAAAATAGAAAAAAAGACAAACAGTACGCGGGCTGACGTGCCGCGGGCCGGCCCGTTTAAGGCCTGTGCCGGGCCCATGCCTCACTTCCAGGCACATGGGCCGGCCCGGCACGGCACGCGTGCTTCGCGGGCCGAAAGGTGCCGTGCCGGGCCAGGCACGTCAAGCCAGTGCCGGGCCGGCCCGTTGGCCAGGTTTGCCGTGTGGGCATTTCAAACGGCGGGTACCGGACGTATAGGTGGCCAAACGGGCTGGCACGGCCCGGCACGTGCGCGACACGACCCGACAACGGCACGGCCCGTTGGGCACGATTAGAATCGTGCCGTGCCTGGGCCGGCCCGCGTGCCGCGGCCTGACCTCCGGCACGACCCGGGAGGCACGCCCATTTAGCGTAAATGTGGCCCAAAAATTGAAAAAAAAATAAAAATAGATAAAAAAATTAAAAAAAAATTAAAAAAAACCTAATCGTGCCGTACCGGGCCGGCCCACGGGCCTCGACCGGGAGCTGGGCACGGCACGGAGCGGACCCATGCCGGGCCGTGCCCGTGCCGTGCTTTAAGAAGCGTGCCTCGGGCCGGCACGCTGGGCCCGGCCCGTTTGGCCACCTATAACCGGACGGGCTCACGGACGTCCGCGTTCACCTCCCCCCATTCCAGTCCCCAAACGTTCCTTCTTGACCTCCCTGCTATTTCTGCTCCCGACCCACCAAAACCCTAGCGGCGACGATGGCCAGCAAGCGCCGCGCGTCGCTGTCGCCGTCGCCGCCGCCGGCAACGCCTCAGCGTGAGGAGTCGTTCTCCTCCTCAGAGGAGGAGGACGAGGCTGAAGCCACAGCCGCAACCCAAAAGTCCCCACGAAACCCTAAACCACCTTCCACCGCCGCGGCCGACGCCGATTCATCGGATGGAGGCGAAGAGGAGTCCTCCGAATCGAAAATCGACGCCGAAGCCTTCCAGCTGCGTGAGGTTGCTCGCTCCCCCGGCAAGCCGTCTTCCAAACTCGAGTCCGTCGCCGACGAGGAGGACGGCAGCTCGTCGGACAGCCCAGGGCCCGTCCAGAAGAAGAAGAAGGCGGCAAGAACGCCCAAAGCCGAGGCCGGGAAGAAGAGGCAGGCCGCTGAGTCCACTCCTTCCGGTAAGGCCAAGAAAGCCAAGGTCGAGGTGGAGAAGGCGGCGCCTGAGCCCACTCTGTCGCGCAAGGATGCCAAGAAGGCCAAGGCTGGGGCGGATAAGGCGCCTTCTGATCCCAATCCCTCCAGCAAGGGTAAGAAGCACAAGGCCCTGCCGGAAAAGGCTGCGCCGGATCACTCGCCGTCCGGCAAGCCTGAGAAGCCCGCGTCAAGACAACGCTGGACAACTGAGGACGAGATTAAGGTCCTGGAGGCTCTTGTTAGCCACATCAAGACTAATGGCACCCACCCTAGTGCTACTGAACTTATTGCCGCTGTTGGTGGCAGCCTTGAAAGGAAGAACTGTGGCAAGTCAGACATGTATGAGAAGGTTCGGAAGCTTAAGCAGACACATGAGATTACCGCCAAGAAAGCAGCGAGAACAGGCACCCTGCCAGCTAATGATGGTGAGCTCCGGAAGTTCAATCTTTCGGAGCAAGTCTGGGGAGAAAGGGCGAACGAGGGTGCTTCCTCAAAGAGAAAGAAGGGGCAGAGTAACAAAGATAAAGCAGATGGCTATTCAAAGGGTGCTACAGCAAAGGAAGCCACCAGTACCGCGAATGGAAATGTGGGAACTCTGACTGAGAGTATTAAGGGGCAGGCCACCGAAGAGAAGGTAGACGGAGATACCAAAGGCAGTTTATCAAAGAAGGCTTCCACTACTGATACTCCTGGTAAGAGTAAGAAGGGGAGAAACCATAAGGAGGAATTGGAAAACGATGCAAAAACTGGCACCACAAAGGAGACCACCAATACCTCTGCTCAAAACGGTGGCACTTTGGCTGGGAGCAAGAGTGGGAAGTCTGACAAGGAGAAAAAAGATGGAGATGTGGAGAGCCTCGGACCAAAGGAGGCCACGGAGGTCACTCAAAATGAAGGCACTCTTACTCTTCTTAAAAATGGGGAAACTCATGAAGAGAAAATGGACACAGATCCTAATGTGAAAAACATGCGCAAAGGGTTCGATGAATTGCAGAACTTGTACCCCAACCTTGCCTCTTATGTGGAGAGCATCCGGGCCCAGCATCCATGTGGGGAGACACTGAAAAGAGCATTTGAGTTGATTGCTGATGAGAAGGCTTGTGCTTTGGAATCCAAGATCAAGAAGCAAAGAGTAGCTGAGATGAAGATGAATGTTCGCCGAGCTGACACTAAGAAGGAGGTGACCAACATGTTTATATGATTGCTGGACGAAACACTTTGGTATTGTCAACCCATTCATGTGGTATACCTTTCTTCTTACGTTTGAGTTATTATGTTTTCTCGTGATGATATATGCAACCTAATGTGAACTGAGTTAATGTGCTTTACAAAATCTGAATGTCACTTTTGAAATTTGAAGCAATTAAACTATTCGACTTCTGTGATGTGTACTGTAAGTAAGTCTAGCTTTACATGTCTCCGATCAAAGTTCCACCCAGCTTAGAAAAGTGTAGAAAGATTAGGTAGATGCAGATGATCTAGAAGTTTGGTTGGAACATATACCAAGTGTACTTTTGTGCAGGTAGTGAGGGGCAGTGAATTCATGGATGACGCATCTCATGACTTATGCTCCTATCTAAATATGGTCTTACCTTATTTATATACACAGTTCCGGTTTCAGTAGATTACTAGCAAAAATGCCCGTGCGTTGCAACGGGAAAAAGTTGCAGTTCTCGAGACGCCCTAAGTTCTCGTTGGCATGGCAGGAGCACCTAGTTAGATGACGTTGGGCGCGATGAAAGTGCATTGCAACGGATATGTATTATTAATATGATTCGTAAAATATTAAATAAGATAATGTAGTCAGAAAAAACTCTAGAATGGCAATAATACTGTACACATTCTAATGGAATGGAATATATTTGATTACATCCCAAAGGGCTAGTTCATGGAGTAGAACACGGTCAATTTTCTCATTAGCATAGCATCCCATGTTTTCATTCTACTGCTAAAAATGCAAGCAGTGGCCAATCATGTTTGCATATATAGGTATAAAAGTGAATTCAAATCTACCTTATAGCAGTGCAGTCCATCACTTGCATCAAGCAGTTTTGCACACCAGTTTTCGAACACGATCTTGCACAAAATTATAAGCATGTACGCCTACCGTCTCGAATTATTTGACGCAAACTTCTCTACATACGGACGTATCTACACACTAAAACGCATCTAGGTACTGGAAAAAAAGTCGTCGTTACAACTATATGGATCCTTCATGCCTTCATGGTATCTCTAAAATGGTAAGCTCCAATATTTGCCAAGAGAATGTTTCTCTAGTATATAGGAATCAGGTAGAATGACACTCACGTCTAGTGGCGCGAAGCGATGAGACAAATATGTGATGCTTGTACTGCAACAAAAGCCAGAGCCATGATATGCAATGTCAATTAACTTGCACAATGAGGTAGGAAAAGCGTGGCCTTTGACATCATCAGTGGCATATCAGTCTCACCCGAAACAAAGTAACGAACAACTGGGTATGATAACTACAAATCGAAAATGCAGGATATCCAGATGAATAATTCAAATCTGCACGAGAATTTATTGTGCCTCGATCACATGTTTCCAAAGAACATGTCTAGACCCATCTCCTAATGAACTGATCATTAAACAGATTTTCACAACTAATCTCATTCAGTCACTATTCCGTTCATGTCATGCTATATTAACCAAACAATCAAGACTGCAATATTCCAGTTACCATTATGTTTAGACTACTCAGTTTCATTAGTGCCCTCGCTCAGCCGTTGAACCTGTATTGTACTCGCATCACACATATCTAATGCCATTATGTCATCATAGTTATATACATAAAGTAATATAGCAAATGATGGATCGATTGTACCTTTATGTGGATTAGCTCCATGAGCAACAACTCGCAGCGGCAGTTATCGAGCCAGCAGGCTCTGGCTGCACTGGCCATGCAGGTCGAAAATAACGCTGCCCCTACCGGCTGCCTGCTGACACCAAGGCACAGACTTTGCTTCGTTCGGCCGGCCGCCCATCTATCCGCATGCCCGCACTCTGTGGCTGGATCAGTTCGATGTGGAGGGAGAAGCATCGAGCCATCTACTACAACAACCTGTTCCCGAAGCTGTGACCGGAGGAAGCAGGGATGGCCGCGGAGTGAGCCGTGGCTGGTGGCAAACCGGGCGGGGCGCAAGGAAGCGGCGGCGGTGAACAGGCGTGCATGTTGCAGTACTCAAAGACCTTAGTCTATGGGGGATTTGACATTGGAGCGGGACACCGTTCTTGACGAAATCGTCCTCGATCATGTTGTAGATGCGACAGTGCCGCCACCTCGTGTGTGATATCGAAGCGCTAGACGTCGGAGCTGATCAACGTGATCATCTTACTCTTCTCGCCTATGACATCGTCGACTGTACATCCGTCCGCTGTAGTCGATGCCTATCTTGCTTGATGTCTCGTTGAATCGCTCAACCTCATCGACTTTACTTTGCCGTGGTCGCTGCCTATCTTGCGTTGCGTGTTGTCTCGTTGAATCGCTCTCGTGTAGCTTGTATCTCTGGATCGATTGCAGAGCAATCAATCGATTCCATATGTAAAGGCTCAGAGAAGGAAAGAAGAGGCCGCCTCGGGTCTATTTGGGATACTGGAGTTTGGATTGGTCTGCAGCTGCAATAGCATCGTGGGCGAGTTACTGGGCCAATGATTTCATGGGCCGTGGGCTGAGCGCGAGCGGTGATCGAGTTAGTGCGACGGTCGAAAGGTAATCGACCTAGGAAACGTGAATCAGGCAACGTAGGTGAACAGGACGATGCACGAACGAAACGGACGAAATTTTAGACGTAACAAACCTTGCTGCACGGATGACGTACAAGCGGACGATGGAAACCCACCACAACGTACGAACCAAAGATTGACGGACCGACCAAAGAAGGCTTAGTGCTTTTATTATTAGGTATAGATTTGTCTGTAGTTAGTTATAGTGCATTAAGTGTTCACTCATGAATAATCAGTTTTTGAGTGAGCATTTGCAGTACTGATTTGTACATATTTCCTGCAATTACTGATTAAAATAATGCTCTTTGACCGATGGCTACATGAACACATATTGTATTTTTCCCTTTAAATAATGTTAGCTGTTTAATATGTATTCTCTTTGTTAGTTTGTGACGGTGAAAATATTGTTCAGGACCGTACTACTGGTATCTCTGATTCTTAATATACAGTTAATTGTCATATTAGTGGCTTACATCTAGAATATGTTTGGTGAGCACTTCTCTGTCTGTTATATCATAACACTGCCGTTCCGCATAGACAAATCCTGTGTATACGAGCCAGTTCCCACTGTAAACAGATCACATTAATGATCCCGGCTGAGCTGAGAAAACCCTCCCGGCCCCAATATTGCGGCGCCTGCGCCAGACCGCGAACTGCCCCTCGACTTTTTCTACTTCAACATCAGCTGCGTATCGTGAGAAGTGGCAGTGGCCGCCGATCCCCATGCTGCTTTTCTCCTCTTCTCACTGGCATCTCCACCTCTTCCTGGCTGTCCAACATCTCTCCCTCCGAATGTTGGTTAGGTTGATGTATCGTTTAGCAATTGGTACGTTGGTTGTACTATTTATGGCTGAATGCTACTTCATGTGTTAGCTCGAAGCATATACATTGCTTACTCATCCATACCCTCCTTGATTAAACAAAGCTTATATTTGTCTTGTGTAAGCTTATACATCTGCCCTTGTTTATTGGTAGATGTGGAGAACAAGAGAGGCTGCTAACGAAGTTGCTTGGAAGTTGCTACATATGAAGTGAGCATTCCAAGTATTCAGTCCTTGTGAAGTGGAGTTAAATTGAACTTGTAGAGATGGCTTATGCACTTCGGACCTGTGAAGTGCTTTCAAATCCTTAGTATCATGTTTTCCTAATTGCTAAAAGGTTACTTATGTGTAGCTATGTCTTGAGAACTTGATGCATGAGTATTGAGAGATCTTAAATTGAAGTTATGAAGTTTGGCAGTTGGGAGGTCTTTACTTGAGCAGTTCTGTCACATTTGTGCCTCAGTGGTAATAGATACATGTAGCACTCTAGAAATATTGGGCAGAGTTGACTGTCGTGCAACTTTCTCAACTAAACACCGTAAAGGTAACCATTTCTCTTACCTGCAGTAAAGTCACTTCGAGGTAATTCTGTGCTCTAACCGCCTTTGAAGAGAACGATCTGGCTTCAATCTTTGATTTCAGTCTAACTAGTTTGATTAGCTTGTGAAGATCATTCCTGATGACCCTCCCCGCCGGTAGACTTGCGCCTCGTCTTGATGACCCCGTTTTTTCACTGCTCTTGCAATCAGTCGTGCTATTCTTCTCGAGCTTCCTGTACTCCGCCTCCAGGGTTTTTTCTCTTTGGTGGGAATGGATTTAGATCATCCTTGTTTCTTCCTTCTTCAAAGTGATGGTCAATGGCGTAGCTACTGAGCATATTTGGAACCGGAGTGGTCGTAAGGAGAGAGTTCCGCTTGTACCCTTTTTTTTTGACTCATAATACCTCTTTTTTCGTTCGTTATCATGTTTACATCAGAGATCAAAAGAGGTACTCCGTAATATGTTAGAACGTGTATCATCTATCCAGAACCTTAGATTAGAGCTCTGCCATATGGGACAACTCATGAGCAACTGATAATCAACCCAGACTAATTCTTTAGCCATCTATGATAACAATCATAAAAAATAGCAGCCGACAGCTCCACTAGGATTCCCCTTTTCTTTCATGACCATCACCATCTCTTGATTATCAGAGTTTAAGATCACTCTAGCAGCTCTTGGCAATGAGGTTGGCACCTGGCTCTGACGCGCCCTTTATTACCGTTTGAAGTCCGTCGTTTCAATGGTAGGGCTCTTTTTTTTTTTTTTGAGATTTAAAATGCTGCGTGTTAATTACTCCGAAACCAGGCCCAGGTTCAGCCTGTTTACAATCACCTGAGGTGGAACAAACCTCCACACACTACATAACTTATTAACGCAGCCTTCCTTAGCCAAAACATGGGCAGTTTCATTCGCCGAACGCCTAGTCGCCAACACAAAGTCATCAAAGCTTTTGAGGATAGACTTGATATCTTCTATCAACGGACCATGAACTAATCGATCCTTGTCATCCTTGTTAAGCTTCATTGCTGCACTGCAGTTATCTGTTTCCAAGACCACCCTTGACACCTGCATATCCTTAGCAAGACAGATCGCCCGCCGGCAAGCCAGCAGTTCGGCTCCTTCAGCATCTGCAACATGAGGGAAAAAATGGGACTTGCCCGCAATGAAGTCACCATGATGGTCTCTAATGACCACGCCACCTCCACCACTGTAGTCTCCTGAACGAAACGCTGCATCCGCATTTACCTTGACCCAGCCCGTGTCCGGTGGGAGCCAGTGCTGCACCGGACGAGCAGCTGCAGGTGTCGGAGTGTTCTTCAGATTTAGCCACTCCTCCACAGCTACAAATGTCCTTCGACCTATAGCCAGCGGACTGACCAATGCATTGGGGGATGCGTACAACCTTCGAACAGAGCTCGGTGTTGCCAACCGACGTACCAGCCATGGGCAGTGTGAAGGCGATCGAATTCTACTCAAGCCGATGTACATACTCAGACAAGCAACACACGTTTGATTTTAGCACACGCTCTCAGCTTTACACGATGTGTCAGTTGAATTCGAGAGCTCTTGCGACACCACACTCTTGCACTGCATGTTGCCACAAGATCAGCGAGCCCCATTTTGTTGCACTCTTCCCTCGCTATCTGTTTCACCGGAGAAGGGTGAGACCCGGTGACTTCTCCATTCGCCGGTGCACACGTCAGCTCTTCTTGGTGGTGCTCGTCTGCTCGTATGTCGATGGCAACCGAATGCTCATGAACCTTGCTCTGCTTCTGACAGCAGTGACAGTCTTTACTGCCGTCTGGTCTATCAACACTCGCGGCGGCGTGTCAGGCCCGATCTCACTCTATTGCATGATATTATCTGGGTATAAGGTTCCACATCGTCATGCTGGGATAGAGAGAACTCGACGACGAATCGCGAGGAAGGAAGAAGAGAGTGTACACTGTCTATGACAGGAATCAGATTACAGAATGATCAAAATCCCCCTCGATGGGACAGAACCTAGGACTATATCAGTCGCTTCCAGACGCCGCTTGGTCTGTTGGGTCCTTCTTGGGCCTGGGCCTTCCTTCCAGCTGAGCCTCTCGCCTGCGTTGCCGTTCCTCTGATCTCAGCTTGACTCGTAGTGCTTCAGGTAAGAGATGGGTCGTGACATTACCCCCTCCTGGTGAACTGGCTTGCCCCCAAGCCGGTGCATGCCCGAACCTGTCGATGATGGTGTAGAGGTATTCCCATGTGTCGCAGGTTGCCGGGCATCCTTCCCATCGGATCAACAGTTGAGGCACTTGCTTTGATCCGCGACGCACCAGCCGTTCTCCTTCAAGAGAAGCTGGCTGCACTGGAACGGATACATTCATCAGAGCAAATGGAAAGCTGTCGCTAGCAGACTCACCAGGGTGTAGAGACTTTTTCAACTGCGACATCGTGTATGACTGGATGGATTTTAGCTTGATCAGGTAGCTTCAACTTGTAGGATACGTTGCCCACATGTTTCAAAATCTGAAAGGGCCCAAAAAATTTGAAACCCAGTTTCTGCGATGTCAGTGGTGCCACTAACATCTGCACATATGGCTGAAGCTTCAGGTACACCCAATCGCCAACCTGAAACACTCGCTCTGATCTCTTCTTGTCCGCTTGAGATTTCATTCGAGCTTGAGCACGTTGTAGGTGTTGTTGAATTATTGGCAGTATCTTTGCCCGTTATGCGAACCACTCATCCAGATCCAAGCTCCCCGTATCCCCTTCATGATCAAAACCAAAGGAGCGCAGTTTCCTGCCATA
This sequence comes from Puccinellia tenuiflora, assembly GCA_012064385.1. Taxonomy (NCBI): domain Eukaryota; kingdom Viridiplantae; phylum Streptophyta; class Magnoliopsida; order Poales; family Poaceae; genus Puccinellia; species Puccinellia tenuiflora. The sequence continues at coordinate 79,525 of QRDG01000831.1, read as the reverse complement.
CAACACCTCAAACGGCGAATGACCCAGTGCTGAATGCAGAGATGTATTGTACCAGTACTCCGCCAAGGTCAACCACTTCGCCCATTGATTAGGTTTCTCGTGCACAAAGCATCGTAAATAGGTCTCCAAGCATTGTTTAAGCCGCTCCGTTTGTCCATCTGTTTGAGGATGGTAGGACGAGCTGAGGTTGAGTGTCGTATCTACCAATTTGAAGAGTTGCTGCCAAAATTGACTGATGAAGATCTTGTCACGATCTGATATCAGCACCTGTGGCATGCTGTGCAATCTGAACACATTGTCAAAGAAAGCTTGAGCCACCGTTGCCGCTGTAAATGGGTGTTTCAACGGAATAAAGTGCCCGTACTTAGAGAACTTGTCCACCACCACGAGAATGGTGTCAAATCGATTTGAGGCTGATGAAATCGAGTCCCACAGAGTGCCAAGCTTCAGGTGGAACTGGTAGAGGTTGCAACTTTCCTGGCATTTTTGTGTGCTCACTCTTTGCTTGCTGACAGATTGTACATTGTTGGACATACTGTAGAATATCCTTTTTCATACCAGGCCAAGAGAATAGCTGACGAACATGGTGGTATGTCACCCGGAAGCCAGAGTGTCCCCCCAATCCACTGTCGTGCAGCGCCTTCAAAATTGCTTGATGTGCTTCAGTATGTGTGCCTAACCAGATTTTCCATCGGACGCAGCTTGGTCTATTGGGTCCTTCTTGGGCCTGGGCCTTCCTTCTAGCTGAGCCTCTCGCCTGCGTTGCCGTTCCTCTGATCTCAGCTTGACTCGTAGTGCTTCAGGTAAGAGATGGGTCGTGACACGGCGGCAGCTGCGTCCGATGCGAGGGCGGCAAGCCTCATCTCTAGCGACCTCACCGTGGCGCGACACGTCTCCTCCTTCCCGCGGCCGTTCCCCTCCCTCAGAAGCAGCATGATGTTGAGCACGACGAGCAGGGACGTGCCGGTATCGGCGAGTCTAATTGAATCCTATGAGAAGAGGAATTATCTTTAATTGTGCTGAAGAAACTTTTTATGAGATTAGACCTCATGTTTTTTTATATAGGATTTGCACTACTTGTATAGGAAAAAATTCTATGGAATAAATTCCTGTAGGATATGATCCTATGAATCAAAAGCCTCTATAGAAAATTTTCCTATAGGATCCAATTCTCCAAAAATCTTATACCATTCCTTTGAATCAAGGAATTCCGGAAATATACTACATTGTGATTTGTGACATGAATTATCAACCTTACACATTAAATTATGTACACATAAATTGCTATTTCAGATACACGTCCTTTGTTTTTCTTTTGGCAACACATAAATAAACATGTTGTTACATATTTCATGGTGGATTAGCATGATTATCTCTATACCAGAATTATCCTCTTTCACTTATGCATCATCTTTGTATTTTTCTCCTTATTTTGCATCTTCCTTTCAGTTCGAGATCATTATTTGTGGCATGGACTTTTGTTGACTTGACTTGCGATTTGTCACGTAGATGCCATGTAAAAGTATTGATGTCAAGTATAAAGTTCCATGGAGTGACTAATCCATAGGATTTCCTAGGGAATTTTAATATAAGCTTGATTATTGTGGGATAGTTTGTTCATGTACGGCATGCATGAAATTGCATGCAGTGTCCTTTAGTGGGTTTTGGATGACTGGTGGTAAACTGTTAGGAGACTAACCATTATACTGTATTGTAACGCCCCGACCCCGGAATTATACAGAGAGGCTATGTAATTGGCACAACCATCAAGGTATAACACAGAGATCGAGACATGTGGAACAAACTGGCACATTGCATGACTCTACGACACAAAACATATAGCAACTCATATAATGAGAAGAATACAAATATTACACGGCAAAAGGTCACAGATCATCAATTCAACAAGCGGAAGCGGGTAGTGTTGTCTAACAACAAGAAGCAAATATATGGCCTAAGAGGCCTACAATAAACATCACCCAAGCCAGCTTGTTCCACGGTCCCAAGATGCCACCTGGGAACCCCAGACTAGTAGTCGACGTCAACGAAGAACCCACCTAGCTGCTCGGTGTCGTCCTCCTCTGAAATACAATTACATAAAGGCAGCAAAGAGAGACTGAGTACGATGTACTCGCAAGTTTAGTAGGGCGATATAGACCCAATGACTGACGGAGGCTCTAAAGCTGTATAATGTAGTTATTTTTGCATAAAGCCAGGTTTTCATAAAACAGGACATAATTGACACAAGGCATACGTCTACTCAGAAATAGTTTTCAAAAGGGGTAAGAGAGTAACATCTGTCAACTTTGGTTCTCATCGAACCCTTTTGTCACCAACCACACTCATCTCCACTAAGGCACCCCCTCGAATCACCCTCGAGGAAGTGAACCTTTATCACACGTGATTATGCAACCTTTAGCTGCCATATCAATTAGGTTAATATTCTCTATGATCTTATATCCGATCCCAAGTCGTCCATAACCGTGCACACGGCTTTTCGAAAAGATTAAACCCTGCAGGGGTGTACTAATTTACCCATCGGTACCGTACGGCTCACCTGGTTGGCCCTCTTCCGGGGAAGGCCGGCGAGTGGGCGCGGTTAGACCTTTACATTGCATGAGGCTTACTCAAGGACCATCAGTGTGCGGAAGGACAGGTTCAGCGCTCCCAGCACCCTGCCCCGCGGCCACATCCTAAACACCACCATCCTCGTTTCTTTTCCACCCACACAACTCATGCGCAAATGGAAATAGCAAACTAGATGACCCTTGACAAGCCCCTCACAACTTATTCGGTCAAAGGGGGTTCCATATGCCCCCACCTCCGGAAGCACGCTCAGTCTTGGTTCAAGAGGTAAAGAACTCGCACCTAGGGGCTAGAGTGAGGCAAAACACCATCCCCGATGGCAACTCACCCGAGCCGTCTTAGCATTTTAATTAAGCATCACCATTATCCACCATGCCCGAATCATTCCATCAACATCAATAATTACGGAAATCAATAACGGACTTAAAGCATCTATTTAAGCATGGCTAAGCATAGCTAAGCATATGAACACAACAATTCTATCTTTATCTCGGCCAACACTTCAACCCTAGGTTTCATAGGTAGGGATACATGTGATTGGCTCGGGGAAGAACATGCATTCATAGGATATTCTATTATTTACCAAAAGAGACATTTGAACCGCATGCAATATTATGGTGGATAAAATAATTTGATAAAATCATAGGATGCTAGATGCCAAGAAGGTTAGGTTATCTCTTGCCTTGCTGCCCGGGCGTGAAGTGCGGCTCTTCAGGGTAGGAGAGGGAACCCTCGACTCCGGAATCTATCGATACCCAAAAGAAATACAAAGCACACATAAATCACAAGAACACAAGGTGCAATGCGCAATCACATGATGGCATGTCAAATTAATGCAAGGATTTCATCATTTAATTTAATTAACAAATTAAATGGAGTTCCAAATAATTAGTGCAATTATTTGGACACGACTCCATATTTATCTTTAATGACCACAATTGTCATAAATTATTAAATTATTAGAAAAGTGGCTCAATATGCATGAACATGACATGATATGGGTAGGGTTTGTTATTCCGATCATTTTGGTACCTCATTTGTAATTTTCGGAGCACCGATGAATAATTAGCAATTTAAACTAAATAAAAGAATTTAATTCATTTAAACAAATTATGAATAACATCAAATAAAAGTTTGTGATCATGATGTGATAAGTGCATGGTTTGATAGCATTTGACATGTTGATCACTTTGATATTTAATTCATAATTTTTGGACAATTATTTAATAAGTTATGAATTTTCCTAATTTGGGATTATTTAACCCATTTTAGGAATTCTTAAATAACCAAAATAATAGAATTCCAAAGAAGGTTACAATGACTCCAAGTGGTAGAGTTTGTTTTTCTGAACATTTGGAAATTTGATTTGTCGAATTTGAAGCATTTCTCAAATAGTTAGGAATTATTTAAATTCCAATTTATTTTCCAAATTCGCAGATTTTACTGTTGCAGGCCGGCCCACAGGTCGGCCCAGGCCGGGTTGCAGGCCGGGACATCACCAGAGGAGGCCGGCCTCAGAGCCGGCCCAGTCCGGAGCCAGGCCGGGCTGTGGCCCGAGGGAGCCGGCCTCACGGTCGGTCCAGGCCGGGCGCTAGGCCGGTCGACCACGCACGCGCCCACGGTCAAACGCCACGACCGGCGCGTGCCGGCGCGGTGACCGCGGCGCGGTGCCGCACGGATGCGGCGAGCGAGCACGCGAGTGGGCGAGCGTAGGGTGCAGGGGAAGCGGCGCGTCGCAGGCGAGATGGTGGCGGCGGCTCGTGACCATTTGGTCACCGGAGGAGCTCCGGCGACAAATCGCGCGGCGGCGGGCGGCGACTACCGTCGGCAACTAGATGAGGATGGGGAAAAAGAGGGAGGTGATGTCACGGAGGCGGCCCAGCTTACCCCGAGTGCGATGGTGTGGCCAGGGAAGGCTGGGGAGGCCGGACGACGGCGATCTCGTGCTCGACGCGGCGGCCGGAGGCGAGGGAGGAACGGCGATGGTGACGACTATCCACGGCACCCCGGCTCGATTCCAGACACGGGGAGGAGCGGCACGATGAGGCGGAGCTGCCGACGGCATTGGCTTGCTCCTAAACGTCCTCGGTCACCGGCGATTTGGAAGGGACGGCGGCGGCCACGGTGTCTAGTTAGCGCTAGGAAAAGAGGCAGAGAGGGAGGAAGAGGGGCGGGGCAGGTGAGCAGAGGGGCGAGTGAGAGGACGGACAGGGCACGGGGTCCTCTTGTCCTCCAGGAAGCTGGTCGAGCAGGGGGACAGGGCGGCATGGCGCTAGGAGGACGGCGTCGGCGGCATGGGCACGGTCAGCACAGGGAGAAGAAAGAGAGTGGGGAGGATGACAGGGGTGGCCCCCTGTCAGATTTTTAGTCTTTTCCTTTCCTTTCTCAAAACAAAACCAGGACCTCTGTATTGATTTTATTCAGGCACTAGACAATTTTTATAAAAGCTGAGAAAAATCACAGAGGCTCCCCATATCATGTAGCACCTCCACAGAAATTAGTGTGGCCAAATAAAATGTTTAGGTTCACAATAATTTGTATTGTTTCAATATGTCATTTTTGATAAATTGCAAAAATACATTTATTTGAAGCACTTAAGTATTTCCAAAAATAAAGAAAATATTCATGGAGGACCTCACAATAATATTGAAGCTCCCCATGATTTTAGTTTGAATTTTTGGAATGTTTAACTTGGTTTCAAAAATATAAATTGAATTGAACCAAATTGATTTCTCAAATTTACTTAGTTGCTTGTTAATAATTTAGCCCTTGGCAATTATTTAGAAAAGTATATCCTCGAGTTTCCTGAACAATTTGGAGACTCAAGAATAAATGGGTTTTACCAAATTGAGTATTGTATTTGGTTTGAAAAATTTGGAAGGGTTTTGCTTCCCTAGTTTTTTTAATTTCCCAAGTGTTGCTTTATTTAGAATTAGCAATTTAAATAAGTATGCCATGATGCAATGCAAATCAAAAAGTGAAAATTTTGCCCATATTTTAGGGTACTAATCTGGGGCTGTTACAATTCTACCCCCCTTACAGGAATCTCGTCCCGAGATTCTAGAGTAGAAGTAGGGATGAGGGGAACATGACAACACACATCGTCCTCGTTGCAGAGATTTGGCTAACTAGCATGACATGCCAAAAAGGCGAAAAGAACAGGAGATAACTTAAGGTGGTAGAAAAAAAGGAACTTTGCCCACAACTATAAGCCAATTAGGAAAAAGGAACGATTTGACCAAACAAAGGTCGAGTCGAGGATAGGACAATTTCTGGACTCCACGCTTTTGACACACCCATGTTCCATAAGGTTAAAAGCTTGGCCCTAATGAAACTGAAGGATTTCTACAATGACAGTGTGATTGGGCAAAACTTTGGGTTCACCTAGAAAGGATATATATAGCATTGGCCACAGTTAAACCTCATAACGAGATATTCTTAAGATACAGGGAGTAAGGGATTCGACCAATAGATATTTAGCAACTCCGTGGTGATGTTCTCCTTGAGGTTCTAGATATCACACTCCGGCTTCAGAATAGCCTTCAATCAATCCTCAAGCGAAAATCGTACTTGAAGACAGAGAAGGACCTTAGGGGAACTATTAGGATAAACTTCTAGAACCTTTACACAAGATTCTCATGGGACAGCGGTCGGTTTGAACGAGTTAGGAGATTCAGACAAAAGACCTTCCGGTGAGGCGCGTGAACCACCACACCGGACTTGTCAGTTTACTAGCTTAGGTCATGCTCTTGATAAACTCCAAGCATCACTTTTGCTTGAGATTCGGAGTTGGTTAGGTGTACAGGCACTTCGGCTTAGCAGGTCTGGAAGGAGTTTGCGGACGTTAGCCGCAAGGCAGGGTAACTAGATCTGCAAGACATGGGCTATAGCGTCAAGCTCCAGAACTAGAGCTAGATTTGGGGATTCCATGGGGTCACGGTTACTAAGGGAATATTGCACCATCATGTACTCCAATCACTGAAGCACAACTGATTCCTGATTGAGAAACACTGGTAGAATACCGAGATTTGGCAACTTCTTATTTAGGAATGACTCGGTCCGGGCTTGGTAGTGCACACATGGCTTAATCAGAGAGCGGGAGGTAACAACCTACCAGATCCATGATGCACGTATGCATAACCATCGTGTGATTTAACCCGAGGAGGCAAGCGAACTTCACTCGGATCCATAGCTACAACCGTCACTAGTTGCGAGAGAGAACTTGCCTTTCAAGAAAAGATGTGGTCTTGGGAGTTTTGAAATGAATTTAACTCGTTGACCGAAGGGTGCACCTAGACGAATGGACTGGCAACACAGACAACTCAGCTCGATGATTGGATTACCAGTCATGCTAAGAGTGCCACCAAGTCCTTGGATTTCAAAAGCAATAACAACTGCTAAGAATATCCGATTACCACAACGAGATCCATCCTCAACATTCTCGAGCCCAAAGGCTTGGAGGTAGATGGATAAGGAAGGGTAGGAGCATCACTTCATCAAGGGCGTCATGAGACTAAGCACGACCTCTTGATATAAAAGAGTGTGAAACTCCAAGGTGGAACGGAACAAAAGCTAGACAAGCGCTTACTCCGTGAATCACAAAACTTTGACCTTTTTCCGGGAAATGGAAGAGGTACCGGAGTTTGTTTCTCCTGGCATCCCGAAGTGGAATGCCTTGACGAAACACAAGAATAACATGCATCAGAACACCCCAATGCACGATACACTTGATTGTCTGCATGCAGATAGGGGACTGATAACAGATTTGGATTAAGGAACGGGCTAACAACAATTTCAAGATATTGCAGAAGCCCTTATTAGCACTCTTCCGACAACTAGTGCCGCAAGGGTTTCAGGAGCGGGTGTTACCGGAGGGATCACAATTATTGATGGAAAACTCGCTAAGAGCAATCCCGTCGTGATTCAGATAGCTCCAAAGCAGAGAGCCTAGATAAGCTAGTGACAGAGAGAAGCATTGTTGAGGAAAACAATTACGGCTGCAACCTCGAGCTTGAAGACTAACTTCAATTTCGCCAACCTGATGTAGGGTTTGAATTAACATCCGGGTTCAACGAAAAAGATCTTGGGTTAAAGATCAGCTTCATGCACTGGGACCCACAATAGCATAATGCTCACAAGGGTGACACCCCTCATGAATCATTACACCTGAGCCCTAGCACAATCCGGGACCTTCGGTTCAAGATCTTGGGCTAAAGCAAGGAATTTCTTGACGATCCGCAATACTTCTTCTCTTCGGAATTTAGAATTTGCAGACAAGCAAAGTTAACCAGTAACTAAAGGTAGAACCCAACCCCGTGATCCTAAAGATTTAGAAATTGCCGACGATCAGAAACACCGTTAAATCAAATAGAGGTAAGATGGCACCGAGATCAGAGTGAATTGGGTAAGGAGTAAAAAGAATCCTAGGAGGGTTTTCACAACTCATTTTTAGGTAAAAATATTTTTTCTCGAACTAGACTCGACATCGACCAATAGAAAGGGTTTCCTACAGGCAGTCCTGCTCTGATACCAAATTGTAACGCCCCGACCCCGGAATTATACAGAGAGGCTATGTAATTGGCACAACCATCAAGGTATAACACAGAGATCGAGACATGTGGAACAAACTGGCACATTGCATGACTCTACGACACAAAACATATAGCAACTCATATAATGAGAAGAATACAAATATTACACGGCAAAAGGTCACAGACCATCAATTCAACAAGCGGAAGCGGGTAGTGTTGTCTAACAACAAGAAGCAAATATATGGCCTAAGAGGCCTACAATAAACATCACCCAAGCCAGCTTGTTCCACGGTCCCAAGCTGCCACCTGGGAACCCCAGACTAGTAGTCGACGTCAACGAAGAACCCACCTAGCTGCTCGGTGTCGTCCTCCTCTGAAATACAAATACATAGAGGCAGCAAAGAGAGACTGAGTACGATGTACTCGCAAGTTTAGTAGGGCGATATAGACCCAATGACTGACGGAGGCTCTAAAGCTGTATAATGTAGTTATTTTTGCATAAAGCCAGGTTTTCATAAAACAGGACATAATTGACACAAGGCATACGTCTACTCAGAAATAGTTTTCAAAAGGGGTAAGAGAGTAACATCTGTCAACTTTGGTTCTCATCGAACCCTTTTGTCACCAACCACACTCATCTCCACCAAGGCACCCCCTCGAATCACCCTCGAGGAAGTGAACCTTTATCACACGTGATTATGCAACCTTTAGCTGCCATATCAATTAGGTTAATATTCTCTATGATCTTATATCCGATCCCAAGTCGTCCATAACCGTGGACACGGCTTTTCGAAAAGATTAAACCCTGCAGGGGTGTACTAATTTACCCATCGGTACCGTCCGGCTCACCTGGTTGGCCCTCTTCCGGGGAAGGCCGGCGAGTGGGCGCGGTTAGACCTTTACATTGCATGAGGCTTACTCAAGGACCATCAGTGTGCGGAAGGACAGGTTCAGCGCTCCCAGCGCCCTGCCCCGCGGCCACATCCTAAACACCACCATCCTCGTTTCTTTTCCACCCACACAACTCACGCGCAAATGGAAATAGCAAACTAGAGGACCCTTGACAAGCCCCTCACAACTTATTCGGTCAAAGGGGGTTCCATATGCCCCCACCTCCAGAAGCACGCTCAGTCTTGGTTCAAGAGGTAAAGAACTCGCACCTAGGGGCTAGAGTGAGGCAAAACACCATCCCCGATGGCTACTCACCCGAGCCGTCTTAGCATTTTAATTAAGCATCACAATTATCCACCATGCCCGAATCATTCCATCAACATCAATAATTATGGAATTCAATAACGGACATAAAGCATCTATTTAAGCATGGCTAAGCATAGCTAAGCATATGAATACAACAATTCTATCTTTATCTCGGCCAACACTTCAACCCTAGGTTTCATAGGTAGGGATACATGTGATTGGCTCGGGGAAGAACATGCATTCATAGGATATTCTATTATTTACCAAAAGAGACATTTGAACCGCATGCAATATTATGGTGGATAAAATAATTTGATAAAATCATAGGATGCTAGAATGCCAAGAAGGTTAGGTTATCTCTTGCCTTGCTGCCCGGGCGTGAAGTGCGGCTCTTCGGGATAGGAGAGGGAACCCTCGACTCCGGAATCTATCGATACCCAAAAGAAATACAAAGCACACATAAATCACAAGAACACAAGGTGCAATGCGCAATCACATGATGGCATGTCAAATTAATGCAAGGATTTCATCATTTAATTTAATTAACAAATTAAATGGAGTTCCAAATAATTAGTGCAATTATTTGGACACGACTCCATATTTATCTTTAATGACCACAATTGTCATAAATTATTAAATTATTAGAAAAGTGGCTCAATATGCATGAACATGACATGATATGGGTAGGGTTTGTTATTCCGATCATTTTGGTACCTCATTTGTAATTTTCGGAGCACCGATGAATAATTAGCAATTTAAACTAAATAAAAGAATTTAATTCATTTAAACAAATTATGAATAACATCAAATAAAAGTTTATGATCATGATGTGATAAGTGCATGGTTTGATAGCATTTGACATGTTGATCACTTTGATATTTAATTCATAATTTTTGGACAATTATTTAATAAGTTATGAATTTTCCTAATTTGGGATTATTTAACCCATTTTAGGAATTCTTAAATAACCAAAATAATAGAATTCCAAAGAAGGTTACAATGACTCCAAGTGGTAGAGTTTGTTTTTCTGAACATTTGGAAATTTGATTTGTCGAATTTGAAGCATTTCTCAAATAGTTATGAATTATTTAAATTCCAATTTATTTTCCAAATTCGCAGATTTTACTGTTGCAGGCCGGCCCACAGGTCGGCCCAGGCCGGGTTGCAGGCCGGGACATCACCAGAGGAGGCGGCCTCAGAGCCGGCCCAGTCCGGAGCCAGGCCGGGTTGTGGCCCGAGGGAGCCGGCCTCACGGTCGGTCCAGGCCGGGCGCTAGGCCGGTCGACCACGCACGCGCCCACGGTCAAACGCCACGACCGGCGCGTGCCGGCGCGGTGACCACGGCGCGGTGCCGCACGGATGCGGCGAGCGAGCACGCGAGTGGGCGAGCGTAGGGTGCAGGGGAAGCGGCGCGTCGTAGGCGAGATGGTGGTGGCGGCTCGTGACCATTTGGTCACCGGAGGAGCTCCGGCGACAAATCGCGCGGCGGCGGGCGGCGACTACCGTCGGCAACTAGATGAGGATGGGGAAAAAGAGGGAGGTGATGTCACGGAGGCGGCCCAGCTTACCCCGAGTGCGATGGTGTGGCCGGGGAAGGCTGGGGAGGCCGGACGACGGCGATCTCGTGCTCGACGCGGCGGCCGGAGGCGAGGGAGGAACGGCGACGGTGACGACTATCCACGGCACCCCGGCTCGATTCCAGACACGGGGAGGAGCGGCACGATGAGGCGGAGCTGCCGGCGGCATCGGCTTGCTCCTAAACGTCCTCGGTCACCGGCGATTTGGAAGGGACGGCGGCGGCCACGGTGTCTAGTTAGCGCTAGGAAAAGAGGCAGAGAGGGAGGAAGAGGGGCGGGGCAGGTGAGCAGAGGGGCGAGTGAGAGGACGGACAGGGCACGGGGTCCTCTTGTCCTCCAGGAAGCTGGTCGAGCAGGGGGACAGGGCGGCATGGCGCTAGGAGGACAGCGTCGGCGGCATGGGCACGGTCAGCACAGGGAGAAGAAAGAGAGTGGGGAGGATGACAGGGGTGGGCCCCTGTCAGATTTTTAGTCTTTTCCTTTCCTTTCTCAAAACAAAACCAGGACCTCGGTATTGATGTTATTCAGGCACTAAACAATTTTTATAAAAGCTAAGAAAAATCACAGAGGCTCCCCATATCATGTAGCACCTCCACAGAAATTAGTGTGGCCAAATAAAATGTTTAGGTTCACAATAATTTGTATTGTTTCAATATGTCATTTTTGATAAATTGCAAAAATACATTTATTTGAAGCACTTAAGTTTTTCCAAAAATAAAGAAAATATTCATGGAGGACCTCACAATAATATTGAAGCTCCCCATGATTTTAGTTTGAATTTTTGGAATGTTTAACTTGGTTTCAAAAATATAAATTGAATTGAACCAAATTGATTTCTCAAATTTACTTAGTTGCTTGTTAATAATTTAGCCCTTGGCAATTATTTAGAAAAGTATATCCTCGAGTTTCCTGAACAATTTGGAGACTCAAGAATAAATGGGTTTTACCAAATTGAGTATTGTATTTGGTTTGAAAAATTTGGAAGGGTTTTGCTTCCCTAGTTTTTAATTTCCCAAGTGTTGCTTTATTTAGAATTAGCAATTTAAATAAGTATGCCATGATGCAATGCAAATCAAAAAGTGAAAATTTGGCCCATATTTTAGGGTACTAATCTGGGGCTGTTACATGTATTTAGCCCCGTGAAGTTGGTTTAACTGAATGGATGTTGAATTCTCCACATGAAGTGAAAAGTATGGTGTTAAAATGAGACGCAGAGCCTCGGTGAAGAAGATGGGAGTTGGATATGATGAGTTAGAATAGTTCTTGAGTAGCTTTAGTTCTTCTGATTCATATGAAAAGTCGTACTATAAAGAGGGGTATGATCTCTTGAAAAAAGAAGATGGAAATTGATTGCATGCTCAATTAGGATAATTCTTATTTCAGAAGCCCATTGGAAGGAGACGGTAGCCCCTGCCCCAGCGTCGCTCCCAGTGGGGCGACACGGGAGGCGAAACCCTAGCCTCACCCAAGCCCCCCTCCTCAGTTCTCCCCTCGCCGCCGCCGGAGGATGCCGGTGGCGAAGCCCTCTCCGACGGACGGCGGCGGCGGGGCCCTCGTCCTGGCGCCCGGCGCGTTGGTCTTCGGCGCGGTGGCCCGGCAGGAGCGGGTGATGGCGCAGCGGGAGTGCGTGGTGGCGCGGCAGGCCTCTGCCTGCGTGAGGAGGTCGAGAAGGGGCGACGCACGGCGTTCGTGGCGCTGCGGCGGCAGCCGGCCGCTGGCAGCGCGCGACAGAGGTGTGGGTGTTCAGATCTTGGCCTGCGTGGGCCCGCAACACCCCCTTCGCCCCCACTCGTCCTTCTCCCTCCTCCCACCCCTCCCGGCCGTGCGAGCGAGCATGGAGCGGCCGCTCTGATTTGCCCAGCTACGAGCCGACACGGCAGCGGCCATGGCCGGCGGCGGCGCGACGCATGCGGCTGGACCCTAGACAGTGCTGCCTATCATGCTCGACATGCTCCCCCCGGTGTTGGTTGGCCTATTGTTGCTGCGTTGGCCGGTGCCTCCCTCCCTCCTTCGACACCAGGGGCTTCCCTCGCTGCGTTGGTGGCCTTCTCCGGCGACCTTCTTGGCCGTCTCCGTCTGACCCTGCCTTGTGAAAGGATCGTATGGGCACCTAGAGGGGGGGAGGTGAATAGGTGCTACGCCAAATTTTAATTCTTTTTCAAATTAGGCTTAATACAAAAGGTAAATTCTCTAGATATGCAACTATGGTGAATTTACTTATATGCAACTATGGTGAATTTACTTATATGACAAGCAAGAGCTAGATATACACAAGATACAAGTAAAGGAGCGAGCATAGGAGTAACCGATAGAGAAGCACACGGAGACAAGGATGTATTCCCGAGTGCCTCCTTGTTAAGGGAGTACATCTCGTTGGAGGGGTGTGAGCTCACCACAAAGGCCTACTCAATGCCACAAAGGCCTCACCCTATTCTCCGATGAACCTCGCAACAAAGGCTCGGTTCACCTTCCACTATCGGAATCATTTAAGGCGGAATTCAGAGTCTTTACAATGTTCTTGGGGCACACACCCACAACTTAATCGGGGGCTCCCAAATCAACACAACAACCAAAACAATAGGAATCAAAGTGAGTACAACCAAACACCTAGGTTTTCCCAATGGAAACCCTAGGCACGAATCCCTCAAACAAATGAGGGGGAAATGGAAAACTGGTTGGTGAAGATGTAGATCTTGGCCTTCTCCTTCAATCCTCCAAAGATCAACGAGTTTGGGTGGAAGGATTGGGAAATCTGCTCGATTTGGGCTTTTAGCTTTAATGGAGGAGAGAGATGAAAATCGAAGCCTTAGGTCTTCTTGGGGAAGAAGACCTCTTTATATAGGGGGACAAAAGAATCTGCCCGTTACCCCCTTTTCAATCCGGGGTGCCCGGTAGTACCGGCCCGAGGGTGGTACTACCGACCCCTGTGGAAAATTGCTTTTCCCGGCCAGCCCGGTAGTTCCAGCCTGAGGGCGGTACTACCGGACCGTCGGAAGTGGCCAGCCCACGCATGGTGGGGCGGCACTACCGGCCAAGTACCGGCCACCTTCCGCAACTCTAACAGAGGGAAAACGCGACACTGGCCCAGTAGTAGGGCGGTAGTACCGGACGAGCGGTACTACCGGCCAACTGCCGGCCAGCTGCCGCACATCTAACAGAGGCAAAACACGGCAGTTGGGCGGTACTTGCCCAGTACTTCCGGGTGGGCCGATACGTACTACCGCCCCAGCCAGTCAAAGCAGGGTACATGCAAAACCATCCCACCACTATATAGCCTTGCGCTTATCCTTTTTCCGAGGGATCCAAAATAAGACTTGTGTGAATTAACCTGACACTTAAACACAAGATTGTTAGACTGCAAATCATGTTATCATCAGCTCCAAAACTTTAGGGTTATGCATGTCCTTTTCAATCTCCCCCTTTTTGGTGGTGATGACAACACGAGATTTGCATAAGATAGGGTTTGCAAAATATATGCGGAGCTCCCCCTATGTGTGTGCACCATTCTAATGTTGCTTTGAATGCAAGATACACACCTTTTTCAGAAAAGAGCTCCCCCTACATTTTGCAATCCGAGCAACATACAATAGCATAATACCACAAGCAATAAATAGGATAAGCAACATATAGGAAGCTAAAGATGATAAATAAATGTCACATCACAAGTCTTGATAAAGAATGTCTTACACCATGCATAACGAAGTTCAACCGAATAAAGTAAAGGGAAACACAAGAGATGAAAAGCCAAATGAGAAAGATAAACTCTTGTGTTTCAACCCATGCAAATCCCGAAGCTAGACTATCCTAAACTCAAGCTCTTCTCCCCCTTTGGCATCAAGACACCAAAAAGGATAAGAGCGAGTCTAAACGCCCCAAGAGGATCACTCCTCAGCCGAGTCTGAGTGGTGAGGAGGGGTGTGTGGAGGGTCTTCATCTTCATTGCCGGTGACCATGATGCCATCAAACCAATTGCTTTGCTTGGAGATCCACTCGTCCTTGTCGGTGATGGTTTCCTCGGAGCCCTCAGACACTGGAATAGACAAGCAGCGCATGATTGCCTTCTGACGCTGAGCAGATTTCTTTTTATGAACATGAGGATCATACAAATGGTCTTGAATATCATTTGAGAAACAACATGCCTTCTTGAGCTGAGCAGACAAACGAGCAAACCAGGAGGGCTCCTCACCCAGAGGAGGACCACTAGGACCAGCTGGCTCCTCAGAAACAAAAGGCTTTGGCTCAGGCTCCTTGTGATCCTTAATCTTCAGCTCTTGGTGGGATGAATGGTGAGCTCATCTGGGAACAAGTCAAGCCTCTTACCATTATGTTTTTCAGCCCAAGCATGACCAATAAGCTTGAAAACAAAGGGGCCATAGACAGCTGAGCGACGCTCACACAGGCCCTGAAACATCTCATGATACAGATAGTCGCTCACATCCAAACGCTCACCCTTGCCTTGGCGCCTCTGGGACTCAATCAGCAGATCAATAACATTACCATGGACTTCATCCCAATTGCCAACCTTGACGGCAATGTTCTCACGATAGATGCGGTGTAAGATATCAAAGGTGGGGATGAGATGTGCAATCTTGCCTGGAGTGCCATAGCGGAAGGTGATCAGATTGAGAACCTTCTTGTTGTAGGACCAACCATTCTCATCATGAATTCCACCCACTAGGAATGATGTCACCTTTGTCTTCATAGCCGAGAAGGGCACCAAACTCTTCCCAAGTGTCCTTGAGATGAACACCCTTGATCATCCATTGGACTGTGTGGGCCTCATCCTTCCCAAAGTATGTGGTGGCAAAGAACTGAACCACCAACTCCTCATCATACGGGCAATGAAGTTTCATAATGTCAATCAGCCCGAACTCTTCACACATTGCTAAAGCTTCATCAAAATAGCCATTGTGCTTCGGGTTGCATAGGTGCTCAATGTTGATGACATGTTACTTGGTTTGCAGCGGCTTGTAAACATCTAGCATCACTTTCCCTTGTTCAGCATTCCAGAAGATAGGGGAGTACCCAGAACGCTGACGTGGATGCTCATAAGGGTTCATCTTACGGTAGTTGGCATAGTCTTCCGGCTTCATCTGACTATAGGACTGAGTGCGTCGAGGCTTCTTGGCAACGGTCTTGGTACGCTGAGTCTTCTGCTGATCCATAGCCCACTGACGAGCTGTCTTGGCTGCAGGAGCTGGGGGAACCAACTCTTCTTCTTCAAACTCGTCTTCATAGGAGCGGGTGTGCTTGCCACGAGAACCACCCCCACCATGCGAACTTCCTGTGAAAACATCATAGGTAGGGAGGGAATGCAAGATGGGTGCACATGTTCGCAAGAAAAACAAAGACTACAGCATACCAACATGAATTTGAACACTGACTAGAGTTTAGTCCAGGTTTCTGCTCTAAAGGGCGGTAGTACCGGCGGAAGGCCGGTAGCACCGGGAGCCCGGTACTCACCCGGAACTAGTCCGGTAGTACCAGTCGCCTCCCCAAGAACAGAAGCAACTCGACTAAGCAAAAATTTGTCCACAAATCCATAGAGGGATGCTAAGGTCTACTCCTAGAAGCTGCTACCAACAATCTCCTCCAAAAAGTTTTGCCAAAAACGTGCATCTAGGATTTGCTCACATCTACATCTAGGGTTCCAACAAAGAAACCTAAAGAGGGAGCAGAAGAGCAAATACCGGATGCCATGAGGAGGAGATCGAAGAGAGGAGCAAGTCCACGGAGCAAATCTGCCCGGAGACGCCGGAGATGGCGGCGCTGACGACCTAGGTCGAGCTCCAACCGCGAGTAGGGAGAGAGGAGCATGCACGGGAGGGGAAAGAGATGGGGTTGACTTAACCCCCTCCCGTGCGGGTCCCTCTTAAGTGAAACCCGCGGGCCCCGGTAGTACCGGGAGGCCGGCAGTGCCGGGGTACCCGCGGTAGTACCGCTCTCTGTGGTTTTTCTGCAAGAAAAATCTGCTGAAAAAACTCAGTGAGGGTGGTAGTACCGGGATACCACCGGTAGTGTCGGGACCTGGAGCCTAACCTTCATGTTTTTCAGGGGAAAACTGTCACACCCCAAAATTTCGTCCCTAATTTTTGTGGTGTTTTCTCACACCCGGAAAACTTTTCCCTCGTATCTCAAAATTTATTTTGCCCTCTGGCGCTAGATGATGCCCTCGTGTTCTTTTCTCTTAAATAATTCCAGAAAATCCCCGGTGATTCCTTGCCACTCCGGAAAACTTCTGTTAAGGTTTTTCCTAAAAACCTCTTGGCCTAAACATTGGGATCTTTAAATCCTGATATTCCACCTACCACATGAACCATCTTTTCCGAGCTTGGGAGATACCACAAATATTCAAAGACTGTCTCCTCCACTTATTAATCTCCCGAAACAAAATTATTGCATATGCAATATTTCCGAAACCCCGGATAAATATTTCAGTGCTTGTCTTGGTCAAGGAATTATTTCCTAACATGTACTCCTATACACGATATAATCATTATGCCTTTATCCATCACCCATAGTTATTCCAAAATAGCCACGAGATATTTCTTCTGCATGACAACCTTTTGGATAAACCAAACTCATGGGAATTTGAGCACATGGGATAAATACCAACCCAAGCCATTTAAGGGGTATATTTATTCCCTCCAATAAAATCCCTCCACCTCATTTGTTTGGTATACCATATATACCATGGCATTAAGTTTTCACCCACATTTGGAACCTTGCCAACCTACCTTTTGTGCAAGATATTTCTGCATGAAGGATGATAGACCATCACCTTATCCTCTGGTACTCCCACGTGGTCTTTAGCCATCCACTTAAAAGCTGAAACCCCGGGTTAAAGCCCTAATGGCAATGATCCTCTCCTTATGATCCTTTTCAGACATTTACCCAAGACCATATTTGGAGGCAACCATTTGATCTCAAAGTTCAGAAACCATCTCCTCACATCCAAACCTAACCTCTGGAATTTTTCTGGATTTTATTTAAATCGAAAAGTTCATTGAGGCATTTCGCCAAACACCTTGTGAGCAGGGAGGGACTCGAGTTGCTTTGCTTAACCTAGCCTACTTAAGAGTGTGGTCGGTGCCTGACCTGCACCAGTGTCTTCCTCGTGCTCTCCTGCACCTCCAGCTCATCGTCCTCATCCCTTTCTTCCCTGTAGGTGACGTGGACGTAAGCAATGAGCTCATCAAGCCATTGATGGCCGAGCTGCCAAGCACCAACCTCCCCCTCTCTCCCGGCTATAAGAAGCCCCCCTGCGGCCTCCATTGCACTCACAGCCCTCACTCCTCCCTCCCCAGACCATCTCACTTGAGCTCACGAAGAAACAAGCTCGTGGGAGCTCGGTTAGCCTCCCACAACCGAAACCCTAGAGGTTTGAGTAGCAAACTCCCCGACCCCCACTCTGCCGAAGGAAGCATCACCGTCGGGAGCGGTGCAGCTCCATGACCTCATTACCGTCCTCACCCTAGCCTCTAGCCCACCTCATCGCCGCCCCCAAGCTCCACCCGAGCTCCTGCCGTGGCCGCACGGTCGAGCTCGCGAGCGAAGCGCCGGAGGCGTCCCCGTCGTCGAAGCCGCCTCCCCTGGGTGCGGTGGTCCACGGAGTTCCCATCCCCGCCGCCGGCCAGCCTCCCGGCGTCCTCTCTGGCCAGCCCCGGCCGGACGTCTCTGGTTCCAGTACGTGGAACAGAGGAGGAACGAGGAAGACGACCAGCACGGTCGGCTCTTTTTCTTTCCTTCGATCGATACATTTCAGTGAAACGTTTTTTTGGCCCAAGCCAAAGGGCAGCGGTGCAGCAGCCAGCGGCCCAGCACGGCCCAGCCCAGCTAGCCACTGCCAAGCAGCGCAGCTGGCCAGGAGCAGCAGCACGCAGGCACAGACACGGCCCAGCAGCGGCCCGTTCAGTTTTTTTTCCGGTTAATTTTCTTTTACTGCTGGACCAATTATTCAGAAGGCCACAACTTTCAAACCGTAAGTCCGTTTTCGGTGATTCAAATTTTTAAATTTGTATCTCGACGAGCTCTAACCAGTAGTACTGGTTTCATCTCGTTCCAAGGTAGTTTTATTGGGTGCCCTTGTGTGAGCGCATTCCGGAGTCCGTGGAACGGGGCTATCGCTGCCCTACGCCGCGGAATCACCTCGACCATTCCAAACCCGGAGGACCCCCGTCTTCGAAGGCAAGCTAACCCCTTGCTATGAGCCAACCCGCAATGTTGTTTGTTGTTTGCTTATCGTTTTGCCGAGTATTATATGCTTGTCTGTTTATTTATGCATGACTGTTTGTTGTTCTTGTTTAATATGAGACTGATAATATTACTCCTGCCATGTTTTACTCATCATCCTTGTATGCATTAGATTGATGTATGAATTATCTGTGCGCCTCGCACTTGCGTGGCTTTGACAACTAAATAACAAAAACATGCGTTGATTGTTTGCTTCTTCTTCTTCGCCGAGGTGAGGAACGGACGAATGTCGTCTTATGATCCTCGGAGTTGGGGGCATTTGCCAAAAGAGTTATTTGCTTCTTGTCCCTCCGTCAAATATGGTTGGCATAGACCACCCGGACTGCGACGCTTGGGAGCTGACTTTTCATTTGGTTCTTTTTGCCGAGATTGCTGACACCACGTCAAGGGAACCCTCGAGTGGAATGGATGCTCTCTCATTCTTATGATTGCCTTTCGGTTTAGTTTTGGAGACTATATGCCCAACGCCCCACTTCCTGGTCAACGGTCGGACGATAACGCCGCCAAAGACTTGCGCGTGGAGGAACGGATGCGTAACAGACTCCGCCTGTGCTATATTATTATACTAACCCCCGAGTGACACTGGCCGGGTTGCCCGCCACCGTCACCCGGGTATGCTTCTTATTATTCTGTGGCTCTAACCCCTGAGTGACACCGGCCGGGTCTCCCGCCACCGTCACCCGGGTATTCTTGTTATTCTGTGACACTAACCCCCGTGTGACACCGGCCGGGTTGCCCGCCACAGTCACCCGGGTATTATTATTGTGATGTGGTTATTTATTCATGCAAGTGTTAGGCATGTTCTAGGCTGTGGTTGTTTGTGCTTGTTTGTGTTGCTAATGCCTTGTTAGTTGTGATTATTGTGCTGAACTAATCCTTTGTTGGTTGGGCATGTGAATGCTGGAACTTGACTAAATGAAACACCCCTCCAATCAACGATAAGGTCTATTCATAGTGCCACTAATCTGAACCCTTGAACGCGATACCACCGTTGTCCCATGGAAACCGTGACCTAGTAGGTTGTTGAGCCCCTTTTGTGCCATCCGTTGGGCGCAGTCGTTCGGTTGTGCTGTCCGAGGGGAGAGGTCGACAGGCACGGGTTCGACTGCGATAAGGAGTCCGGAGCTAGGCATACCCGGTAGCGCCGGGGGATGTGCCGGACTTACTTGCCCGTTGTACCACGCGTATAGGGTGGGGCAGGGGGGTGTCTTAGCAAGTGGACCGTCACGAGAATGTATTTTGCTTGGTGCGACTTTGGGCGTGAGAAACCTGGAGCGTCGGCTGAGTGGAGTGCATTCTGATAGGTGGTAAAGCAAACTCTCGAGAGACTCAACCTAGCCAGCTAGCCCTGTTCCTGGGATATGGAACAACAGTTCAGTGTCAGTCACACTGTGTGTCTTTGTCGTGTCCGGAGGTTAAAATTAAGGCTTGTCTGAAAGAATTAATGAACGACCTGATTACACTAAATGAACAAATAAGATGATGCAGGGAATATTGTATTGAGACGTTGATAGTAAACCGTGTTATGGGATGGCGGGGTGATCGTTGGAAGCCTATAGTTAGGCCTGAGCCAACATCAACCGTGCATGCCCGGAGTGGAAAGATGAGGCTAGTGGGCCTGGCAGTGACCACAGGTGCTGTTGTGTATTGTTTGGTACCAACTGGCACACTCGTCTACTCGTCACAGGTAAGCTCGTTGTATGATTGCCGGTGCATGATCCAACCCCACCTGGCTTGGACTCTACACTGGTAATACCCCATTGTTTGCTTATGCCATGTTTTGCTTGTGATGCCATGCTACTTTTATGCCATGTACCTAGAGTAGACTCTTGCCATGTGTAGAATTTATTTCAAATGTATATCTTGCGGCATGATTGTTGGATCGTTTGTAGTGAGGGGAAACACTTGCTGAGTGCATAATAATGTACTCACGGGCCTTGTGATTGTGGCCAGATTTTGGCGAGGATCCATCTTCTACCTTAGCGAGGATTTGGAGCAAGAGCGTGCTAGGATCAGTAGCCCAGCCAGATGCCTGTGGAGTGGAGCCGCTCCAAGCCGTTGCCATAGCCGTCTTCCGCTGCCAGTTAAACTCTGTCCTGAGCCATGCTTGGCTTGATATTTTGTCATGCCTTGATGGCCTTGTAAACCTTTTGTAGCACTTCTTGTGCCTGATTGTGTAATGATTACCACTATGTTGCACTGTCGCGACGTGCGGCCAGATATCCTGGGCTGGCGCACGGGGCGACCGCCTCTCTGGCGACTTGTGTCAGAAGGGGGTGCCACAGAGCATGGTATCAGAGCACCAGGCTGGCTGTAGACTACCCTAGCATGGAAAACCCCGCCCTACTTTTGCCCGACAGTGAGCCCGATGGATTTAACCCATCTCCGCCTAACCGGCATGGCTCGTGTCGGTCAACAGTATGGTGCAGTAGGACCTATCCCAATCTTCCCCAACAAGACGAGCCGGTTTCTTCCATGAGAAGCAGCCGACCTTACCCAGTGAACCTGAGACCCAATCCTAGTTGCTTTATAACCCACCCTCGCTAGCTCTCCCTGGCAACCCAACTCTTTTGAAGTAGAATCCCATAGAGGAACCTCACATCCTTATCTCCCCCAAAAATCTAGAACCCCAAGAAATCTGATGGCGACCCTTAATGCCATCTTGGAAACCACTGCCAAGGAGCATTCGAGCTTTCGATTGCTTCTCTGGAGGGCCGTCAACCATATCCTTGGTAGCTCCGTTCACCCCGTGTACGTGGTGTTCCAGAGCTCACTCTCGTCGGCCGGAGATGGATTCCGGGCCAATGTGAGGATCAGCCCGTGTCCCCGGGGCACAAATCAGCCCTACTTAATCCAAGGAGGTCGTATGCCTACTCTGGGGCTAGCCATCCAGGTAGCAGCCTGGGAAGGCCTCGTCCGTCTTCGATCCTCCGAACCCCTGCTAGCTGAAACTCGAGAGTTCTACTACATTCCGGCCAGACCCCAGCCCCGTGGGGAGATGGTACAAGCTGACGTCTCGGAAGAGTCCGACCCAGCACTAATCAGCCAAGTCGCTTACTCCATCGCAATGACAAACCTTAACAACCTCTTGCTGGAGGAGCTCGAGTCTACAAGGAGGAACCTCAGGCGTGCCCGCCTACACCAATACCTAGGGGAGAGCACACCCACTCTCTCCCACAGGCAAACTCGAAGTAGCAGACCTCCACTTCCAGATCCCAGCCCATCCGACGAGTCCCAGAGCAGGTTCCGATCCTCGAAGGTGTTCCTGTGTCCTCCGACCCCGCGGGAGATGGAGATGTGGACACCACTCTCCGTCTCGGCCGCGCTCCACCGACTACCATAGGCCGCCACACAGAGTAGAACCCATGTTTAGTTCGCCTGAGTGACGCGTGTATGTGGTAGGTGAGAATCAGTGAGGTTGTTTGTTTTTCTTTTGTTGGCTTGGTTGGGTGTATGCTTTCTGGTTGATGTAGAATCAGCTCGTAATAAAACTTGGTGTTCTGATTCCCTTGTTAACCACTTGGTTGACGTGTGACGGAATATCATGTCCTTTTTTTTTCAGTGGAAAAGTTTTGAAGAAATGGCAGATCACATAAAAACAGAAGCGGTATATGTGAACCCAGACGCATATACCCGCTTGTAAAATTAATACAACTTTGATTGGGACTATTTCAAGTAAGAAAAGTATTTTTGCGTGCGTTGCACAAGTTAGCCATTAAGTGGAAGTATTTCATACCGTACTCCCCGGTACCCGGCCTGCTTATTGCTGACTTGTGTGTAGGTTGGAAAAATCACCTGCTTGTTGTTATACATGGTTCATCACTTGGATGTTCTGTATGTCGCATACAAGTGGAGAAAACTTTGCTATGTTATTTTAATGATTGTTTGATTGTGCTAGCTTATTCGGTATGGTTGAAATGATTATGCCATACCACTGCAAGGGATTTTTGGAATAGCCCTATCCCACGGTGTCTGTGAGCCAACTATTAGTGGCACAGATGTTTTCTTTTGAAAAGAAACCTTGTTATATTTTTTCAAAACCTGTGTATACATGAAAATGGATATACAACTTTTCTAAAATAAAACCGTAAACCGTTGTGCTCTCAAGCTTGAGCTAAGGATTTGCCCAAGGTAAATCTTTGGTGGTTGATTGATAGTTTGGTTGTAGATCTTGTTTGATCTTGCCATGTTTATGTCTGCTTGAGCAAAACTTTAGATTTAATTTTTTACAAACCTGCTAGTAGATCCTATGTTGATTGATTGAGTGAGCCCCTGCCATGCCATCTTTTAATTGCATTGGGTATGGTAGAAATATCATACCTTTAAAAATATATGTTTTAATAGAGATCTGATTGAGTGGTGTTCCCTCTGAATGTTAACCCCTAGTAATTTGTAGAAAAAAAAAGTTTTTCTAAGTGGGGTTTATGGATCGTTCAAGATTTATCTTGTATAACTCCCCGAATCTCGAGGACGAGATTCTTTTTAAGGGGGGAAGGTCTGTCACACCCCAAAATTTCGTCCCTAATTTTTGTGGTGTTTTCTCACACCCGGAAAACTTTTCCCTCGTATCTCAAAATTTATTTTGCCCTCTGGCGCTAGATGATGCCCTCGTGTTCTTTTCTCTTAAATAATTCCAGAAAATCCCCGGTGATTCCTTGCCACTCCGGAAAACTTCTGTTAAGGTTTTTCCTAAAAACCTCTTGGCCTAAACATTGGGATCTTTAAATCCTGATATTCCACCTACCACATGAACCATCTTTTCCGAGCTTGGGAGATACCACAAATATTCAAAGACTGTCTCCTCCACTTATTAATCTCCCGAAACAAAATTATTGCATATGCAATATTTCCGAAACCCCGGATAAATATTTCAGTGCTTGTCTTGGTCAAGGAATTATTTCCTAACATGTACTCCTATACACGATATAATCATTATGCCTTTATCCATCACCCATAGTTATTCCAAAATAGCCACGAGATATTTCTTCTGCATGACAACCTTTTGGATAAACCAAACTCATGGGAATTTGAGCACATGGGATAAATACCAACCCAAGCCATTTAAGGGGTATATTTATTCCCTCCAATAAAATCCCTCCACCTCATTTGTTTGGTATACCATATACCATGGCATTAAGTTTTCACCCACATTTGGAACCTTGCCAACCTACCTTTTGTGCAAGATATTTCTGCATGAAGGATGATAGACCATCACCTTATCCTCTGGTACTCCCACGTGGTCTTTAGCCATCCACTTAAAAGCTGAAACCCCGGGTTAAAGCCCTAATGGCAATGATCCTCTCCTTATGATCCTTTTCGGACATTTACCCAAGACCATATTTGGAGGCAACCATTTGATCTCAAAGTTCAGAAACCATCTCCTCACATCCAAACCTAACCTCTGGAATTTTTCTGGATTTTATTTAAATCGAAAAGTTCATTGAGGCATTTCGCCAAACACCTTGTGAGCAGGGAGGGACTCGAGTTGCTTTGCTTAACCTAGCCTACTTAAGAGTGTGGTCGGTGCCTGACCTGCACCAGTGTCTTCCTCGTGCTCTCCTGCACCTCCAGCTCATCGTCCTCATCCCTTTCTTCCCTGTAGGTGACGTGGACGTAACCAATGAGCTCATCAAGCCATTGATGGCCGAGCTGCCAAGCACCAACCTCCCCCTCTCTCCCGGCTATAAGAAGCCCCCCTGCGGCCTCTATTGCACTCACAGCCCTCACTCCTCCCTCCCCAGACCATCTCACTCGAGCTCACGAAGAAACGAGCTCGTGGGAGCTCGGTTAGCCTCCCACAACCGAAACCCTAGAGGTTTGAGTAGCAAACTCCCCGACCCCCACTCTGCCGAAGGAAGCATCACCGTCGGGAGCGGTGCAGCTCCATGACCTCATTACCGTCCTCACCATAGCCTCTAGCCCACCTCATCGCCGCCCCCAAGCTCCACCCGAGCTCCTGCCGTGGCCGCACGGTCGAGCTCGCGAGCGAAGCGCCGGAGGCGTCCCCGTCGTCTAAGCCGCCTCCCCTGGGTGCGGTGGTCCACGGAGTTCCCATCCCCGCCGCCGGCCAGCCTCCCGGCGTCCTCTCTGGCCAGCCCCGGCCGGACGTCTCTGGTTCCAGTACGTGGAACAGAGGAGGAACGAGGAAGACGACCAGCACGGTCGGCTCTTTTTCTTTCCTTCGATCGATACGTTTCAGTGAAACGTTTTTTTGGCCCAAGCCAAAGGGCAGCGGTGCAGCAGCCAGCGGCCCAGCACGGCCCAGCCCAGCTAGCCACTGCCAAGCAGCGCAGCTGGCCAGGAGCAGCAGCACGCAGGCACAGACACGGCCCAGCAGCGGCCCGTTCAGTTTTTTTTCCGGTTAATTTTCTTTTACTGCTGGACCAATTATTCAGAAGGCCACAACTTTCAAACCGTAAGTCCGTTTTCGGTGATTCAAATTTTTAAATTTGTATCTCGACGAGCTCTAACCAGTAGTACTGGTTTCATCTCGTTCCAAGGTAGTTTTATTGGGTGCCCTTGTGTGAGCGCATTCCGGAGTCCGTGGAACGGGGCTATCGCTGCCCTACGCCGCGGAATCACCTCGACCATTCCAAACCCGGAGGACCCCCGTCTTCGAAGGCAAGCTAACCCCTTGCTATGAGCCAACCCGCAATGTTGTTTGTTGTTTGCTTATTGTCTTTCCGAGTATTATATGCTTGTCTGTTATTTATGCATGACTGTTTGTTGTTCCTGTTTAATATGAGACTGATAATATTACTCCTGCCATGTTTTACTCATCATCCTGGTATGCATTAGGTTGATGTATGAATTATCTGTGCGCCTCGCACTTGCGTGGCTTTGACAACTAAATAACAAAAACATGCGTTGATTGTTTGCTTCTTCTTCTTCGCCGAGGTGAGGAACGGACGAATGTCGTCTTATGATCCTCGGAGTTGGGGGCATTTGCCAAAAGAGTTATTTGCTTCTTGTCCCTCCGTCAAATATGGTTGGCATAGACCACCCGGACTGCGACGCTTGGGAGCTGACTTTTCATTTGGTTCTTTTGCCGAGATTGCTGACACCACGTCAAGGGAACCCTCGAGTGGAATGGATGCTCTCTCATTCTTATGATTGCCTTTCGGTTTAGTTTTGGAGACTATATGCCCAACGCCCCACTTCCTGGTCAACGGTCGTACGATAACGCCGCCAAAGACTTGCGCGTGGAGGAACGGATGCGTAACAGACTCCGCCTGTGCTATATTATTATACTAACCCCCGAGTGACACTGGCCGGGTTGCCCGCCACCGTCACCCGGGTATGCTTCTTATTATTCTGTGGCTCTAACCCCTGAGTGACACCGGCCGGGTCTCCCGCCACCGTCACCCGGGTATTCTTGTTATTCTGTGACACTAACCCCCGTGTGACACCGGCCGGGTTGCCCGCCACAGTCACCCGGGTATTATTATTGTGATGTGATTATTTATTCATGCAAGTGTTAGGCATGTTCTAGGCTGTGGTTGTTTGTGCTTGTTTGTGTTGCTAATGCCTTGTTAGTTGTGATTATTGTGTTGAACTAATCCTTTGTTGGTTGGGCATGTGAATGCTGGAACTTGACTAAATGAAACACCCCTCCAATCAACGATAAGGTCTATTCATAGTGCCACTAATCTGAACCCTTGAACGCGATACCACCGTTGTCCCATGGAAACCGTGACCTAGTAGGTTGTTGAGCCCCTTTTGTGCCATCCGTTGGGCGCAGTCGTTCGGTTGTGCTGTCCGAGGGGAGAGGTCGACAGGCACGGGTTCGACTGCGATAAGGAGTCCGGAGCTAGGCATACCCGGTAGCGCCGGGGGATGTGCCGGACTTACTTGCCCGTTGTACCACGCGTATAGGGTGGGGCAGGGGGGTGTCTTAGCAAGTGGACCGTCACGAGAATGTATTTTGCTTGGTGCGACTTTGGGCGTGAGAAACCTGGAGCGTCGGCTGAGTGGAGTGCATTCTGATAGGTGGTAAAGCAAACTCTCGAGAGACTCAACCTAGCCAGCTAGCCCTGTTCCTGGGATATGGAACAACAGTTCAGTGTCAGTCACACTGTGTGTCTTTGTCGTGTCCGGAGGTTAAAATTAAGGCTTGTCTGAAAGAATTAATGAACGACCTGATTACACTAAATGAACAAATAAGATGATGCAGGGAATATTGTATTGAGACGTTGATAGTAAACCGTGTTATGGGATGGCGGGGTGATCGTTGGAAGCCTATAGTTAGGCCTGAGCCAACATCAACCGTGCATGCCCGGAGTGGAAAGATGAGGCTAGTGGGCCTGGCAGTGACCACAGGTGCTGTTGTGTATTGTTTGGTACCAACTGGCACACTCGTCTACTCGTCACAGGTAAGCTCGTTGTATGATTGCCGGTGCATGATCCAACCCCACCTGGCTTGGACTCTACACTGGTAATACCCCATTGTTTGCTTATGCCATGTTTTGCTTGTGATGCCATGCTACTTTTATGCCATGTACCTAGAGTAGACTCTTGCCATGTGTAGAATTTATTTCAAATGTATATCTTGCGGCATGATTGTTGGATCGTTTGTAGTGAGGGGAAACACTTGCTGAGTGCATAATAATGTACTCACGGGCCTTGTGATTGTGGCCAGATTTTGGCGAGGATCCATCTTCTACCTTAGCGAGGATTTGGAGCAAGAGCGTGCTAGGATCAGTAGCCCAGCCAGATGCCTGTGGAGTGGAGCCGCTCCAAGCCGTTGCCATAGCCGTCTTCCGCTGCCAGTTAAACTCTGTCCTGAGCCATGCTTGGCTTGATATTTTGTCATGCCTTGATGGCCTTGTAAACCTTTTGTAGCACTTCTTGTGCCTGATTGTGTAATGATTACCACTATGTTGCACTGTCGCGACGTGCGGCCAGATATCCTGGGCTGGCGCACGGGGCGACCGCCTCTCTGGCGACTTGTGTCAGAAGGGGGTGCCACAAAAACGTCCAAAGAGATAGAATTGGCTTCTGGGAAGAGATAGGGGCTTAGGATAGAGTCCAAATTGTCATAAAATGGTAATGTAGTCACACTTGCAAAGACCCAAACATGAACGGCCAAGTGTGAGTATTTTCCCATTAGGTGCACATAGTGACACATATAGGTCTTAAAAAAATGAGCGGTAAAAACCAAATAAGAACCAACTCCTCACACGAGGAGGTCGGTGGCCGAAGCCACCATGTATGAGTTTATGGCATGACACCGCGAAGATATATCTTGGGTTCATAACCAATATTCGTCATTGAAGCTCACAATTCATGAATTGAAAATAGAGACACACATGATTTTTACTTTGGGCATATTGGGGGGAGGGAGAGTCCAATTAATTAGGACAACACTCCCCCTAAATCCATGCCTACACCTAAACCAAATAGAAGTTGAACCTATAGGTGTGTATGCAAGATGGTCAAGTCAAGCTCCTTGAATCCACGATATTGAGCTCATTCCTCAAATAAGTGAATCTTGCTTCATCAAGTGGCTTCGTGAAAATATCGGCAAGTTGGTCTTTGGTTGGCACATATGCTAGCTCAATATCTCCACGGGAAACATGATCACGAATGAAATGATGACGAATCTCAATATGCTTGGTTTTTGAATGTTGCACCGGGTTGTAAGAAATCTTGATAGCACTTTCATTGTCACACAATAGAGGCACTTTGTCACAATTGACACCGTATTCCTTTAAAGTTTTCCTCATCCATACAATTGAGTGCATGCACTAGCAGCGGCCACATACACGGATTCGGCGGTGGAGAGAGATATGCAATTTTGCCTCTTAGAAGACCAACTCACCAAGGACCTACCAAGAAATTGGCAAGCCCCGGAAGTTGATTTCCTATCATCTTGATCACCGGCCCAATCCGAATCCGTATATCCACCAAGAGTGAAAGATGAGTCCTTGGGATACCACAAACCAAACCTTGGGGTATGAATCAAATACCGTAAGATTCTCTTGACTGCCACCATGTGGCTTTCCTTAGGAGCGGCTTGATACCTTGCACACACACCTACACTCAACACAATATCGGGTCTAGATGCACAAAGATAAAAGCAACAAACCAATCATGGAGCGGTAGAGCTTTTGATCCACATCTATACCCTTTGGGTTAAGTTGTAGATGTCATTTGGTATCCATAGGAGCCTTCTTCTCCTTAGCATCAACCATATTGAACCTCTTGAGAATGTCTTGGATATACTTTGTTTGGCTAATGAAAGTCCCTTATCTCAATTGCTTGATCTCAAATCCAAGGAAGAACTTCAATTCACCCATCATGGACATCTCAAACCTATCAGTCATAAGCTTTGAAAATTCATCATTGAAAGCTTTGTTAGATGAGCCAAAGATAATATCATCAACATATAGTTGGCACACGAAAAGCTCCCCGTTAACCCTCTAAGTAAAAAGAGTGGGATCAATTTGCCAAACTTCAAATCCACGGTCTAACAATAACTCTCTAAGGTGCTCATACCACGCACGTGGTGCTTGTTTAAGTCCATAGAGCTCCTTATCAAGCTTGTAGACATAGTTAGGGAAGTTGGGGTCCTCGAATCCCGGGGGTTTCTTAACGAACACCAACTCCTTTAAAGGACCATTAAGGAAAGCACTTTTAACATCCATTTGTTGCAATTTAAAGTTATAACGGGATGCATAATCAAGAAGGATACGGATGGACTCAAGGCGAGCCACGGGAGCATAGGTCTCTCCAAAATCAATGCCTTCAACTTGAGAGAACCCTTGATCTACCAATATTGCCTTGTTGCTCACAACAAGGCCATGTTCATCTTGCTTGTTATTGAAAATCCACTTAGTGCCAACAACATTGCGGCACTACTTTGTCTTCTCAACTAACTTCCATACATTATTGCGCTTGAAATTGTTGAGCTCTTTATGCATGGCTTCCAACCAATCTGGATCTTCAAGAGCTTCAAACACTTTCTTCGGTTTCACCATGGAGATGTGAGCTTGATGATCACTAAAACTTGCCAATTGCCTCTGGGTGGACTCCTTGCTTCTCAAGTCACCAATCACCTTGTCAAGAGTGTGTTGACGAAGTTCCAAATTTCTTGCAACTCTAGCTTGACGACGGGCTTCGATATCTCCATTTGACCTTGGAAGAATCACTTGATCATCTTTATCATTTGAGTCCCTGTCTTGACCAGAAAGTTGACCTTGTTCATCCATAGGCATGGCTTCGACATTTGAAGAAGAAGATTGAGCAAGGTCTTCATCATGGGAAGCTTCACTAATAGGTGAGTTTGGCTCTTGCGTAGCAACTTGATCAAGGGGTTGAGGGTCTTCAACTTGTTCTTGGGTTGGTGCAATAGGCTCTTCATTGGTATGATTTTCTTGTGTAGACGAGGGCTCCACTTGAGTAGAGCATTGTCCTTCTCGATCCGCCACAAGGGTTTCCTCAACGGGGCGGAAATATCCCACACCCATTCTTCTTATGGCATCTTGAGGTATTTCATCATCTACATCAGAAATATGGAATTGTGCCACTTGGGAGCCGTCATTTTCCTCGAACACCACAGTACAAGATTCTATGATAGCACGTGAGGCTTTGTCATAGATTCTATAAGTGTGGGATTCGGCATAGTAACCAACAAAAATACCCTCTAGAGATTTAGATTCGAATTTAGTTAAGCAACAATCTTTGATCAAATAGAAACACTTACAACCGAATACACGGAAGTAGGATATGTTAGGCTTGTTCCCGGTGAGGATCTCATAAGAAGTCTTGTTCAAACCTTTGCGGAAGTAGAGCCGGTTGGACGAATGACATGTCATGGATATAGCCTCCACCCAAAAGCTCAACGGAGACTTAAACTCCGCCAACATGGACCTTGCCATATCCATAAGAATCCGGTTCTTCCTCTCGGCTACACCATTTTGTTGAGGGGTATAGCTTGCGGAATATTGATGACGAATACCCTCTTCACTAAGAAAATCATTGAGAGTGTAGTTCTTGAACTCGGAGCCATTGTCACTTCTAATTGCCAATATGGGGACATTGTGTTGATGTTGTGTCGTGGTGGTGCACAACAGATGCCTAGGGGTAGGCTTGAGTTTGGGGGCCGATGGACGCTAGAGGATTCGGGGAGGGATTATGCGTAGGAATACGCACACACAGAAACACACACACACGATTTACCCAGGTTCGGGGCCCTCGTGAGGAGGTAAAACCCCTACTCCTGCTTGTCTGATCTATATATGTGGAATACAACGGTGTTACAAAAGCGCTCCTTGAGCTGTATCTCTAAACTACTAAACTCCTAGGGAGAAGGGAGCTAGCAGAGCATGCGGGGGAAGATGAGTCAATGGGGCTGCCTGCGTCGCCCTCCATCTCCTCCCCCTGGTGCTCTTTAAATAGAGAGCCCAGGGGACAAGCAGGGGACAGGAAGCACTATTCACTGATGTGACTACTGGGGTCTCGTCACACTATTGGCGCGTCATGCGCACACTGTGGCCACGCCGGTCTGTCCTTGTCCTCAGCGTCTCCTCGTCAATGATCTTATCCACTGGGAGGCGGCAGTGGATATTTATATATGTCGGCGTAGTATGCTTGATTCGGAGCTACCTGGAATGCTGGCTATGCCGGGTGTAGCGAACCGACGTGGGAGTATCCCGGTCTGTAGCAATACCAGTACTTCCACCTGGTCGATCCGGGCTGTCCCGACCTGGCACTGGGAGTCGGTCAAGCAACGATCGCTGGATCCGGTCAAGCAGCGATGAATGCTGGCCTGGATCGGACTCGGCAGCAAAGTGATGATGCCGGCCTGAGTGGACTCTGCAGGGGTGCTAGCGATCGGTCCGTCCTGGAGATTGATTCGGTCAAGGACCTAGCGATCGATCGCTTAGCCGGCCTAGAGATGCGAACTGCCGGCCCACCCGGGAAAACTGGATGCTGGCCCTTCCGGGTAAAGGAAATTGACTCGGGCCGGTAGGGAGCTGGAGCTCGGCCCAGCCGGGTGCTGGAGCTCGACTCGGCCCGCCCGGGTCATAGCAGACTCGGCAGGGGAGGCTGGGAGCCGGGTGAAGAAGACTCGGCCCACCCGGGTTTGGAGAAATCTGGCCTAGTCCGAGTTTGCTTGGTGGCCTGCCGGGTGAGGAGAGATTCGCCCCAGCCTAGCCCTTCTCCCCTTTTTCTTTATTCTTTAACTGCTTATTCACTGTTTTATCTCTCACAACCAACTCATGATTTTGGGGTTCCGGGGATTACATCCCCGACATTAGTCCCCGAGGCTGCGGGGGACTCGTAGAGTCGCGCGCAGACTTACAAAAATAAATATCCAACACCAAAATTTCCATGAAAGAATTATTTTGCCAGCATGGGCATCATTATAAGCCGGTCGTCTAGCCATGCCCTCCAGGCCAAACGTGACATCCGGTTGACCGAGCTCACCCGAATCAACAACGAGATGGACAGTTTGCACTGGAAATGCATCGCATGCATGGGCATGGCCACACATAGATGTTTCTGCCGTCACTGGGCAATTTGGCACACTGCCTGCACGAGCATGTTTCATATGTCGGATGCCAACAGACTTTTGCTGGATCGATATTGTGCCTGCATGGGCATATTTTATATGTCGGTTTACCGGCATCCGATGTTCTCCAGCTCTAGCTGGTTCGACACATTGGCCCCATGGGCATATATATATTTCTTATGTCGGTTTGCCGACATCAAATGTCTCCAGCATAGCTGATTTGACATATTAGCCTCATGGGCATATTTCTTATGTTGGTTTCTGCCACTCTAGGCTTTTACCTCATAGACATGTCGGCAGCGTATGCTGGACCGACATGTAGCCTGCTTGGGCATCATTATATACCGGTTTCTAGCCTTCTTGGGCCTTACCAAAATTGTATGTTGGCAGCATGAGTTGGACCAACATACAGCCGTCCTCGGCTGAATCTGACATTCTGCCCTTATGGGCACTTGTCAGATGACGAGTTGAGATATTTCTCAACGCGCAATACTCAGTGATATTAGATATCTTTCGACTCGATGCATCGAGATATTGATGCTATGATACTGTGCAAACTCGGATAATTGAAGAATCATGATAGTCGGTAAAGCCGATAAAGATTTGTGAGATGCCTATCGATATGAGATAAATGCCGTGATATTTTGGCGAACCGAAATAAACGGCGATTTGAGATATTGCAGGAGGCCCTGATATTTTGGCGAACCGACATAAACGGTGATCTGGAGATATTGCGCTGTTGATACTCTGATTTGCCGACATAGGATATGTCGGGATGAAATGCCATTCATAACTCGACAGGCCGATATTAAAGATCCTATATGATTTGCTTCTGATACCACAATGAATCCAAGTTGAATCCGAGTTGAACACGTCTCGGTAATGGACATTCCAATGATAAAACCGATTCCACCTTTTAGTATTAGCTCAAGCATATATATATGTATGAAGAATATTTGAATTAGCCCAGCTAGCGCCACTACCAGCCCCACGGTGGGCGCCAACTGTCATGGTGGCGCACGGACAGATGCCTAGGGGTAGGCTTGAGTTTGGGGGCCGATGGACGCTAGAGGATTCGGGGAGGGATTATGTGCTGAAGAGCACACACAGAAACACACACACACGATTTTACCCAGGTTCGGGGCCCTCGTGAGGAGGTAAAACCCCTACTCCTGCTTGTCTGACTATATTTGTGTATCAATCAGTGTTACAGAAGCGCTCCTTGAGCTGTGTTTCTACCCCTGAACTAGGCAGCGCTGAGCTTCTGCGGAAAAGAGAGCTAGCAGAGAGTGCAGAGAGAAAAGAGCCAAGCGAGCTGCCTCTGTCTGCCTCGTCTCCTCCCCCTGGTGCTCTTTAAATAGAGAGCCCAGGGGATAAGCAGGGGACAGGAAGCACTATTCACTGATGTGACTACTGGGGTCTCGTCACACTATTGGCGCGTCATGCGCACACTATAGCCACGCCGGTCTGTCCTTGTCCTCGTCATTTGATCTTATCTACTGGGAGGCAGTAGCTGGTACTAGCACATGTTGACGAAGTACGCGGAAGACCGGAGCAGCTTCATCCGGCAGGAAGAGATGCACCGGGACGCTGAGTAATGGATCCTGGGGACGTTGGCGCTGGCAACGCGCCGGCTCGTGGAGATGCTGGCCAAAGGGGGCATGCTGGACTCGGACGATCGAGAGGTCCCTGCGTCACCGACCTGGCGATCAGGTCATCTGATCCTTGGCGTGCCGGCCTGCCTTACTCGGCCCGAGCGTGAAGATCCGAATCAGGAGATCCCGGAAGCCACGACCCAGCAGGAGAAGGAGGGCCCGGCCGGGTAGGAGGAGACCCGGGACGACCGGCCCACCCGGGTAATTAGTTAGCCGGCCCAACCGGGTAGCTGGGATTCGGTCCAGCTGGAATAAAGAGCTGGGGAAGCCGGCCCAGCCGAGTGCTGGAAGTCGGCCCAGCCGAGTGCTGGATGACTCGGGCCAGCCGAGTGCTGGAAGTCGGCCCAGCCGAGTCTGGAGTATCGGCCCAGCCGAGTCGCAGGATGACTCGGGCCAGCCGAGTGCTGGAAGTCGGCCCAGCCGAGTCTGGAGTATTTCGGGTCGCACCAGACTCGGCCCAGGCAGCCCTTTTTTCCCTGTTTTTTCCTTATTGCTCGCTTATTTATTGTTATTTCTTCTCTCTAAATGCACCAATAAACCACCAACCTTGGGTACCCGGGGTTACATCCCCGACATGTTGCATTTAGTTGAAGAAGTCGATGAAGGTTTGTTGGGTCTCACTCTTCAACTTGAAGAAATAAACCCAAGTGAATCTTCAATAGTCATCAACAATCACCAAGCAATACTTCTTCCCACCAAGACTAGCTTCAGGAACGGCACCAAATAGATCCACATAGAGGAGCACCAAGATCCTCTTGGATGAAATAATAGTCTTGCTAGGATGGGGAGAATCATGCATCTTTCCTTCAACACATGCCCTACAACACGATCTTTGGCAAAAGAGACATTTTTTTTAGTCCAAGGATTTGGCCACACTTGTGAAGACTTTGCAAAGTTCTCATATTGACATGGGCCAAGCGGCGATGCCACAACCAACCCACGTCGGCCTTTCCGAATAGGCACATCGAATTTGAAGTGGTTTTCCCCAAAAAGTCAACCACAAACAAATCATTTTCGACGTACCCAACGAAGGTGACCTTTAGAGTCTTGCTCCATAAGAGTACCACAATATCTATATCAATAAAGACGGCAAAACCTATCTTAGTAAGTGCACGAACGGAAAGTAAAATATAACCAAGGGTTTTAACAAGCATGACATTCACTAGGGTGATATCCCTAGCGACTACCACCTTTCCAAAACCCGATACCGCGGATTTTGATCGATCTCCATAAGTGACGGTTGCATGATTTAGATTTGGTCTCATCTCCATCATTATCTCCTTGCTTCCGGTCATATGACTTGTGCATCCACTATCAAGCACCCATTTTGACCCATCGGAAGCATGGTCCTACAAGAAATCATTGCTTTGATTTAGGTACCCATTTTGCAATGGGTCCTCTTTTATTAGAAACAAGGGTCTTAGGAACCCAAATAGAATGAGCAATAGAAACATTTCTAGGACCAACAAATTTAGCATAGACATCCCCATAATAATCAACATATAAAATATAGTGGGGGTTAGATTTTCCCGCAAAGTCATCACTAGTGGTTTTGCCCCTTGTGGCACCACCACTAGCAACATTGACCTTCTTTGCTTGAGGGATCTTCTTTGCTCGAGGAGCCCTTGCATCCTTCATGAAGTTCTCCTTCTTCTTTTCCTCCTCAACAAAGCCAACACCAACTCTCCCCTTTTGTGAAGTAACAAAAGGTCTCTTACCTAGGGAGATGGCTTTAGCAAGATTGATCTTCAACCTAGCATTTTCCTCAATAATATTTGCATGATCACAAGGGGTAGGATTGGAGGTACTAGGTGCATCAATTTTAGACGGTTGAGCTTGAAGTTGTTCATACGACTTGGTAAGGGTAGAGTGTTCACTCTCCAAAGCCTTGTGAGCCTTGGAAAGTTTCTCTAGCTCCTTGTTTAGTTTAGAATGACCAACACCAAGCTCGACCTTTTCCTTTTTACATGCTTTGTATTTTGCAATTGCATGGTCACGTTCTTTAATGAGTTTAGCAGTGATTAAATCATTTGATTCCTCAATATTCCCACGTTTCTCCTCAAGAGTAACCCTAAGCTCGTGCTCCTCCTCAAGAGTAGCATTCAAGGAAGCAATTTTCATAGCATCCTCTCTTTCAATATTATCTTTGACCTCAAGCATCTCTTGAGCTTCACCATATTGGCTCATGAGAGCCTCAAAGTGCTTATTGGTTTCACCTTGCAAGTTAGTTATAAAATTATCCAAGGCAACAATTTCCTCTTTTACTCTAAGACTAGTAGCATCATTCATGTCATTCATAGCCTTAGAAGGGGAAGAGGGAGATGATGATACCTCGGTGGCCTTAGCCATGAGACACCTTGCGGAGGAGTTGGAGACATTTTCATTGGGGATTCAAAGAGGGAAGGATACGATGAAGATGCAATGGCAATGGCGACCACTTCATTTGTGATTTATTCTTCTTCCCCGGATGAGTAATCCTCTTGAGCAAGCAACACAATTCTTGGAGGCTTCTTGTTGGAGGTGTTCTTCTTGAAGAACGGTTTCTTATGAGCAAGCTTTGACTTATCCTTGGGAAGAAGCTTCCCTCCATGCTCTTCTCTCTTCTCAAACGGGCACTCGGCAACAAAGTGATATTGATTTTGGCAATTATAGCATGAGCGGACCCTTTGGCCACCCTCCTTCCTACCACTTGATTGGTTGACTAGCTCCTTAGCTTTGGACGGGCTCTTCCAAAAGGTTCTTGAAGTAAGGGCAACATAATCCTGGAGAGTATCTTCAAGATCTTGTGGATGCCAATGAGACACGTCTTCTTGAGACTCAACTTCTTCGTCTCGCTCCACAACCTTGGACTTCAAAGCAAGAGAAGTTCCTTTGTGCATCCCAATAGCTCGGGCACGAGCATCTTTGGCGTTCTTGGCGGCCACCTTAAATACCGCCATTTCTTGCATGACCTCATTGGATGACATGAGGTGATAGTTGTGTCTTCCTTGGATACTCTTCAAGTCGGTGGACTCAAAGGGCATTAGAGCACTCACATACTTTCTCTTGATCCAAGCGTCATCCACATAGGTGGCACCAAGCTGTCTACATTCAAATGCAAGGGTCTTGAGTCTTCGAAACATATCTTCATGGTCTTCACCTTCCAACATGAAAAATCCCTCGACTTGGTTGCTCAACGCATCATATCTATTCCTCTTCATGCTCTCATTACCAACGAACTCGTTGGTTAGAGCATCCCAAGCTTCTTTGGCGGTGGTGAGGTGTTTGATGTGGGACATGTTCTCTTCCCCTACGGTAGTTTGGATCATGTGAAGAGCCAAGGCATTGAGTTGACTATCCACAACTTATCTTCTTGTCAAGTTGTTTGGGTCCACGGCCTTGAACCCAACCACAATAATTCTCCATAGCTCGATCGAGGCACTGTTCTCATGAGACTTCATAGAGAATTGCCAATTAGTAAAACGAGATGTAATAAGCTTAGGTGGGTCACCCCTATTGTTTATATTAGGATGAGGTATAGGTGGGTCGGGGGAGTACACATTAGGAACCTCATTGTACCCACCGACAATTTTAGGTGGGGAGTCTTTATTGATTTCTTCACCCTCCCCACTTTGTGCGGTGGAAGCATTAACCTCAAGAGATGGAGATGCGGGGGGCTTACTACCATTTAAGAGTTGAGTCATCATTTCACACAATTCCTTCAATTGAGCATCCATGGATGAAGTCAAGGTTGTTTCCAACTTCTTGAGATCATCCATGGTGACCGGGCTAGTATCGTCACCCGAATTTCCATCCCCATCACCCATACTCTCTTAGGCGGTGAAGCCTAAATAATGAGCCAAGGCTCTGATACCAATTGAAAGAATAGTATGTGCACCTAGGGGGGGGTGAATAGGTGCTATGCCAAATTTTAATTCTTTTTCAAATTAGGCTTAATACAAAAGGTAAATTCTCTAGATATGCAACTATGATGAATTTACCTATATGACAAGCAAGAGCTAGATATACGCAAGATACAAGTAAAGGAGCGAGGATAGGAGTAACCGATAGAGAAGCACGCGGAGACAAGGATGTATTCCCGAGTTCCTCCTTGTTAAGGTATTACGTCTCGTTGGAGGGGTGTGAGCTCACCACAAAGGCCTACTCAATGCCACAAAGGCCTCACCCTATTCTCCGATGAACCTCGCCACAAAGGCTCGGTTTACCTTCCACTATCGGAATCCTTCAAGGCAGAATCCGGAGCCTTTACAATGTTCTTTGGGCACACACCCACAACTTAATCAGGGGCTCCCAAATCAACACAACAACTGAAACAATAGGAATCAATGTGAGTACACCCAAACACCTAGGTTTTCCCAATAGAAACCCTAGGCACGAATCCCTCACACAAATGAGGGGGAAATGGAAAACCGGTTAGTGAAGATGTAGCTCTTGGCCTTCTCCTTCAATCCTCCAAAGATCAACGAGTTTGGGTGGAGGGATTGGGAGATCTGCTCGATATGGGCTTTTAGCTTTAATGGAGGAGAGAGATGAAAATCGAAGCCTTAGGTCTTCTTGGGAAAGAAGACCTCTTTATATAGGGGGGCAAGAGAATCTACCCGTTACCCCCTTTTAAACCCGGGGTGCCCGGTAGTACCGGCCCCTGTGGAAAAACTGCTTTTCCCGGCTAGCCCGGTAGTTCCGGCCCGAGGGCGGTACTACCGGACCGTCGAAAGTGGCCAGCCCACGCAGGGTGGGGCGGCACTACCGGACAAGTACCGGCCACCTTCCGCACCTCTAACATAGGGAAAACGTGGCAGTGGCCCGATAGTACGGCGGTAGTACCGGACGAGCGGTACTACCGGCCTACTGCCGGCCAGCTGCCGCACTTCTAACAAAGGCAAAACACGGCAGTTGGGCGGTACTTGCCCGGTACTTCCGGGTGGGCCGGTACTATCGGGACAAGCCTAGTACTACCGCCCCAGCCAGTCAAAGCAGGGTACAGGCAAAACCAGCCCACCACTATATAGCCTTGCGCTTATCCTTTTTCCGAGGGATCCAAAATAAGACTTGTGTGAATTAATCTGAGACTTAAACACAAGATTGTTAGACCGCAAATCGTGTTATCATCAGTTCCAAAACATTAGGGATATGCATGTCCTTTCACCTTGGCGAGTCTCCGAGGGTCTTATGATCATGGGTCGGGGTGAAATCCCCGCGCGGCGATGACCAGCGCTGTCAACGACGGCGCCCGAGGGTGCTGCTACCCCCATGGAGGCGTTGGCATGATCCTGATTGGACTTCCTCCTCGAGCACCGGGGGAAACCCTAGGTTCGGCTAGCCGGACCGGGCAGCGGCGGCAGCGTCTTTGCGTCGTTCCCTTCTTGAAGGCACTGCTTGAGCTGCACGAGAAGCTCCCGAAGCGGCAGCTGGAGATGGTGGCAACGTGTTGCTATGGAGCGTGGTCTACCTCACAGGGCGCGGACCTCTGGGGCACAATGTACGGTGGCGCCAACGCTTCCTGGACAACAACTACATTAGTTCCGGCCAGGTCCTGCCTCCCACTTGCCGACTCTCTAGGCACAAGGGTGCGAGGTACGTTGGCTTGGGCTGTCCGAGTTGTGGTCGTCCTTGGAAGCGTCCCGCAACGGCTGTGACATGGCCCTGTTGCTCCGAGTCTCAATACCTCGCCATTCTTGGTTGGAGGTCAGGCTGGGCGAAGCCTTGCGCCGTCGCGATCTGAAGTTGGGAGGCACCTCCTCACCTGGCAGTCGCGTGTGTATGTTGTGTGTGTGTGTGTGTGTGGACGGTCGTGTGTGTGTTGTGTGTGTGTTCGAGTCCCTCCTTCTGGAGGTTGTACTCCTGATGTCTACCTATTCAATGAAATGAAACGCAAATTCTTTTGCGTTTTCTCGAAAAAAAAGAAGCCCATTGGAAATCTCTAAGAAATCAGTGTGCAGAAAAACATGAAGAACTAGGTTGAATATTTGGTGTAACTAGTTGCGGCTTCGGTAAAACCGGTGTTAAGTCTAGTTCGTCATTGTGTGAAAACTTCTATTCCGATAAGTTAGAGTTTCCTTTCCTTGTGAAGCTCTAGGTGATTGTTGCTTCCACACACAACACTTTGGTGAAGCACCAGATTAGTGAGCGCCTAGATTTTGGGTGCGTTTATAGACAAGACCCGGGTCAGGTTGGTGACTTTGAGCTGAAATCTAGATTTGAGGTCTACTTTCTTTTTCTAAGTCCCCCTCTCTTGTGTTTTGAGCAATTGTATGAGAGAAAAAGAGTAATCTTAGTTAAGCATCAAATAAGAGCAAGCTCTAGCCTTAGAGATATGTTTGTTACTATTAGAGAGTTGACATGTCCTAGCCGGCTAGGTGTCGTTGTTGACCATCCAATTTGTGGATTGACCATAACAAGTTTGTGAAGATTTGGTGATCACCTCTAAATCAATCCCAAAAGATCAAGCTAAATTCCGAGGAGCTTGAGCCAACGGAGAAAAAGGATAAGTCCAAGGACTTGGGTGCACGTGTGCACAACCCTCCTAACAAAGACGTAGAGCTGGTAACAGACTGAACTTCGAGAATTACATCGAGTGTTTTCTCCCATATGCCTTGTAGTTCATATGTGTAGTTACTTATTGCCTATCTTGCTTGACGTTCTTATTTGTTTGATTTTAAAGCATCGGAATTTGTTACTCTAGATATGTTTATATTCTAGATCTTTAGTATTTTACTTGAAGCCTTTTTCTAGTTGTTTAATTAGAAGTAATTTTGTAAACTCCTACTCACCCCCTCCAGTCGTCATATCAGTATCTTCCAATGCACTTTCGGTCTCTTGAAATTTCAGTGGAGCAACCAAACAACCATTTTTGTATATATTTGCATAATTTATAAAACAATGTTCAACATTCTATGGTTCCATATTTTATTACTTAGAACCATACGCCAAAGGAACCCTAAGCCTTGTTTCTCAAAGATTTGAGGCTTGGTAGGCCATCAATTTCACTAGGAAAGGATTAAACCATGTTGCAGGGATATTTGTTGCCGAAGTGGGTCTCGGTGTTAATGTCATATGACTAGGGACTGATGGTTCTCAAAGGGCAAATGTTGCATTGTCGGCTGTTGCACGGGCTTCTAGGTCTAGGAATACATTTTTGCCAGGGTACATATATCTATGCAAGCTAAAAGGAGGATAGTCAAAGTATCATTATTGATGAAAATGCCAGTCACAAGTCCTCACTTTGAGATCAGCCTTTTGGTGCAACTAGCCAATGCTAAAGAGCAAATATTTCCAGACTTCTTTTTGTATTGTGAAAGAATATGGTAAACGCTATAACTGACTCTTAAGAAATACATCAGTTTATTCGTATTAAAAGACAATCCAAAATGGAATTTCAATTTCTCTATTTCAGTGTTAAGCATTGCGATATTCTCTGAGACCCCGATAGTTGTCATTGGTGGGATACACGCATAATGGATTGACTTAGAACTTCAGAACTCTCAAACAAGAAGTATTTCATATAGCCGCATATACAATCTTCGCAAGACTAGCTGCTGCCTTCATGGACCCTCTTATTAGTAAAAACTTCAATGGTGCTCACTGTTGGCTGCATCAACTCTGTTCGCCTTCGGCTCCAGCTTCATCTGCAAATTGGAAAGAGAAATATTTTAAGAGAAGGCCACATTTTGTGTTTGCAGTGGGAGCATTATTATTACCTCGTGGCATCAGACCAGTGTGTGTGAAATTTAATACGCATTGTTTAACTGGACTGAAACTTGAAATGTAAGAGCAGAGTCTTTTACCATGCAGATGAGATTGGAATCCGCAGTTGCTTAGGTGAATTGCAAGTTTCTCACCCAGTTGCTTCTGCCAGTCTTCTGTTTCCTTGGCTTCAGGTGTTGTCCAGACGGCTGCGGTAGCCTTCTCAAAGTCCACCGTGGCAGAAGCAACCCCAGTCTGCAAAAGTTAGTAACTATTTTTGAATTACGCCTTCAATGTTATAACAATAAACGATTAATCTACTTAACAACCGTGCCCTACGAGATTATTCCCTCCGGCGGGATGGTCGTATAGATTCCTCACTATAAGGGCGGAGGGGCCAACAGATGCATGTATTCATGGAATCTTTTCCCAAATCAGAATTTTTTAAATGATTTATCTCTTAAACCGTCAATGCAATTGACGATCCGTCTTCACCATTGGGTTCGTCTGGATGAGTACTTCAAAACAATATCCCATCTTTTAATATGTTTTGACGACTTTTTTTTTCGTCATCAGTTGCCAGGTTATTATATCTTAGTTGCCATGCTACTGGTTAACAGTTATCCTCCAAATAGCACACAATTACCAGATAATATTTACATGTGTTTCATCGTAGCAAGGATCTATATGTCCAGAGAATGGGTATTTGATGCACTCTAAACACGGAAAAGATCAAATTAACATAAAAAAAACACTTAAATTGGTGAGTAGCGAAGTTCAAAAAACCTGATAACCATTTGATTTTAACCTGGTGACCAAAATGACTATGCCTGGTGACCAAATGACTATAATC
The DNA here is from genome assembly GCA_012064385.1 of Puccinellia tenuiflora. Lineage (NCBI taxonomy): Eukaryota > Viridiplantae > Streptophyta > Magnoliopsida > Poales > Poaceae > Puccinellia > Puccinellia tenuiflora. The sequence continues at coordinate 36,674 of QRDG01000831.1, read as the reverse complement.
TGGCAACTAAGATCAGATTTATTTTTTATCAAAACATATCAACATGGGATCTAAACACATAAAAAATCACATTAACATCAGGGTAGGCCTATATTGGTGAGTAGCAAAGTTCAAATAACCTGGTAACTTTTTGATTTTAACCTGGTGACCAACATGGTAATACCCTGGTGACCAAGTGACTATAACCTGACAACTAGAGTCGAGAAATTAAAAAATATTATCAAAACATATCAACATGGGATCTATTTTCGAAGATCTCGACGCGACTAAGCTAACCGTGAAAACGGATCTGAGTTTTGACTTACGGTTCAAGAGATAAAACATTTTAAAGTTTAGGATCCAATGAAAAAGTCCATACGCGGGTTGGGTAGTTACCTGTATGCATGGGTTAATTACCTAATTCTATCCGTGCCCACGGACGGCTAATCTAGGGCACATGCCCCCAACAATAAAAGATTCAGAAGTGCAAAGCACATTTAAGTAACTAGACATGCTCAAACAAGTATTCAGTAGCAAACATGCAAGTGATGAGACATTTACAATTCCTGCATCCTTAACATTGTGATACTTTACCGGGACTATAGTGAATTCTACTTTGAACCAGATATTTGCGACCTTGTGACGCTTTGAACTAGATTTATTCTTTGGACAGTTCGAACCAGATTTTAGCCTAATAATTCTGCATTGCACCACATTTTGGGGAAGGCTCGATTAATAACACGGACCAATGCGACATCGGACGCGGCAACACTATCAAGTAGCCCGCACGTCATATCGAAGGCATGTTCCTCGGAGGCGCTCTCTTGGTGCTGGTGGCATTGTCACGCGGGCCTGTTGGTCGGCTAGTGCTATCAGAAACAGGCCATTCCTTGAATCTGGATATCAATGTGAAAATACGAATCTAAACTCCGGTTTAAACCGTCCAAGTAAATAAAATCTGGTTCAAAGTGTCAAAAGATCACAAATATCTGGTTCGTCGTAAAGTTTACTTTGGGTACTACAGAGCTTTGTTCGGATTACTTCCCAATAGTTGAAGATGATCCACTTCTGCCACAGTAATGCATTATCATGCCCAGCAGTTTCAGCACTTCCGATACCATGCAGCAAGAAAGGCCTGGTCCTGACACTATGCTACTACTGCTAGGGCTAGTGGACGAACCTGGCTCTCGAGAATCCGCTTCACCTTGGAGGCGCACCCGCCGCACGACATCCCCTGCGATGCATGCCAAGAAAAAGGCAGCTCCGATCAGTATACTACACGCTTGAGCGGATGGAATTACCGAGCATTACCTACCCCGACGTGGAGCAGGATGACGTCGGCGTCCGCCGTCCCAGTCTCACCCGAGTGCGGCGGCGGCTGCCGCAGCAGCAGCAGCGCCGGCACCTGAGTCTCCTCCCCCTCCGCCGCCGCCGCCGCCGCCTGCTCCTCCTCCAAAGAAGCGGCCGTCGCCCAGGCCTCCGCCACCGACGGACGAGGGGATGGAGATGGACGCGACGCCGTGGAGAGGCGCGGCGACGAGGAGGCCCAGGCGCCTGGCCACGGCGAGGGCGAGGGGTGCTCGCGCAATCACCGCAGGCTCCATTGCGGTGGAGCGTCTGTCGCTAATGTGCTACTGTCGTGACGTGCCCACTCCTGACTGTTTTTCATATCCACAAATTTCTTGGCGTCACCAGAGGCCACGCCCTACTCGTGGCTCACGTGTTCATGCCCCCCTCGTGCATCATGCGACTGTGCTCGCTCTACATGAACTTTTTGAACTGGCATTGCCGTTTTAAAACCCCAAACACTTTGAAAATCATGAGCGCATCCTGCTGCATATATTGGTTTGGAAGTACCTTACATGCCGTGTACTGAGTACCAACTCGATGAATAGACAAAGTTCCATTTGATTTTCCGAAAAGAAAACAATAACAAGCATATCTGTTTCGCCTTGTTGTTCATGTTTTTCCATCACCGACGTGAGACAAAACCCGTAAACAAAACGCGCATGCTAGACTAGCAAATATTTAGCACACATGGAATTCCAACAGGTATATTTAGCCAGCCAGCTCAAAAAGCCAAGAAAGAAACACAACCAACAAAAGGGAAGCATCAGGTGTGTACATTTCTCTTCTACTAATTAGGAATGGATGAAAAGACAGATGCAGAAAAGATTTGGTCGAAAGGACTACTACAGTTACAACGAGAAGTAAGTCTGGTGACCGGATTGCACCTTCCTGGTCTCAGAACCTATGCCTCGGCTATGCCTCGGCCTGAGATAAACCCTGAAATCCCAACGAGATTTGATATAAAAATTACACCAAAGATTTTATAGTAAATTCTAAAATATCTCCTCTTTATTCTGAAATGGATCAGGCAGCATCGTCATGGATCCACGGTCCACATCCTTCTTCATGGCATGGTGCACGCTCGTGCTCGAGACATTGCAACTCAACTTCAAGTCTCAAGTTACGAAACTCCTCTTTGCGCGCAGCGCTGATCCTCTATGAGATCTCTGCTTCAAAACGATGCCGCCCTGTTTCTTGGCAGGATAGTGTCTTTTCCTGACGAAATATATAATAACATGAATTTCAGCATAGCATAAATGCAAATCTTTCTGAAATTGTACAAAGGAGATGGAGCCAATTAATTAACTCAAATTCAAACAAGGAAACGATGCATATTATCCTTCGACCATATCACACAACAATTCGTCTTCAATCTCAAAAGAAGCCCATTACCAATGTCAAGTCATACTTTTCTGTGAAGTTGAACTATACTATGAACTTAAAAAGACCCAGTGCCCAGAGGCTCCCACACAAAGTGGGGTTTGGGGAGGGATTATAAGAACCTAGTCTTACCCCTGCAAAGTGCAGTGCAGGGAGGCTGGTTCGAACCCAGGACCTCTTGGCACAAGTGGGGAGGACCTCACCACTGCACCAAGGCCAACTTAAGATTTCATAAAATCCACTCTGCTTTTAAAACGTTTGCTTCAACATAAGATCAAACTTCCTCACAATCTTTAATTCATGCGAATATGCATCAATGCTTGATACAACTATATAAAGATGAAAGAAAAACATGTCAAGGAAGAGCATGGCAACTCAGTCAATTTGGTATGGATAGCACATTCTCTTGAGCAATAGTGATTACTGGTCAGGTGCACCTTAAGAGGCAGTAACCTGCCATGTCAACTTCCCAATTTTTTGTATTCAAAGTAAGTAAGTAACTATTCAACACCCACTTGCAGGTCATGAGTGGTAACAACAAATAACGTTATCTGGATTTGAACTAGAAATCAAAGCCTTTGGGTTAACCAAAACAGCAAACATTACAGAATACTTATTCAACTAACAGTACGTTTTTTCTTGCCAAAAGCCCAAAACAAAATATATATCCACTACCTTCAGAAATTTAAGCTCTCGATACAAGTTCTAATTATGCCCCCTCACTGGGTAGAGAGGCTTCTGTGATTAATTGATTTCCAGTTGTCTTGCACAAGGTTATTTCGTACTAAAAGATTCAAGCGACAAGTCAACAAAGTTTACCCCCCTGTTTCATCTCCATGAGGTATGCGTTTTGGGGGGGGGGGGGCAGCCACACCAATAAAAACGATCAAATATAAAAAAAAAAGCATACCCACGGTCATATAATATTTACAGTGTTGTTTCATTTGGACGTGGAAAAGATTATTCAAACTCCCCAGCAGAGTACCTCACAAACAAAACAAATCAATCTAGATCATCTTTTAGTAAATGCTTATGCACACTGGTATGAACAAACAGAACACGAAGAACCTATTCACAGTTTCTTGATCTCTTCAGTCAAAACCATCAATATTATAAACATTTTCGGCAAGAAAATGAGTATACGCTATTCAATTTTGCAAGGTCATGCGGCACTCATGTGCCCATGTGTTCATGATCCTGCTTGAGTGTTTCTGTGTGTGCATGGCACTGGGACGTGGGTGTATGAAACTGAGACAAACTTTGCACCAAAAGATCAGCTGCTGCTATGTGTTAAATAGAAGCAACCACTCCTATACTCTTTTTCAGGATAGACATGGGTGAGCCAAACTGTGCGATTAACGTGCATTTGTAATTACAAACTGAGTCCTATTATCACAGCATAACACAATTTCAACAGCAAAACTAGCTGGACGTGCATTTGGCACTGCCTCTACCTTACCATCCGAGTTTCTTCTATACTAACGAGGGCCAGAATTGTTCTCTTACAGTACAAAAGCATAGAGATTACCCTTTCGCTTCGCATCAGCAGAAGAACAAGAATAACTTACTGAACTGATCAGTGCAGCACTAGTTGTGATCAATAAAGGTAGAGAGATCCAGACTCCTCACCTAGCAGGTTTCTCGGTAGACAGCCGCATCCCGTTCCACGGGAATTTCTCCCCCTCCTGGTTGGCCTCCTGATTCAACCTGGCACGCCCCCGCCTCTTCTTCCCCAGCCTCCCGGGGTTCCCATACACGACCTTGCCGAATCCGGCCCTGGAGAACCCTTCCCTCTCGTCCTCCATCCAATGCTTCCCCTTCCCCTCCCTCTCCCCATCGATCTCTGCACCCTCCACCGCCTTCCTCCTCGCAGCGGCGGCGCTGGCCTTCCGCTCCCTCTCCCCGAGGATCGCGCCGATGGGGAAGATGTCAGGGGAGACGGAGAGCGGGGCCTGGAGGGTGACGTAGGCCTTCTTGTAGTCGGGCTTGGCAGCGAGTAAGCGTCCACGGCGGAGCTTCTTTCCCTCCATGTTGAGGGTGCGGACTTCGGCGATGGAGAAGCCGTACATGGACTCGAGGCAGCGGCGGATGTCGATCTTGGAGGCGGAGGGGACGGTCTTGATAGCGAACTCCTGCACGGAGGCGAGGGGCGCCGGGGGAAGCATGAGCTTGATGGGGAGGTTGGCGAAGTGGAGCACGCGGCGGCCCAGCCGGCTACCCATGGCTGGATGCGGCGGCGAAGGGTGGTCGGCGGACGAGTAGGGTTTAGACGGGTGGAAATGGTTCGGGTTCAGCCGTTCAGGCGAGTGCTCGGGAGAGAGCAGATTGTTGGGCTTCGGTTCGGTTGGCTGTATGCTACAGAAATGCCCACAGGCCGTCTGACGGTCTGAGCCAAATGGGCCAGGTAATTGATTTCAGGAACGCCGGAATTCAAATTTTGAAGCTCATAAACTTTCAAAGTTTGCATCCTCTTTGGGTGTGGGGCGCCATATGTGGCTGGGAACCCCTTACGATGTGTTACATGTACCTATGAACAATACTCATGAATAAAGCAATGCAAGTTTTGGAAAGTCCAAATGGAGGCCGAGCTCCATGGAGCTCGGTTTCCTAAAAAAAATTTGAATCCGCAAATTTTTGTTTTGAAAAATTCTGAAAAAAAATCAGAGTTGTAGACAATACATTGATCCACCATTGTGAAAATTTTCAAGACCAAATTCGTACTATTACGACCTACACAAAAAAGACAAATCTGGCAAAATTTCAAAATTTTAAGACTGTGCACTGTTCACCGATTCAGATCTGCCGATTTGTCTTTTTTCCCCAGATCAGAATACAACGTTTTTGTTCATGAAAATTTTCACAATGGTAGATCAATGTATTATCTACAACTATGATTTTTTTCAGAATTTTTCGAAACAAAATTTGCGGATTCAATTTTTTTAGGAACCGAGCTCCATGGAGCTCGGCCTCCATATCGCCGCACTCTGCAAGTTTTCCCTAAAACAAAAATGATTTCAGGAACGGCAATGATCTTCAAATTCTTAAAACCGCTCAAAAAAATTAAAATTTTGAGAAAGAATATTGTGAATGACAAGGACTGAATATTTCCTTTTGATTGAAATCACTATCGCGTGATGATTTTATCAAGGTTGTTGTTAGAGCATCTTCAACTAGACCCCTCACTTCCTATAAGTGAAGACGGACAACTTACACATGGTTTCGACAAAAAAATATATCAAACTAGACCTCTTATACCTACTTAAAATGCTCGGTCTGGCAACCCTCATGTCCACCCTCAAATCTGTCACATCAGATCTGTCAGGCCGGACCCACCTCAAATCTCTCTAAATCATCTTCCACCCTTGCCCGAGTCCGTCTTCCTCACCCTCGCTGTCCCTCGCCTTGCTCCAACATAGCTCTGACGCCGTACCGACCCCGCAACACCATTGTAGCGCCTCGACCCCGGAATTATAAAGAGAGGCTATGTAAGCCACATGCTATGCTACACAATCGAAGGGCAATGGGATTACCGCTCCCACGCAACACCTCGATCATGCCATAAACACTGGCATAGCTATTAATACATAATAAGGAGATCAAGACTTGTGGAACAACTGGCACATCACAGACTCTACGACACAAAAGATCATATAGCAACTCGTATAGCGAGAAAGATAGCAAATTACACAACAGAGGTCACAGACCCAACATCACAACATGCGGAAGCGAATTTAGTTGTCTAACAACAAGATTAAAATTATGTCCTAAGAGGCCTACAATAACAAATATCCCAGCCAGCCTGTTCCACGACGTCCCAAGCTGCCACCTGGGAACCCCAGACTACTCCTCGATGTCAATGAAGAACCCACATTCCTGTTCGGTGACGTCCTCCTCTGAAACAAGTAATAATCAACAAAGAGAGACTGAGTACGACGTACTCGCAAGTTTAGTAGGGCGATATAGGCCCAATGCTAATCGGCTCTAAAGCTGTATGATAGTTATTTTGCATAAAGCTAGTTTTCCTTTTTAAAAGACATGACTCATGGCATTCGACTACTCAGAAGGTTTTTCACAAAGGGGATAAGATGATAAACTTTTATTTTCGGTTCACATTGAACTAATAGTATCTAGAATCCACCACTCATCTCCACCAAGGCACTCCTCGAATCACCCTCGAGGAAATGAACCTTTTAACACACGTTGCCAAGTTGCAACCTCTAGTTGCCAAATTTTAATTAAGGTCAGGTTTTCTATGAGCTAATCCGCCTTTCCCAAGATTTGTCCATAACCGTGGACACGGCTTTTCGAAAAGATTAAACCCTGCAGGGATCTACTGTTTTTACCACCGGTACCGTCCGACCCCTTGCCTGTACAATTAGCTCTCTTCTGGGGAAAGCCGGCAGGGCGGGCGCGGTTAAACCTTTACCTTGCATGAGACTATCCAAGGGTCATCGTGACGACAGGACAAGTTTACCCAGCCTATTTCAGCCCCTGCCCCCATCGCCACATCCTAAACACCACCGTCCTCATCACGCCTTCCTCCAACCTGCAACGCACACGCAAATGGAAAGCGCAAACTAGAGGACCCTTGGATACGCCCGTACAATTTATTCGGTTAGAAAGGATTCCATATGTCCCACCGTTGGAAGCACGCTCGGTTCTTGGTTCTAGCTAAAAGCACTCTCAGCCTAGGCGGCAAGAATGAGGCAAAACACCATCCCCCGATGGCAACTCATCCAAGCCTTTAAGCATTTTATTATTTACCACAAGTATCCACCATGTCCGAACATTCCATCAATTCATAAGCATGGAAGTAATCACCGGACCACTAAGCATTCGACTAAGCATGGCTAAGCATAGCTAAGCATATAGTACATCAGTTATAATTTTAATTCAGGCCATCACATCATACCTATGGTTCATAGGAAGGAAAACATGTAATGGTTTAGGGAGCATGCAACTCATAGGATACTCTATAGTTTGACCAAAAGTTGATATTGGAATCGAAAGCAATATTATGGTGGATAAAATATTTATATAAAACAATAGGATGATATATGCCAAGAAGGTTAGGTTATCTCTTGTCTTTGCTTGGAAATATAAAAATATGGGGCTTTGGGGAAAACAGGATCATTGACTTGTTGCTCCATACTCCATTGTCGGCCTTCGGTGTTGTCGCTCTCCACTTCGGGCTCGTCTCGATCTCGAATCGTGTTCTACCGAGAGGAAGCAAACACCGAAAAGGAACAAGGCAATCAACACATATTGAAGTGCAATGCACAAACACATGATGACATGACATTTCAATGCATTTCAAAGGTCTTGAACATGACCACAAGTTAAATGAGTTCCCGAATATAATTATTGCAATTAATGGGGATAAGCCACATATTTAAACTTAGTGAATTATGTTATTACCAAAATAGGAACAGTACTAAGATGTGATGCCAACATGCATGAGGATGATGTTATTTGATAGGTATTGTCTTACTGATCATTTTGATACTTCGTTTGTATTTTTCCGATTAACGATGGATAAATAGTGAATTAAATGATTATTCAAATTTAGTTCTTTTAACCATTTTGAAAAAATGACATCACAGTGAAAGTTGTTGTCATGGTGTGAAAATAGCATATTTAGATAGCATTTGACTTGCTGATCATTTTGGTATATCATTTGCAAGATTTGAATTAATATTTATTAAGTTATGAATTTCCCAAGTTTTAATTATTTGGGTCGGTACTACCGGCTAACTGCCCGGTAGTACCAGTTAAGCGGTACTTCCGGATCTACTTCCGGGCTACTTCCTGGATAAGACAGAAGGTTCCAGTATCGAAATCCCGCAGGGTCGGTACTTCCGGCTAACACAGCTGTACTACCGGCCAAACATGTTGACTCGGGGTGATGCCACGACCGGCGCGCGTGCTTGGAGGGAGAGCAGCACAAAGCAGAAGGGAGAGGAAGGAGAGGTGCACTAGCACGGCAAGCTCACCAGGAGCACGGAGGCGTGGACGAAGAGGGTCGGGGAGGCCGGACTGCGACGTGGTGGAGCTCGAACTGCTGCGGCCGGAGCGGAAGGGGGCGACGACGTTCTCGCGGTAGAGGGCGTCCCGGCTCGATTCAACCGGCGGGGAGGGAGAGGACGACGTAGCGGAGGCGATGACGTGCTCGTACGGTAGCGGGGTGGTCAGAGGTGATGGTGGGCTCGACGGCGGCGGGCGGCGGCAGGAGCTCGGGTAGAATTAGGGTTAGGGTTTGGGTCTCAGGGGGGAGAAACAAAGAGAGGAGAGAGCATGGTCTCGGGGGCGTTCTTATCCACGCGGAGGGCAGCAAGAGAGAGAGAGGGTGCAGCATCAACGCGCTGGAGAGCGGCATGGCGCCAGTGAGTTTCCTGGCGCCACAGTGAAGAATAGGAAGTTTCAGAAACCCCCTTGCACTATTTAAAAGTATTTACAAACTGGTCCAACAGTCCTTTAGGGATTTAATTGAGGCACTTACACATTTTTAGAAATTATGACAATAAACATGTAGGCTCTCCATAATATTTATAAGCTCCACAAAAATTGGTGTTGCAAAATGAAATGTTTTGAACACCAATTGCTCATATGGTTTGAATATGGAAAATTTTATTAATTTCCAAATGTGATCCTTATTTTACTTTATCTATTTATTTGGGGCACTTAAACCATTCATAAAATTATGAAAATAATTAGGGAGGATCCCAATGAAATAAAGAAGCTCCCCATAATTTTCTTTTGAATTTTTTTGACAAGTTGAACTTGGTTTCAAATTAGAAGATGATTTGAACCAATTATGAATTCTCAAATTTTATTTCTTCCTTGGCAAGAAATTTCCTTTGACAATTTTTTCTGAGATGTATTCTTGGAACTTCCTTGACAAATTGAAAATTCACGAATAATTGGTTTTGCCAATTTGAGCAATGTATTTGATTTGGAAATTTGGGAAGGGTTTTGCTTCCTTTGTTTTAATTTTCAAGTGTTGCTTTATTTAACTTTAGCAATTTAAATATGTATTCCATGATGCAAGTGCAAAGAAAAAGTGAAAATTTGGTTCAAATTTTAGGGTACCAAACTGGGGTTGTTACAACCATCACCGTTTGCCCCAAAACCCTGGACAGACACGTCCATTGCCCCGGACACGGTTACCATCCCGACCCCCCCGCTCCCTGGTACATCCTACTCTGTCGGACATACACCTCGCCCGTCAGGTGCTAAAAAATGATAGATTTATTTTATTATTATTTTCTCATATGTAGGCAAACAATGGACTCATATTCATCAAATGAGAACTTTGATTACATGGAGGTTGATGAGTTCATATTCAAGGAGTTCTTTGATGATACTGATTGCAAAATCGAGTAAGACGAAGATGCTGACATGATGGTGATGATGATCATCCTTGAAAAAATGGAGGAGAAATAGGAGAATGTTATCAACTTCAAGGATTCGATAAAAGGGAAGGATAGTTGTTTTTTGTGATAGGATCAAGGATGCAAGAGATCTCTAAAATGACTACTTCAAGCCTGATACGGTATTCCATGAGGGGTTTTTCGGTGTGATAACTCACAAGTGTAGGGGATCAGTTGTAGCCTTTTCGATAAGTAAGAGTGTCGAACCCAACGAGGAGCTAAAGGTAGGATTAATATTCTCTCAAGTTCTATCAACCATTGACACAACTCTACACACACCGGACGTTTGCTCTATCTAGAAAATAAAACTATAGGAACAAAAAGGGTATGAAAGGATAGCTTTGCAAGATAATAAAGAACAAGAAAGTAAATGTTAGTTGCTGCAGCAATAAGGTAACATAAAGTGACATAAAGTAACAGAACCATGAGTGTGGAAAAGTGGTGGAAGGAGTGGCGGAATTGTCCCTAATTAATTAGTGAAGCTACTCGGTTCATTGTCTTCGATGAAGTTTTCTATGTGGGAAAGGCAAAGCATACACGTTCTCAACTACTTGTGATTACATGTACTATATTATTGGAACATTAGCAAGCATCTGCAACTACTAACATTCATTAAGGTAAAAACCCAACTATAGCATTAAGATCATAAGGTCCTCTTTATCCCATACAATGTCAAAACCTAGGATGAGGCTTAGGTTTCTATCACTCCGGCAGCCCTACCCCCCGGCTTCCTTCACATACTACAAACCCTATGATGTGATCCACACACGCATAAGTATATAATGGCCACCATAGGGCTGTACCATATCAACATACAACTCGAATCAACCAAAGATATTCAATAATTTAACCATAGGACAAAAAGGAACTACACAAACATGACGTAGATCATAGGATAATATTTATAGCATCAAACACCATGTTTACATAGAGAGGTACAGAGGTGTGTGGGAGGATGAACCACTATATACAAGGAGGAATTGGCGATGGAGATGACGGCGAAGGCGGTGGCCATGGAGGAAAGGGCAAGGCGGAGGTGGCGCGGGTGGCGCCAGCGGCTCCGTCGGCCGACCGGCTAGGGGGAGCACCGCCCCCTAACCCCCTTCCTCTATGGCTTCTTGGTGCTGTAGAGGAGCCCTCTCCCTGGTGGATGAGAGCCAAGGGGAGGAAAATTCGTGGCTGCCCCCAAAATTAGAGTTCCCTCTCTTTATATAGGTGTAGACAATGCCTCCCGGCCTTCCGATCGATGTCACTTTGATCCAAGGGCTCTTGGGCACCTCTAGAACCTTCCTAGGGACCCCTCTCAACCTTAATGAGGTCCCAAAGTTGTGGCTTGGTCGAATCCATCAAGTTTGGTAAGAGTTGGAGTCAATCATGTCACAAACTTTCGGATTCCCGTAATCATATATTTGGCCTTCAGTAAAATGGGTCCTCCGGGAGCTTTGGACCTCCGGTTGGGCTGTTCTTGGACTTAAACGAAATCTGCGGAAATTTCCCACAACTTTCGCCAAGAGCAATTTTTTATTTGACGTTGTCTTCAGGTCTCAAACTGACGATCTCTAAAATCTGTAGGAATGACATATTGTAGGAAAGTCAGAGTCCACCTCCAACAAGGCTCCTTTTGCGTTTTTATCAATTTCCATGTAATTCCTTGATGAGCACATGGCTGCGACATACATGACATTTCAACAAAGTGCACAATTTAGTTGGAAAGAATTGCTTAGCCGAATCAAGGAAACACATGCCCAGGTGAATGCTAACCTAAATCCATATTATTATGTATGTGAGAATTCCTTGCTTTTAACTTCTTCTCCTTCTATTGGAATCGAGTTTATTGTAGAAGGAGTTCAGCAATTTCCAAGCCCGCGACGAAACAAAATTGAAGAAAACAAGTTTTAAGTGAATCTGTTTTCTGCCAGAAATTTGTCTCTGATGTTTGCTGTGCCACACCCACATGGACTAGAGACGGGGCCTTTGGGGTATACCAACAGAAGATCCTTGAAGTTTACTTTCCAACCCAAAACCTCACAACATTTGAAGTTGTGTAGCCAAAATAATGACCGTTTTGGTGGAAGATGTTCAGGCTGTTTAATGCTTCACGAATTTCCGAGGAGTTCTCCAATAACTCACCAAGTTGACTGCTCCTCTCCCAAAGAGGCCATTCAAATTCTGAACCTTTTAGTATCCTTTTCACACCTATCTATGGGGGGTCGTCCCTGCTATAAAACTCCACCTCCCCCAATGTTTTAGGGGCCTTTTGTAAAACCAAAACCAGCTATAAGCTTTGCAGCCAGGACTGCTTGAGGTCTGAGAGATCCTTACTTCCTTTGCTCTTGTGAGTTCATCCGGATTCGCATGAAGAAGCCTCTTGTTCCCCCTAATTCGTGCTCTACTGTTTCGGCCGTTTTGTGTGGGTTAGTCCCGGTTTGTGGTTCTGCGATTGTTCGGACAGTGGGTTGAAGTTCTTATAGCTTCGGTCAGCTATCCCCAACGTACGGGTCTCATCCAACCTTGGCCGGTATAAAGCTAGTTATCCCCGCTGCTTGCAGCTAGTTACCCTCCCCGTTTTGATCCTACGACGTGAAGATCGGGCCTCCCTCGGGCGTGAACTTCTTCAACGGGTTTGCCCCTATCATCTGGTATCAGAGCTTTCATTTACACGGTAGGATCTGCTATCATATTCATCTTGTTTTCATCCCTTTAGATTGGTAGGTTTTGTTGCAATATTTTCTGTCCTATAGTCCAAAGCCTCACCAAAAATAAATCCCAAAGCCTCGTTGGTGCTGAGATCTTGTTATTGCATTCCTTTCATGTTTTCCATCTTTTAGATCTGCACCAAGTTCATCTTTGTAGTTTGCTTCAGATCTGGTTGTGTTGTTTAGAAACATAGAAAAGAAAAAAATAGAGAAAAAAAAGGAGCAGAAAAAGAAGTGAAAAAAATAGAAAGTGTTGAGCTAGATCCAAAGGTTTTAGAAAAATTTCAGAAGTTGTGTGTGTGCTGTTTTCTTTTCAATCTTGGTGCAAGATCCCATATTTCCATCAAAATAAATCTTGGTTTGAATCAACTTGATTTCAGCACAAGCCCCTTTTGTTTACCCCACCTAGAGCTCAACCAAAAAAAAAACCGAAGCTAGTTCTTTGATCCCTGTCTTTCAATCGCTTTAACACATCCGAGAGAACCGTGATTCGGTGTAAACTCGTAAGAACTTTGGTGAGTAAGAGGTGAGGTTGTGTGTTTCCACAAAAACTCTAATGTTCAGTTTCCACTTTTACACTAACTAACATGGCAGGAGCTACCCCAAGTGTTAGTCGAAGTAACCATAACAAAGATGCTCCGGCAACACGTGCCGAGTTTTGGCAATTGCAGAACGCCATGCGTCAAATGCTGCAAACTATGGAGAGGATGCTTGACGAGCATCTTCCCCTACATGGTAATGGGGCTCGACACCGACCTCGCCCCACTGCCCCGCAAGTCATCGACAATGGGAGGAACACCATCAACAACGAGCTTCGTGCAAGCCAAAACATACGTGGGCGTCATGGCTCCGAGATGCCTACATGTACCCCTCCGAATAGTATCCATGCTGTTGGAGCTATACGGGTGCGAGGCCACCCTGTCACACCCTATTTGGGTGTGCTGCATGAAGAAGGGACTCGCGGACGAGGCTATGGCCCTCGTGGGCTTGCCGCTAGTCAGGGAGGAAGGGACGCTCATGTTAATAACATCACTTCCCACAAGGACCTTTCTTATCATGGTGCCACCTCGGTTACCACTGCTACCCCTCGTTCTATGAAGGAGAAAATTTCTCAAAACTGATGTGAGAAAGAGAGCCCACAACCCAAAATTTCACATATGAAGAGTGACCAAAATAGGGAGTTGAGAGATTCCACCAAGCATGAGGAAGAGAGAGTTATTTACAAGATTAGAGAGAGGAGTGAGCCATCACATGATATTCCACCAAATATGAGCGGAAAGATTAGAGAGATTTGTGATCCACCTCCTGAAATTCCAGAAATTGAGAGTGCCATAATTAGTGAGTTGTGTGATTCCACCACATGTGAGAGTGAGAGCCTCCAACATAATATTAGAGATATGAGTGACTCACCACCTACTATTTCACACAATCAAAATGAGAGGATTAGTGAGTCCACCAAATATGAGGTTGAAGTTGTTCATGATGAGGATAGAGATGTCGTGGTATAGTCGAATCTAGCCGGGATAGGGGTGTCATCCAGCCAAGTCGGATGGATTACTGGGCCTTTGTCTTGGGTCCTCCTTAGCCGGCTTCGCTTTGTCCTTGTGCTTCAGCATATTGGGCCGCCCGGTAAGCCTACCGGCATTACCACCAGTGGGCCACCCTGGTATACTGGAATATGTACATGTCGATGATACCCTTATTTGGTATATCCCCGACATTAGCCCCCGGAAAGTTTTGAGTTCTCCAGCGGCCGGCTTCTTCGACGGGCTTGAAGTAGTTTCGCCTTTGATGTCTTGTCTTGGTTAGACCGATGTAGAACTTGAAGCTTTGCCGAAAAAAAATAATCCGACATGTACTGCCGAACTGCCATCGTCTTAATTGCCATTTAAGACGGATTGACTAGGACGTCCGGACTGGTCGATTTTTAATCGTGCCGGCTTATGTCCAATGGAACTCGTCCGATCTCCATGCTTCTGATGTAGACCGCGTCCGGTCTGCTTTCATAATTGAACTGTGCCCGCTGGTGCTAGCTTTATTCCATTGGGAACACAGTCAATTTGCATGTTTCAGAACCGAGTTTATTCCAAAGAATGGATGAAGTAAGGCGGCATGAGACTCAGAAAATCCAATGGTTGTAGCCTCCGAGCGTCGATGAAGATGTACTTGAAAGTCGGCTCGATGCTCAGTAGAACTTGCGTCGTTGTAGATCAAATGGTTGTAGCCCCCGAGCCTCATGTCGGCTTATGAATTAAGGCGGCATGAGACTTCGACGCAGCCCCCGAGCTATCCATCAAAACTGTAAGTTCCGACAGACTGTAGCCCCCGAGGCTTATGTCGACCTTATGAAATAAGGCGGCGTTAGGCTTGATGAATACATCTCACCGGGCAACAGGGCAATGCCAATCTATTTAAAATCCAGGAGGCGGCTGAATGCAAGTCGTCTTGTAGGTGACGTCCTTGATGAAGCGGCAACATAAACACCTGTAGAATAAACAATTAACTGCATTAAGCTGTACTTTAATGCAAGCTGAACAATTGTAAGGCCTAAGCCGACAGTTTTTTCAATAAAAACATTGGGTTGTAGATTATCTGCGGTCCGCCCTTAAGTTTTCTGGCTTATGTACTTTAGCCATATTTCGTGTGTTAGCAAACCTCCAGCACGGAACGTCTGCTGTGTAACAGGGATGCAATACCAACCTGTTTAGACCCAGAACAAACGCCGGCTTTTGGTGCCGAAACACCTACTTAGGCGACCCAGCACATAAGAAATCAGATGAATACTTTTAGGCGGACAAAACATTAGTTTGTAAGGCAACATGGCCAAAAACGCATCAGAACATAACCACTAGCACGAAGCAAATTCGGGTTGACATTGATAGCTTAGTATATATGATCATCGGGAAATAAAAGATGGCATGATCTCACAGAGCGAACCAGAATTTATTTCATGAGCATATATAATGTTAACGAGAGAATTGCTGAAAAACTTAGCTTTTTGGTGCTCTTGGCATTGATGACACATAAGCCGGGATGCGGCGATGAGTAGGTCGCGACGACAATTAAGCCGGACCGCGACGATGAGTAGGCCACGATGAATCCGTCTAAGCCGGACGTGGCATAGATGACGATGAACTCGTCTAAAAAGAGAGAGAATTTATTTTTTGATTATTGTCGGGTTGTCATGTAAGCCGGAACAACGACGATCAATACATCATGCCACGTCAGCAATTAAGCTGGAACGCGACGACGGATACGCCAAAAGACGCCATGCCGCGCCGGCAATTAAGCCGGAACGCGACGATAAATATGCCAAAAAGGCAATATGTCGCGTCGGTGATTAAGTCGAAACGCGATGAAGATAAAAAGGCGTTGTGCCGCGTTAGCAATTAAGCTAAAACGCGACAACAAATACGCCGCGAAGGACGTCGTGTTACATCAGCAATTAAGCTGGAACGCGATGATAATCACGTCGAAAAGGCCACATGTCGCATCGGCGATTAAGCCGGAATGCGATGATAATTATGCTGAAAAAGCATTTTTTCACATCAGCGATTAAGCTGGATCACGATGATAAGTTAACCGTGAAGGCATCAACAGCGATGTCGCCTATGTCGGTCGAAACGAAACCGAAGTAGATGATGATCCTCTTTTAGCTTTTTCGCCTTTGAGCCTAATAAATATTGTACATGTGTACGAGTCGGCTTATCAAGCAAGCAACGTGAAGGATCTTCTCTTCTATTATCTGGTCTTGGTCGTCACGTGGAGATAGGAAATAATCAGATCTTGAAACTTGTGCCTTGCATGCTCATCTTAGTATTTGCTTTTTCCCTTGATCACACATTGAATTTCTTGCATCGCCTCCGATCGATCTGTGCCGCCATGAGAGTCTGATTTGGGGATGCACAATTATCGGGACTCGAGGTGAACTGTTCCCAGACGACTTGGGAGTCAGCACCCAAACCGATCGGAGGTGCACCAGGACTCCGGGGGAGTTTCGTCGTTGGTTTCCGCAACTCAATGAACTGGCTGCAAAAAGCGGCAATTACGTCAAGGGAGATGTCGCCAAAACCACCGTGCGCTGGCAGCAGAATCCGCGACGGTTGATTTGCGAGCCGATTTTGTTGAAGTAGACGATCTGGCCAGATTGCAGATGCGATCTTGGTGTTGATGACGAATCTAAACGTGATGAAGTCGGAAAACATCAAGCAACGCGGCGGTAGAAAACATCGCCTTCGTCGATTGGATCCGATCTGCACCTCACGTGTATGATGTGAGCCGATCCGATGTAGCTTTGGGAGCGAAGCCGACCGCGACGAAGATGATGACGATGAACTTGTCGAACTTGATCAGCCGGCCAGATCCGATCTGGCTAAAGATGACGACATGAGCCGGATGCAATCTGGCCGGTGATGATGATGAAGGATCCCGCCCGGATCATCGCCTAGACGCCTCTTGCCCCACGGTGGGCGCCAACTGTCGTGGTATAGTCGAATCTAGCCGGGATAGGGGTGTCATCCGGCTAGGCATACACGCCGACGGTAGAGAGAAGATGTGGGGGGAGGAACGTAGCGGGATTCCGGTGACGGGATTACACACAGTTTACCCAGCTTCGGATCACACGACGGTGGCGTGATCCTACGTGCTGCTATAAATCACTATACGGCAATATCGCCGAGTTACAATGATGTTGTGTGTAAAGCCTGGTTGTATGAGGCTGTGGAGATTGTCTGCCCTAAGGCGTCCCATAGGCCGGCTTATAAAGGCGGCCAGGCCTAGGGCTTACAAGGAAAGTCTACCGACATAAGGAAATATGAGTCCTAGACTAATACGGCTTAGTTGTCTTCGTCTTGTGCGCCAAGTCGGATGGATTACTGGGCCTTCATCTTGGGTCCTCCTTAGCCGGCTTCGCTTTGTCCTTGTGCTTCAGCATATTGGGCCGCCCGGTAAGCCTGCCGGCATTACCACCAGTGGGCCACCCTGGTATACTGGAATATGTACATGTCGATGATACCCTTATTTGGTATATCCCCGACAAGAGAAATGAGCGATCCACCAAAATTAATTCCACACAATAAGAGACAGAAGATTAGTGAGTTGTTTGAGTCCACCAAAAGTGAGGTTGAGATCACCCAGCACAAAATCAGAGAGATGGTTGATCCATTAGTAGATAAGGGAGGATATTATCAACTTACTAAACGTTCACACAGTTCTTCTTCTTTGCATGATGTGCAGGTTTTGAGATCATATCTTGCTACCCTCTTGCAACGATGGGAGGAGGAGATCCAAGAACTATTATGGGGCACATGGAGCGCTACTACACATAGGACATATGTGCATATAAACTTTCACAAGGGCATGGAGGTACTCAATGAGGTAAAACATAAAAGGTCATCAGTTTTGATGCACGAGGAGGTATGTACTTATGAGAATTTGAAACAATGTAGAGATGAAATCTGAGAAAAATTATATGGGACATCATGTGCATCATCCATCCAACATTATGTGTTTATAAACCTTGGGGAAACTGCAAATGATTTCAAGAACTTAACAATCACACATAAGTTTTCAAGTTTTCTATTGCCTAGTTACATTCTTGTGTCCTCGTATCATTATTTTGTAGACAAGAAGGAGTTGAGAATGAGTTTCCTGCAAGAAAGGAAGAGTGGCATAATAAAGATCGGGGTTGATTATAAATTTTTCTTCATAAAAATGTTTGTTGGAAGGAACTAATGAGCAGAGCAAAACATCTTGTTGTCATTGATAATAAGTTAGCAAAGTTGAACACTCCAATTCTGTATATCATGAAACCTTTGCATTATGATTCAGTATTTCCCTCTTTTATTTTGTGTGATGACCAGTTGGAGTCGAGGACGACTCATTTTCAAGAGAGGGGAGATGATGAGATCATCCCAGCCGTTGACACAACACCAATCATCGGTGGACAGATTGAAAGTGGCGACAAACAAATGCATGATCAGATGCAACACAATTTTAAGGTGAAAGCTACAAATGAGGATTGCGTTATCCCTTTACATAGATATAATCTACTTCCCTTCTACTTATCTGTTGTAGATCAAAGAGAGTCGAGGACGACTCTACATTAAGGGAGAGAGGATGATGAGCACATGGCTGCGACATACATGACATTTCAACAAAGTGCACAATTTAGTTGGAAAGAATTGCTTAGACGAATCAAGGAAACACATGCCCAGGTGAACACTAACCTAAATCCATATTATTATGTATGTGAGATTGCCATGCTTTCAACTTCTTGTCCTTCTATTGGAATCAGGTTTATTGTAGAAGGAGTTCAACAATTTCCAACTCCGCAATGAAACAAAACTGAAGAAAACAAGTTTCAAGTGAATTTGTTTTCTGCCAGAAATTTGTCTCTGATGTTTGCTGTGCCACACCCACATGGACCAGAGACGGGGCCTTAGGGGTATACCAACAGAAGCTCCTTGAAGTTTACTTTCCAACCCAAAAACCTCACAGCATCTGAATTTGTGTAGCCAAAATAATGACCGTTTTGGTGGAAGATGTTCAGGCTGTTTAATGCTTCGCGAATTTCCGAGGAGTTCTCCAATAACTCACCAAGTTGACTGCTCCTCTCCCAAAGAGGCTATTCAAACTGAACCATTTAGTATCCTTTTCACACCTATCTAAGGGGGTTGTCCCTGCTATAGAACTCCATCTCCCCCAATGTTTTAGGGGCCTTTTGTCAAACCAAAACCAGCTATAAGCTTTGCAGCCAAGACTGAGAGATCTTACTTCCTTTGCTCTTGTGAGTTCATCCAGATTCGCGAGAAGGAGCCTCTTGCTCCCCTAATTCGTGCTTCCCTTCGAGGATAAGACCAGGAGAAGACGTCTGCATCGCTCGCACCTCACCAGCACGACCCTCTCTCTTACCCTCGCGCTCGTGTCTTCTCCCTCGCTCTCTATTCCTCTCAAGAACGGAACCCTAGCTCGCCGGAGCGGCTCAAGCGTCGTCATTGCAGGCCGCCCTAGATCAAGATGAAGCCACCATATGCTTTGTATCGGCCTCCTCTTCCTTCCCATCGAGTAGATCGACCCGAAACGAGCCGAACCCTATGAATCGACCCCTTCTTCCCCACCTCTGGCCGCCGTGTTCGAGCACGGGTTCATCGTCGTTAAGCCGTATCCGACCGCGCCGAGCATCCCCACGCGCTCCTGGTGAGCTACCGGTCCTCCTGGACCTCTTTGTCCCCTCCCTTTTGTTCTGCTTCGTCGTGGCGCCGTTCACCGTCACCGTTCGCCGTGGGAGCTCGTCGCCGGTGCCCTTCCGGTGACCAATCCCTAGCGGAGCCGCCTCCTTTTGGTTGCCTGCGGACCCGCGATCCAGTGGATGCGTTCGTTCAACATCGCTCGACCTCCTACATCGATCCGTTGATCGACATGAGCCGCCAGTTCCACCGCTGACCTCATCATGACGTCAGCCAAGTTTAATATTTTCTGAAATTATTAAATCCCTGACAGGTGGACCCTGCTGTCAGCATTTTAATCTTTTCCAGAAATTCCAGAAAATGATATATACTTGTAAAATTCATATCTTTGAATCTGTTTATCGGAAAATTATGAATAATATATCAAAATGTTCAGAAAAATGTAATCTGTCTATTTGAATCAAATTCATACATGTTTGTAACAATTACAATGATGACATTAGTAGTTCATTAATAACCCTTTTATGAATATATGGGTTATTTGCAAAAGCCCATTTAACTTGATATTTACACATAGGGTTTAATTTAAATCCATGCAACTTGTCATGCATACATTTGTGCGCATTGCATTATTGCATGTTGATTGTTGTTGTTTCTTTGTTTTCGGTGTTTCGGTTCTTTTCGGTAGAACGTGGTTCGAGATCGAGGATGAATCAAAGTGAAGATCGACAACCTCGATGGCCGACACTTGATCATGGATCGACAAGTCAATCACCCTGTTTTCCTGAAGCTCTATATTCCTGTTTATCGCTCAATAAGGAAAGCACAACCCCTTCTTCTATCTAATCCCATATTTTCAAGAATTATTTTCTGTTAAGCATCATATCGGTTCCAAAGCTTTTGGTCGATAGCTAGAGTCAGCCTATCTTGCATGTTCCCCTTGTTGCCTATTACATGTTATCCATCCTAGCATGATTAGGTTTTCTTGTGTGTCGCCAGAGCCCTATACATGTTTATATGCTTAGCCATGCTTAGTTATGGTCTGATCCGTCCTTCTGGTGAATCAGAGCTATGATCGAATATAGCATGTCAGTTTGACGATGAAAAGATGATGTGAACATGTTAATCTATTATATACTAAAGGTACATGATGGGCTCACCAGAAAAAAGATAGACCCTCTAGAAAATCCCACAAAAAAGCAAAACATCTGGCCATCCATTTAGCTAACCAGCTAATTACGACCATTAGATCTTAGAAAAAAAACTTTGAAAGATCAATTAAATTACCCACCAATACCCTTCACAATGTTGGTCGTACCGATTCGACATCCCTCTAGCTAATAGATCCGTCAAAAGATTCCATTACGTGCCCTAGGGTGTACACGCCGCCGCCGACGTATTCCAAACCTGCGGCATGTCTTCACGTACGCTGCCGTTGCCGGCTTGCGCCGTATTTGCCTCCGTGCCGTCGGCCGGTCCAGTCTTCCGCGTACAGCCACGCATGCACGTACCAGCGTTGCAGGTTTCAGTCTGAGCTCACGCATTACCGCATTAGCCATGTATATATCAGTCGATTGAGTGCTTGCGTCATGCTGCACCATGTAGGAGCCCAAAAGCGGGATCGATCTGTTGTGGACTTCTCTCATTGCACATAGATGGACAGCCTAGACCCAGGTAATCCACGTGAATCTTTCTTTTTTCCTTTTATACTGCTAAGCATGTAGATGTATATGATAAAGCAATAAATCAGGCCACTGATTGACAACTGTATCTGTCGTTTTCAGCTACCAGTTTTTGTGATGATGTGATTGATGATTCTTAAGCTACGATGAGATTACTTTGATTCCATCGAGGAATATGATCTGAACAGCACCTTTATAAGCCTAAGGTCTGTCAATTCCTCTTCAAACAAGATCTTCACTGATTTATGATTAAGAATTAAAGTTCAGAATATTGTATGATTTTCCTGTGCTGCATGGACGGGAAACCATCCAAGTGGACATACCGTCTAATTATCTTCTTTGCTGATAATTTCTTGGATATAAAAAATGGAACTACATCAGTATAAATAATATCTCAATTTTGTTATTCCCTTCACTGCAGCTGCGAACTATGTTCTACACAATTTCCTGTCATTGTTTGCAATTTATCTACACCATGTATGAAACCTGTGATTAGCCTATCAAATTTGCAGATCCTTCATCGTGAATGATGATATTATGAATTACTGGAATTTCAGGTATCTTTAAGAAAGGTTTTTAAGAGTTATACAAACTCTAACTTTCCATCTTTGATTTCAAGCACATGATATAGTAACCTGTAATTGTCACGATAGTGCCGACAAGACAATCTCAGGCATATATCTCGGTGAGATGTGAAATAGATATTTCATTATAGGAGCTGTATTGCTGAATAGAATATTCCATTGAGATAAATACCTTATGAGTCTGAGTGGTTCCTGTCAGGCATTTTTTCAATGATGTTCATGTACATATAACATCTACAGTGTAAATATGATTGAAACTTTTCTGGCACAATAAACTCTAATATATAAGCATGCCCTGCGTCCCATTTAAACTTAGCTTCTTACTAAGTTATCCCTTGAACATGCCATGTCCGGTGATGGCAGCTTGACTAAGATAGCATAATATACCTTCTGTGATGCAGTTTGAATCTTCCTACAGACCTGGAACAAAGAGCATGCCTGTTATGCCTTCCGTGATGTGGTTTGAATCTTCCTATAGATTTGTAGATTATTTGAAAGAATTTCTTTTATGTCCCCCACTATGTTTTCCGCTCTTGTAGGTTATTAGGTTATTGTGAAGTTATTTATACTGGACAGGACCGCACGATAATTATATGGGCTATAATCCATTCAAATGCTCTAGAAAGCTACTCCTAAATAATTAATTATCTAGAAAAGAAAGGTTTTCCATGACAATTCTCGATAACAAATTACATTGTACTCTGAAGTAAGATTTGCTTCCTTTTGATGGAAATGAAACAACAACTATTTCCCTTCCGCAACTATATTTTGATTGAAAAAACCATGAAATAAAAAGAAAAAACATTGACATCAAGAGTATATTGTTGCAATTTGAATTAACTTAGGTTAGCTATTAGCATGCTTACTATGTATACAATTTATAAATGGTTCCTACATGTTTGAATTAAAATGTTGATCTTTGATCCTAATCTTATCGAGGTCCTAACTAATATAACTATAATTCAGCGAGCCTACCACCATGTTTTACTATCCACAGTATTTTCATACATGAACTTGCAATACATATAGAATTTTGTTTCATAATGGATTAAATGTGCCACTTTGCGTGAGCCCATTGCAAATATTTAATGGTTCTAGAGTGTGTATCAGGGTGAACATTTGACACATACTACTATACATGCTCTACTTTAAACTCATCGATTGCTTTCTCACTTGGCGCACAAGAAAACAAAAACTTTTCTTTAAAGGAATGATGTAGATGAATCCCTTGTACCAATATTTTTTTAAGTAATAAGAACCTAAATATGCTTTGGTGAGGACTTGAACTAGGCGGCTGGTTTTTACATCCACTTCTCTAACCAAGTGAGCTGGACTAACTTCTTGAGAAAACAAACACTAACTAGGAAAGTTATGATGCAACAATAATTCAAGTTTCCTTACAGATAATACTCACTTTGTATCATAGCAAACTATTTTTTAGCCATCTACATGCCGACTACATATGGATTAAAATGAAAAAAAATCTATACATAAATTACGCCTACATACATGCGTATGTAGTTTGCATGTAAATAACTAAAACATCTTATATTATGAAATAGAGTGAGTACTACACTTACTACATCTAACATGTTTCATCTGTTACTTTGAGACCATTGAGATCGATCAATATGTGAATTAAGGTCTAAAGTTTAGTATGATTTCATATGCAAGTGATATCATATATGCTGAAGCATCATAATGAGTCATTTCTCTGTAACATTTATGTTTTTCGAAATGCAGGAGGTGAATTATTATTTCTTAATGAACCACATAACAACAATGAATCAAACCAGACATATACTTCATCGTTGTCTAATCTCAACGAAGGGGTCTCATGGTTATTGATTAAAATCTGTCTTTCGTAGAAGTCGGTAAGACTACTACTCTCACGTATTCTTTTTTCACTCCATTTCTGATGAAATGGCTCCTATATTTCTCCATGGAAATACATCGTCTTGATGAATTTACAAAAACATATTATTTCAAGAATCATAATATTAAATATATGTTGGATCGTAGCTTAATTTGACAATTTTGGAACAAAACATGAAGTTTCCCCTGAAAGCACACGAAATAGAAGGATTTTTTATGTACTCTTAGCTCAGAAGATTGCAATTGAAATGAATGTATAGTAAACATTTTTCTTTCCGTTTTATTACTAAATATGTTTTACATGAAATACAATGCTATATTTTGTCTTTGCTTTACCAAAAAATTAATTTGAAGGCATGGAATTGAAACCGTATAAAAGCTAGGCAAGGTTAGTCAAGTTATTTTACTATAAAATTTCTGGCGCTAAGAATAAATAAAATATTTTCTAAATATCATGTTAAGAAGACGTCGAGGTGAGGACATATTGAAAATGCAATAGAGTATTTCAAATATCATATAAGAAAATAATCACATAAAATAAATATGTTGCCCACGCATGTGCGCGGGCCACTGTGCTAGTTTTACTAAAAGGCTTGGACAATGAGGCCATAGTGGGATGTGGTGGGTTGTCTTGTTCTTGCTGCCCTAGGACCTCAAGTTCTTAACGCTTGAACCAAGACTGAGAGTACGACACTCGCGGGAGTATGGGATCCCGCTCGGCTGTTTCTTGTTTAGGTATGCCCGTGGGACATGTATTTTGTCGTGTTCCATTTGCGAGTGTGTGAAAATGTTTTGCAGAAAAGATAGGTCATGTCTGGGAACAAGTGAAGGACGAACTGATCTTGGTCCTCACGCACTTAAATAGGGTCCGTCAGGAGGTGGCCATCTCTTGTGAATGACGGATGGAACCCTATTTGAGTTTACTCATGGGCATATCTACGCAAGCTAAGAGTCGTGGTCAACCCCCGTCTGCCGGCACACCAAGGAAGTGTACTAACGTTCTGGCATTAAAGAGTCGGTTGGCACATGTGGACAAAATTGTACACCCCTGCAGGGTTAAATCTATTCGAATAGCCGTTGTGTCCACGGTTAAGGACAACTTGGGTCTTGTGGTTTGATCATAGATGACAACTTGAACATATTCATAAAACTTGATACCAACGTGTGCAAGGTTGTTTCCTCGAGGGTGAGTCGAGGGGATGATCCTAGTATAGCAGGTTCAGATGTTGAAGATTCTGATGGTTACGAGATGATCAAAGGAGATAAAAAAGTGTTCTCTTATCCCTTTTATAAAACTTTTGAGTAGACGGACTTCTACTCCGTCTCTCTCTATTGAAAAGTTGGCTTTATGCAAAAAATTAGCCCACGGATAGTATTCTAACTTATGCATTACCGTAACACGTTATAGTCTTGCCGACCTCTGTACTCAGGCTTGTGCTACTTAATTTGTTTCAAAGTCCGACGATACCATCGATGGAGGTTTGTACGTGGACATCGACGAGTAGTTTGGGGTCCCCAGGTAGCAGCCTGAAATCTGTAGTGTGGGACGTCACCGTTGCTTATTTCTGGCCTCATAGGCCTTTTGTTAAACTTGTTGATTAGCAACATAATCTATTTTTCATTGTATGATGTAATGTTGGGTCATGTGACCTCTGGATGTACTTTGCTATCTTGCTCTAATAAGAGTTGTATATCTGATTTCTTGTCGTAGAGTCACTGCCCTGTACTGGTTGTTCCAACCTCTCCCGTGCATGATGCGTGTATGGATATAAAGTGCACGGTTGAGAGGGAAGGTTCTTGGGCTCTTTGTTATGTATTTTTGGCTATGCCCGTGTTATGGCTTAGCCGAGGGGTTGTGTGCTGATGATCCATTCCGAGCACGCCTGCCGATGTTTACTCGGCCATGGAGTGGTAACCCCAGTAACCCTCGGTTACATAGCATGACCAGTGACACATAGCATTACTGTATAACTCTGAGGCCGAGTCCGACAGCTTAACAAGATCCTAGGATTCTTTGTTATGCATTTGTGGTTATGATTAGCGTGCTAGTCTTTCGAGGGGTTTTGTGTGACTGGTGTTCCCGACACGCCTGTAGTGAAATGCTGCCTGGGATTGGTATCCCAGTAACTCTTGGCTATCATGTCTAAGAGCACATAACACTTATGTATAACTCTGGGTCCGGGGTCGCCACAGGTTTTGGTATCAGAGCAGGACTGCCAGTAGGAAACCCTTACTATTGACCGATGTTGGGTCTAGAGTTTGTGAAAATTATTTTGAACCTAATAATTAGTTGTGAAAATCTGCTTAGGATTCTTTTTACTCCTTACCCGGTATCGCTCTAACTCTGAGTCTCCTTACCTTGATTTGCTTTGAAAAGGTTTTCTTATCGCTTCTGGTCTTTCAAAACTAGGTGCCTCGAGCACATGTTGTTTCTTAACCAGTTGAACTAGTGTTGGTTCTCGAAAGTTTGGTGTGTGTTCTGAGCCCCCTCTTTCTGTTGTTTCTGCTGAGAGATTTCATTCCATCATAATCTTTCAGGTTTGTGGGTTCCACATCATTCTATTCCGGGCTTCGAGGTTTCCTTTCACCTTGGAAGTTCCCCTTTTTATTTGTTTGGGTACTTCAGAAGTTGTGTATGGTTTCTGGAGGTTGCCTTATGATTGCTACTTTGTGGTGTCCTCCGTGTCACTCAAATAGTAGTTGCTCTTTTCTCTGGGTTTTAACCCCTGGACTTGAACCAAAGGTCCCGGATTGTGCTAGATTCTAGTGTGTTCGATAATGTGGTTTTCCAACCATGTGGTGATCATGCTATTTATGTGAGTCTAAGTACGTGATGCTGACCTTTAACCCAAGATCCATTCCTTTGATTCCTAAGTTAAGGTTTAACCATTTAACCCACCTCAGGATGGCTGGTAACTATGGTTCTAGCCTCGAGCTTGTGGTAGTTGTCGTCATTGAATTGCGATAGCTATGCTCTCCCCTACCATCAGCTTTTTGGCAGAGGTTCTATCATGGAACCAAATGGATCACGATAAGAGTGCTCTTTGTGAGTCACTCATCTATGCTTGTGACTCCGCTGCACCTTCCTTTTTAGCATGGGTTTTACGGAAGAGTATTAAACTGTGCATCCACCACGATCTCAGGATTCTCTCGAGCGTGTTCCTCTTCTTTAGTTGTTTTCCGACCTGTGTCTGCCAATTGGTAGCCAAGTTGTAGATGTGTATTGGAGTCTTCAAGTGCACGATGCTTCTTGTGGTCAATCAAGAATTCCACTTCGGATGTTTGGAGAAAAAACTCCAGTACCTCGTCCATTTCTAGGACCAGGTCTAAGTGTTGTAATCCGCAGAATTAAGAGGTCCCATTGGCTTCTGTTCTACCTTAGAGTGTCACACTCTTATATATCAAGAGGTCGTGCTGAGTCTCATGACGTACTTGATGAAGTGATGCTCTTACACATCCATATCCACCTTTCTTTCGAGCTACTCGTGCTCGAGAATGTCGGGTGTTCATATTGATGTGGCTATTAGATATTCTTAGCAATTCTTATTGCTTTGAAATCCAAGGACATTTATATCACTCTTAGTGTGGTTGGCAATCTGATCACTAAGCTAAGTTTGACTGTGCTACCAAGTACAGTTATCCAAGTGCACATCTTCGATCAAAGAGTTAGGTTCATGCCAAAACTCCCCAGATCAAATCGTTTTGCCTCAAAAAGCAAGTCTCCTCTTGAACTCAGTGACATACGGTGGTTCATGATATTCTAGGTGTCTTTCTAGAAGAATCGTCAGGTTGTCACCTGACCGTGATGCCGAGTTCGTGAGTAAGCTGGTTCTTTGAACCGCTCCCTTCTCCAAGAAAACCATGATGGATACCCTTGGACTAGTTGGTTGAGCTTAAACAACAACTTGGAAAGTTGAAAGACAAAAGCTCTATCTGACATGGTTCATTTTCAAAGGGATGTGTAGTTTTTCTCGTGATGAAGCAAGATAGTGTCTCCACTATGGATATACCATCTCCCCAACCTTTGATTTGAGTTTGGGCTATCGTCAAATCAATATCAGAACCAAGGACAATCTTGATGGTGTTTCAGTCTGGTGTTTCACTTGAGTATACCTCTATGTCCTTTGGTCTGACCAATACTTTCGCCTTGTTCATATGACATACGAGTCCATATCCTTGGAGTATCATGATAAGGTTGTGTCGTGTCTTGGATCACGGACACCGAGAGTAAAGGATACCCCCTTTTTAGGTTCTGCAAGGGGCGCGAAGGAGGCTGGGAGACGCCAATGTCCGGGAGAACCTCGTCAAGATCTCCGATCTACGTACTAGCAAGCAACACAGAGACACAAGGAGTTTACCCAGGTTCAGGCCGCTCGGAGGCTAAAAGCCCTACTCCTGCATGTCTGGATTGAGTGGGGCATCATGGTGTGGCTTACAGAGGTGGTTGTGGGTGAGAACCCGGGAGGTGTTGGCTAGAGGTTGAAGACGAGCAGATCCTTTTCCCGGAGGAGATCACCTCTCGCTTATGCTATTCTTGTCTGGTGCGCTACCTAGCCTAGCCTTCGACTCTCTGGAATTCCGTCCCCTCCATCCGGTGCCTCGGTCCTCCTTTTATAGTCTAAGGGGATCCCACAAGGGCACCTTTGGGGGCGAAGGGGTTTTAGGCGGGAAAACCCCTCCGGGTTCTTCTTATGAGGCGACGTGGCCTCTTCTCGTCCAACTATTCTTCTGAGGGGGTTAGGTGCGGTCGCCCACCTTTTGCAGGGCAGGCGGACAAAGGCTGACACCTTTACCGACCGTGTCCCCGCGCGGCGCCTCCATCTTCTTGGCGTCCAAGTCTTCTAGGAGCTTCCAGCAGGAGCTGGCAAGCTTATCCTCTTCGCCTGTACGGAGGCTGGAGCCCGGGGGTGAGCCCGGCCTCCTGCCGGGCTTCCAGGTCCCTGAGACCTCCATGTCGCCTGTCGGGTTGAGGGTGACCCCAGAAGGCCACCCGGTCCTTAGTCGTGATTGTCGATGCCATCCTTGTCCGGTTGCCGTGGGGTAGATGGGGGGCCCATCTTCCGGTCTTGTATCCTTGCCTTGTTCGCCTCCTTGGTGGGCCCTCTGGTGGTGAACCCACTTTGACCCCATCAGGGGAACCCCGTGTTCCACTGTTGCAACAGTAGCCCCCGGGCATAGTCCCGGCGGGCATGTCATTTTGCTGCCGGGGCTATGACCAAAAAAGTCAAAGTGGGTCCCCGACGTCTTGTCTTGACTGTTCTGTCCCATCCGTCGGGGAGTTGGTGCTTGGAGTCATCCGCTTGGGGGAGTAACTGTGCCTGCCTCCTCGATTCTCGGAAGCAGAGAAGGCGAGGTGACCATCGTTGAAGGCGCAACCGAGCCTTCTTAAAGGCGGGGGTGCCCTTCCCGAATCTTCAATCGTCTTCCTTCTTCTTCCAGCTCCACAATTTAGCAGAGCCGAGCGCGCCGATGGCGAGAGCCAGGAGAGGAGCTGGATGCACCCGTTCTTCCTCAGGGGTGGCAGAGGTGGCCACCAGCAGCCGTGGGAGGGCTGCTCCCCGAGGTCGAGCGGGGCATGGTCGAGGCGGCGGCCGCGGTCGTGGTTGTGGCAGCCGTGGTCATGGAGGTCATGGGGCTGGGGGCTTTCCAGATCTTCCTCCACGAAGTACGACCCACTCCGGCTTCCCTCCGTTCGAGTTCGTCGTATATCTGGACAGCGAACTTTGCAGCCGGCTCCATCTGCCAGAATCCTTCACGGCGGCGGTGGACTCGGATGAAGGTATAGGCCCACCGGCTTCTGTTTGCAGGTGGACGACTGCTCCAACGGCCCCTCCTGGGTCGAAGTGGAGTACACCGTCGATGACTTCATGCTCCTAGGCCGGGGATGGAAGGCGTTCGCACGCTCCTGTCACCTTACCCGGGGGTAGTACTTGGCGTTCGAGTATGACGGAGACGTGACGCTCTCCGTGAAGATCTTCCGCGCCGAGGGAGGATGCGTAGACTGCTGCGCGGAGAGTGACAGCAGCAGTCGTAGTAGTGTCTTTGGCGACAAGGACGAGGATGAAGATGAAGAAAGCTCCTTCCGTATCAAGGTCGAGGAGAGCTCGCCTTCTTGAGGACGCGTGTGGCGTCTCCAAGGCAGCGGCCCTGAAGATGTCCTCAACTCCTTCTTAGCGGCCTCGTCGACGTACTTCTGGAAGTAGCGCCTTCCGTAATGCGGCGGTGCTCCCTGCTCACATAGGAGCCAACCTTTTCTGTAAAAAGTAGGTCCCTTTGTAGCTCTTGAAATGACGGAGAACTTGTATCCTTGATGTTGCTTGGCCTTTGGGTTGAATTGGTTTGAATGAGAATGGGTTTTTTTCAAAACGCGCCCCAATCACTGCACTAGTCGTACCGCCGAGGAGTAGGCGAGGAGTGAAAGGCCTATAAAAAGGCTCTCCAGCCCCCAAGCTCTTCAGAACCTCTTGACTCCTTTCACTTCATTGCTTCTCGCTCTCTCCGCCCCTCCATAGATCACAACGCAATGTCTAGGGAGGCAGAGATGTCCTTTTATGGGATGACGACGGTGGCGTCCGTGTGTCTGGGCACGGCAGAGGCGCCCAGGGAAGTTGGGGCACGTGCCGCTGGAGAGGAAGAAGAGGTGGCGTCTCGCTCTGCCCTCGCCAAGGGCATTTCGCACCTGGCGGCCATTTCTGGTCCCGCGGCCCAGGATGATGCCCGGGTGCGTGCCCTTCGGAGGGCTCAGCTTCTGGCGGCCTTGAGGGAGAAGACCGCGGGGATCCCGGGGGCGTCCGCGCTCTGGTCCGAGCTCGACGCCATCGAGAAGGTAAGCGCCGCGGCTCTTTTGACCTCTTGCACTCTTGGGGACTAGTCTAGATCTTGACCAAGTTTGTTCCTTGTAGCAGGCGGACGACGACGCCATGAGCGGGGTGGCGGTCGAGATTCTCTTCCTGTCTCACTGCCTGGCACCTGGCCACGCGGGGAGGCCATGAGGCGCCTGAAAGTCCTGTCGGGTTCACTCTCTTTCCCCAGGCGTCCCCGGGAATCGAGAGTTCTCCCGCCAGGCATGAAGAAAACAAGAACGCACAGCTGGTGTCGTGGGGTTGTCACAGCAAGTTCTTCCTCAGGGAAGATGAGTTCTGGGCCATCGGTGATCGAAGTACGTGGGAACGGTTAATCTCGCCAGGGAACAAGGATTTACCCAGGTTCGGCCCCTCTGATTAGAGGTAAAGACCTACTTCCTGCTTCTATGTTATTGCTCTTTGCTAGATCTCGATTACAAGGACCCGGCTCCTACAACTCAGGAGCCGGCGACTTCTCTCTGGTGGCTAGGGATTCTCTAACTTGACTTGACTTAGCTCACTACGATCCAGGACCCCCCTTATAAAGGTGGCGGGTCCCTGGACTTACAATCTGTATCGGGTTCTACTCATATACGGAGTCCTACTCTAGGCTTTGTCCTTCCAAACTAGAACTCCGGGTTGTACTTGGACTCCTTCTTTGGACGAGCCCCCTTCTCCACACGGGCCTTGGTCGGCTTGTCTCCAGCCCAGCCCATGTGACTCGTCTCGTGACTCGGCATTGGCCTTCTTGGTCTTGGCGGGTCTACTTTCGGGTCCATGGGCCTACCTATAAAGTATCCCCCCATCAGTATCCCCCGAATTTATCTTGGGTGCAGCTTTGTCGGCTTCCTCTATCTTCTTGATTTTATTCCTGGTTCGACTCTTGAGGTCGACTCCTTCTGTCGACTCCTTCACTCCGAGTCACAAGCTCAGAAGTCGCTAGCTGCTAGCTCCAAGATGAATTCCTGCAATTAAAACATAATACACGTAAAATGAATCCATCCTCGCCTTTTGCACAAGTCCACCGCTCTAGCCCTTTACAGCACTTGGCCGAGTCTGTGGCTATTCCTGTACACTAACTCTGAGGATTTTCAACTCTTTAAGTCATAGGACTCGGCTTTCCAAAATAAGCCAGCTCTTCTTCCACTTCTATAACCTTAACTTTTAACTGTTGAATCGTTACCCACGATTTTACCGCGGGCCACCACTGTAATCCTCTAGGGTTTTTACCCTCTTATAAATGTCAAAGGGTAAGAACCAAAACCTCAACTGTCCCTTCATTCCCCAATCTTTCTGCCTTTCCCGCGCTCATCTCTTTCCCGCGCAGCGCTCCCCTCTTGCACCGCACGTACGCCATGGCCCCCAAGCGCGCCACCAAGGGCACCTCTAAGGCCAAGGCCTCCTCTGCAAGCAGGATCGTCGACATTGCCACTGAGGCCGCCGCCGCCGCCGCACCTGCCTCGAAGAGATCTATCTCCGCCGATTGGGGCGGTTCAACCATCACGGCGGAGCAACTGAAATCACACCGCCTAGCTGGCCTCCTTCCTTCAAGCGTCAAGGCACGAGCTCCTGGGGACGAATCGGTGCCCTCTCCGGCGAAGGGTGAGGTCGTTATCTTTGCGGAGCACCTTTTCCGCGGTTTCACGCCCCCCGGTAACTTGTTCTTCCGCCAGCTCCTTGAGTTCTATAAGCTGCGCATCCACGACCTCGCTCCCAATTCCGTCCTTACCCTTTCCAATTTTGTCGTTCTCTGTGAGGATTACCTCCAGATTAAGCCTGACCTAGATTTATGGCTCGAACTGTTCTATTGCAACCCACAACCCGAGACATCTGGAGGCCCTCTCTTACAGTGCGGCGCTGTGGCTCTCCAGCGTCGCCTGAACTCTGTATTTCCAAAGCCAGTTTTTCCCAACCGCATAAAAGACTGGCAAAAAACTTTCTTTTACTGCAAAGATACATCTCCTGAGGGCGAGCCCAAACTTCCTTTGTTCGCTGAAGATCGCTTAGAAGCGACTCCTGCCATGAAAGCCAGGTGCTCAGAAGCCGCCCGACCCAAAGTCGAGTCACTGATTCTTAGAATTCGGGCTCTTCTTTCTCATAATCTAGAAAACATGGATCTCGTCCGTTGCTGGACAACATGGAGGATCCAGCCGCTGAGTCCTAGGACTCGGCTAATTTGCTCTTATACTAGATGTGTCACTGATGATCTCAGGACAACTGACAAGCTGTCTGACGGCCCTGAACTTGGTCGATTGATCAAGAAGTTGACCAAAAAAATGGTGAAGGACCAGGCCCACTTCGGGCTCCAGCCTTTTTGCTCCACCTGTCCAGCTCCTGCTGTAAGTGCTTTAACTGTCTTTCCTTCTTACTTGCTTGTATTGTCTCAATTTACTAACTCACACTTTCTGTTTCCTTTTTGCAGCTTACCGACTCCTTCTGGAAGTCGGCCCTTGAAACTGACAAGGGCAAAGGGAGTACCTCTGCTGCTGCAGAGATTGTTGAAGAAGAAGAAGCCAGCGAGGAGTCCTCTAAAGAGGCTACTGCCGCTGGCGAGGGAATGAAGATGAGGAGTCCTCACCTGAGGCTCCCACTGTCAATGTCGTTGAGGAGGAGTCCTCCTCTGAAGCACAGTATGCTGACGAAGAGCATACTGAATCGAGTCCTGCAGGAGCCCAACCGACTCCATCTGAGGAGTCATCGGATGTCAAGAGTCGCTCCCCGACTCCTCCAGTTCCGAAAAATGGGTCTCGGGCTGCTGTGTCTAAGGTACCCGCCTCGCGAGTCCAAAAATCTAGCAGCTCCTCCAGTGAGCCTGAAGAAATTGCTGCACAAGTTCTTGCTGCCAAGAAAAGGAAACTGCGCTCAAGTGGCCCTGCAGAAACTCCTCCGCCTCTACCTGTATCACACAAAAGGAAGTCGGTTTCTCCTCCTGCGAAAGCTGACTCCTACGAGTCGGGAATGTCAATCTTTTCCTCTGACTCTCAAGCCTCTTTGGATCTTGAGACAAACGTTGGGTATGACTTTCTCCTCTATCTTTACTAGCATGACATCTGTATTTCCCTTTAATCAATATTTGACTTTTAATCTGTCCTGTCTCAGAGCCCGGCCCTGTGCCAAGGTCTCCAAGCTACCAGGCATGGCTGACGTGACTTCCAGCCGTGGAGCTGTACCGCCGTCGACTTCTCAGACGACGAGTACAAAGACCGCTCCTACGACTCCTGCATCTGCAGGTGCGACAACTACTGGGACTCCCCCTGTTCCCGAATCCGCTCCAAGGACTCAGTTGGGGACTCCAACCACTACAACTCAGATGCCTCCAAGTCAAGAAAAGGCGGCTCCCACTTCTCAGCTGAACACCGAGCCAGCAAAGTCCTCAACTGACTACAGCCGGCTCCGGATATCTGACAATAAGTCTTTCAACGAGGCCTATATTGAGGCCGTAGAACTGAATGATCAAGCCTCCAAGCTAAAGGATGAGGAGCAGGCAGCCCTCAGAGCCCTTGAAATGATTCATAATGTAAGTGCTCTAACTTGTACTCTTTATGTTCTCTCCGTTAGTCTCCTACTTCAGTAGCCCCCAAGCACCTTATCTGTGGTGACTTGGAGCTAAGATAGGTGCTTCATCCTGAACTCAAATCACTTGCTAGGTGGAAAAAACTTGCATACTGTAGCCCCCAAGACCTGAGTCCTTAGCTCAACTAGGACTCGGGGCTGTTTAATCACTCGCTTTTAAATTCAAAAAGCTTTTCCACGAGTAGCCCCCAAGCGCCGGGTTGTTTGCCTGCGGCAACCTGGAGCTATAAATCAATGTAATTAACTGGTACTTAGCTTGTAGAAAAAATTCTGCTCTGCGAGTAGCCCCCAAGCGCCAAGTTGTTAACCTGTGACGACTTGGAGCTGCTAACTTTCTTCTTATGACTTGTGCATCTGGAAAAAATCTGACCCCTGAGTAGCCCCCAAGCGCCAAGTTGTTAACTTGTGATGACTTGGAGCTCATGAGTTATAGAATTTGACTTGTAAAAATCTGACTTGTATTTTTCTGACTTGTTGCCTGTCGACTTGTACTTTGCTGTTTTCTGCTTTTCCTGACTTGTGCTTTCTCAGACTGTTGTCTCCAAGATGAAAGAGATATGAAAAATTGGAAGACCAAGCGACCTCCAGTGCCAGTTCTGCTGAGTCTGAGAGACAACATTCCCTTCAACTGGAGAAGGACTTACAAATCCTAGCTGCTGAGCTAGAAAAGGTGAAAAGGGAGTCGGCTGAAGCAAAAAAGGCCGCCCAAAAGGCACACACTGATCTGAGAGCCATCTTGGACGTATGCCAGAAGGGAATTAGGGCTATGTGCCATCATATCTTTGGTAAGTTACTGCACTTGCCTTCTTTTAGCTTGATACAAAGAACTCAGCTACTTATTTCTCTTGACTTCTCTTACTTTGCAGGGCTGACTCCCCAAAACTCAAGTTGCCCACTAGCCAACAACTCCATGCCATGCTAGACCACTGCCATGGGCTGCAGGAGGGTGCTCGCTCTGTGGTTAAAGTATCTTAATTCCAAGGGCAAGTGCCCCAAGGAGCCTGAGCGATTGGTTGACGAGTTGTCAAGAGCTCCAGGGTACATGCGCTTGTGGAAACAATCTGTCATGAGAAGATCTGCCATAAGGATACTTGCACTGGCACATAGCTACTACCCAACCGTTCTGGAGCCAGCAATGCTCACTATGGGGAAGCCTGAACAGCATGAAGATGGGACTCCCTTCAGCCAAGATGACTTCAAGGCTGAGGAGAAGTTAGTGCGGCCTTACGCCTGCGAAATCGCCAATAAGATGGACCCGGAGGTATGGGTTCATCACTATGACTTGGAGAACAAGAGGGTTAATCCAGGAGTTCCTCCAACCATAAACTTTGGGCGTCCCTCACAGGACATGGCTGGTGCTCCATCAACTGTGCCCAGCTCTTCCACTCCAGCGGCTCCTGGGACTGTCGACTCGACTGGTGCAGAGGCCCACGCTAAAGACTCCTGCTGCGCCCACTCCTTCAAGAGTCGCAACTGGCGGCTCCCAAGCTCAAGAGGAGTTGAACAAGCACATGAGGAACCCGAGGGGAACTGGCTTTCATACAAAGAAAGTTGCCACAAAATCCCTGCAAAGTTGACTTCCACATCTGCTGCCCAGGCGAAAGACAAGTCTCCAGCTAAGGACTCCCACAGCTCGAGTCAAGGACTCAGCTCCTGTTTAAGGACAATTCTCTGGATGACTCTGGATTGTAATAATGGTACGACTGTGTTTCTAAACTATGTAGCTTGTTAGCTATTTGAATTTGTGCCAATCGGCTTGGTTCTTATAACCCGTCTAGTTTTTCACTGATGAATAAGTAGGCCCTGCATGACTTCTCTTACAGCTTGTGCTGACAGGTTCTTAACTCATATGTTCCTTAGGGGATCCATAAGAGAGAGAAACAAGTCATGCCTGTAGATAGATCATATTGTGCAGGATGCATCTGACTTACCAGCGAGAAAGCTAGGAAAAGTTTGGCTACTATGCCAGGTCCTTAAGTCTAAGCTTGACTTTTTTTCCTGAAAAGCAAGCCCCCAAGAACCTTTGTGATCAAGCATAACGAATAAAGCGCACTCACTGGGTGACTCGACTAAAGGACTCATATTCACAGAAGCCG
>QRDG01000830.1:68880-172612 GCA_012064385.1 Puccinellia tenuiflora | reverse complement strand
CCCAAAATATAAGGCGCGTTATTTTTATTCTGGTCTTTGATGCTCAACTTTGACCAGTAATATATAATAAATTATAGGGATTGAGAATGTGTAAATGGTATCGTTGTATTCGTCTTAAAAAATTCTTTCATTTCATATATCTATATACTAATTTTATGGACATACTGTAAGTACAAATCATAGTCAAAATTATATCTCATTGACCAGCAAAATTAAAGGACGTCTTATATTTTGAGATCAGAGGGAGTACTTTTTTTATGGAAAGATGTGAGCTTTATTAATATTAGATAATAGCGTTTATGCAATCAGGTTCCAACATGGCGAACAATCAACAGTTTGGCTGGACAACACCTTTGTCACCCTCGCACAGTCTGATTCAAGGATCGCGGTCAAGTGCGGTTGTTGAGCTAGGTGTCGAAGGCCTTCAAGGCATGCAATGACTTCTGCTTCTTCTGCACTTGCACAAACAGCAACATGCTTCTAGGCCGACAGCAGCACACTTCCATACGAGTTCCGAAGGACAACACCCACTCCGGCATTGCCACTAAGAACATCCCACCCAACATCAACGTTTGCCTTTAGGCCGCTCGGCGTCGGTGACGACCAAGCAGACACCGGAGAACATCTCAGCTTTGCAAGCACCCTTTTGTTGGCAAACAGGTGTGCCTTGCCCTGGATATCCAGATTGTCATGTGGAGTTATTCGTGTTAAATCCACAAGATCATCTAGTCTAGATCTAACGATAGCTCACTGTTTCTGTTGATGCAATTTGGTACTGCAGAGAGAGAGAGAGACAGAGAGAGAGAGGGAGAGAGGGGAACCTTCTCCTTGGGCCGCCGAGCTCGAGGTGCCAGCCATGGTGGTGAGTGGCCGGTGGCGGTGAGTGAGTGGTGGCAGTGGTGGCGGTGCTTCCCATCTCTACTACACTAACCCTAGATTGGAAGGGGATTGTCGGTGGGGTGTGCGACACAGCGTTGAACCTCGTAACTTATGCCGCTGGCCCCCCACCTCTTTATATACGCAGCGCGATAGGGGCCCACCAACCATGGTTCGGTTGGGCGCCCCCGATCAGGGCGCGGATCATGGGGTCCGATGGACCGTTGGGTCCAACGGGAAGAGATCAATCTAACATTCTCCCCCTTGATCTCAACTTTTACTTTTAACTATACACTTTTCGCTTTTACTCATTTCATCACAAATCAGTACATAGAGCATGTTTCATCGTCACATTTCAATTGCCGATAGAATCAGACAGCTACAATATACCTCTCTGTTTTGAAACAAAAACTGTTCCTTTTGGGCCTCTCATGATCCAGGAATCATAGGATTTCCCTTAAACCCATGTCGGCTAAGTGTTCCTTGAACACATTGGGTGGTAAGCCTTTCATAGCGGATCCGTAAGCATATCCTTATGTGCTCGAGACTTATAGTGTGATCCTGAATTTTATCTTTCATAACATAATACTTTATCTCTATTGGTTTTGTAGCATTACTCGACTTATTGTTGTGAGCGTAGAATACTGCGAGCTGGTTATAACAGTACATCTTTAGTGGCTTGTCAATACAATCTACCACTTTCAAGTCAGGTATAAATTTCATTAGCCATATCGCCTGCCCCGTGGCCTCATAACATGCTATAAAGTCTGCATACATCGTGGATGATGCAACTATTGACTGTTTGGAGCTTCTCCACGAAATAGCCCCTCCTGCGAGAGTGAACACATATCCCGACGTGGATTTTCAATCATATTTGTCCCCCGCAAAATCTGCGTCTGAATATCCTCTTATCTCTAGGGAATCAGATCTTTTGTATGTTAGCATGAGGTCCTTCGTGCCTTGCGCATAACGCAATGCTTTCTTTACCATCTTCCAGTGCTCTATGTCTGGATTTTCTTGATATCTACCGAGTACCCCGGTGATAAAAGCTAAGTCAGGGCGAGTGCACACTTGTGCATACTGTAAGCTTCCAACAGCCGAAGCATATGATACTGATTTCATTTGATCGATCTCATATTGGTTCTTGGGACATTGAAATTTCCCAAAACTGTCGCCCTTGACTATAGGAGCAGGTGTGGCATTACTCGCATGCATATTATACTTCTTTAGAACCTTTTCTAAATATGCCTTCTGCGATAGTCCTAGCACTCCATTTTTCCTATCTCGGTGAATTTCTATGCCCAAAACATATGAGGCTTCACCAAGATCTTTCATATCAAAATTCGAGGACAAGAACTTCTTTGTTTCTATTAGCAAACTGACATTACTGCTAGAAGCAAGTATCATCCACATACAGGATTAGGAAAATATATTTCCCACTTTTAAACTTTGCATAAACGCAATTGTCCTCAACATTCTCCTTAAATCCAAATCTTTTAATTGTCTCATTAAACTTTAGATACCACTGTCTAGAGGCTTGCTTTAATCCATAAATGGATTTCTTTAGGCGGCATCCCATATCTTATTTGCCTTCCATGATAAAACCCTTGGGTTGTTTCATGTAAACATTTTCTTCTAAATCCCCGTTTAGAAATGCCATCTTTACATCCATCTGATGTAGCTCTAAATCAAAATGTGCAACTAATGCCATTATGATTCTGAAGGAATCCTTACATGAGACTGGAGAAAACGTCTCATTGTAATCTATCCCTTCTCTTTGTGTAAATCCTTTTGCCACAAGTCGGGCTTTATACTTTTCTACATTTCCATTAGAGTCATACTTAGTTTTGTAGACCCATTTACAGCCTACTGTTTTGGCTCCTTTAGGATTTTCTTCTAAGTCCCAAACATCGTTGGAACTCATCGATTTCATCTCGTCTTCCATTGCCTCCTGCCACTTCGATGAGTGAGGACTTCTCATGGCTTCTTCATATGAAGTGGGATCACTTTCCATATGAGCTATCTCTGTATTACAAACATAATCACTAGAAATAGCTGATCTTTTAGCTCTCTTAGACCTTCTAAGGGTCTCATTCTCTCGTTCATTCCGTGCCTCAACTTCTGGCACATCTTCTAAATGTGGCTGCTGTACCTCCCTCTCATGCTCAACAACAGGTTCAGTCGTCTCCTGACGGACAGGTTCCGAATCTTCACCCATAGTTGTCATGGGTGGAGGGATTGTTGGTGCAGGCGTAACAGGTAGCGAGAAAAAGGGCTCCTGAGTGATCGGATTAGGTGCATGCACCCTCTTCTCCTCAAGATCAATTTTCCGAGCTACCATGCTCCCCCTCATTAGTTTGTCCTCTAAAAAGACTGCATGTCTTGTTTCTACAAAGTTTGTCTATCTGTTTGGATAGTAGAAACGAAAACATTTTGATTTATCAGGATAGACAATGAAGTGGCAACTGACTGTTTTGGGATCTAACTTTGCAATATTTGGATTAAACACTTTGACCTCAGCTGGGCACCCCTACACCCTGAAGTGTTGTAGGGAGGGCACCCTTCCTGTCCACAATTCGTACGGTGTTTTGGGCACCGACTTGCTTGGTACTCTGTTGAAAATATGAACAACGGTAGCGCCTCCATCCATAATCCCAATGGCAAGGTGGAGTAACTCATGATGCTACGCACCATATCAATAAGTGTCCGGTTACGCCTTTCAGCTAATCTATTTTGCTGAGGCCAGCCATAGCCCAGCTGCCAGCCAGCTAACCAGCCACGACCAGGCAGGAGGCCACGACCAGCAACCGGCCAGGCCATCCTCAGCCCAGCAACCACGACCGGCCCACCTCACCATCGTCTCCCAGCTCAGATCGTTTTCCAGAACGAACACGACTTGTTTCCGTACCGAATCAACCCAGAAAATCTCTCGATTTGTTGCGATTGTTAATCGTTTCGCCTCCAAACTCCGCCTATAAATACCCAGCTACCCCGCACTCCTTCTCCCCCCCAAAACCCCCAATTTTCCGCCGCCAGGCTGCCCTAGTTTCGACCTAAAACCGATCTGCCGCCGCCGCCATTGTCGACGTTCGGAGGTTTTCCCGTCGTCTCCGTCCACCCCAGCCTCCATAACCTTGTCCAACAGTCGTACCTACTTGTTTCTCACCCGCCCAACCTTTTTGTTTTGCAAACGGTGAACCAGGGAGCTCGTGGTCGTCGCCGAACCATCGCCGGAGCCGGAGCTCGAAAAGTCGTCGCCGTCGTCGATTGAAGCCACGGCAGCCGCTACCGAGGACATCTCCGACACCGCAGTGACCTTCTCCACCGGTTGGACATCTTCCCCGAGCCGTATCACCACCGGAACGCTGCCGACGACCACCGCCGAGCCGTCCGTAGCTAGCGTACTATGAGGTCACGTTTTCCTTCACATGAACCGAGCCAATCACGCTGCGAAATGTGTCACTATTTTACAAAATTCGTATCTGTAACAGGAAAAGGCACAATCTTGCAAAAATCATAACTTTAGTTCGGTTTGGCGGAATTTTATGAACTTTATGTCAAACTGCTTGGAAAATTGTGTAGAATTTATTAAGCTAATAAGTTTGTACTTTTGCATCATGTCTCTGTAATGTTTTTGCAGAAACTTAAATAGTGGTATTTAAGCTTTAGCTTTTGTTTTTAAATTATAAAAACCACTTTAAAATATGAATCATGACCATCATGCATGTAGTGGTAACAGAAAATAATCACACTAATTATTGCTTTGTGCTTGAGTGTTTTGCATTTTTCATCATGCATACATGCNGCACTGTAAATTATTTCATTAGTATGCATGATAGGCTTATCACTACTGCTATATTTATATGCTATGCAAACCTGTTAGGATAGCCACATGACTAGTTGATTAGTGACCTATTTAATTTAGTGGAATTGCTTGCTGCAAAAACTGAAGTGTTTTATTGTAGTTGAGTTAAGGGAAATTCTACTAAATTAATGAACTACCTAGGTGGTATTGGTCCGTATGATGGAGGCGAAGTTGAGTGGCTATTCAGGCCCATCTTATGGGTGAATCTGAATATGTGCACTTGTGAAAGGCCACCTAGGGTTTGAGATTAATGTCACACCGTGTTTGTTTGCCCGACCGTGCAACCACTAGTCATATGGGCTCTGTCTTGACGGAGTACGTTGTGTGGACCTGGGTCAGTGAGATCTGATGATGTAGAGGGGTAGGACGGCAGTGATCTCGCTGGAGTACCATGAAAAAACACTTCTGAAAAGTCTCTTCTCGATCTTCTCCTTTTCTTTTCACTAAATGAGTGATTAGGAAGTTTGGGCTGATTGGGTCTAGTGGGGAAAGTGCCACAAACTCTCGAGAGTATTTAAAACTAAGATCTTAGTCGTGTCCCCGGTAATGGACAATCACGAGTGACCAAATAAGGATGCTGACAGAAGATCTCTTCATTCCAATTTCAGAAATAAAATTTGACGGGTGAACTCGGGTAAATGAGACACTGGATGCATTCCATGGGAGTGTCTCATAATGTTAAGTCAAAATTGAAAAGGGTTTTATGGAAAGTAGGACAAAATTTGCTTTGCGCAATAGCCTTGAACTCCACCAGCCAAATATGCATGTAATGATAGTCTTGCCATTTATAACCCACCATAGTATGACACTTGCCAGCCTGTCACAAGGTATTGACCCAAATTCCCTGGGATGCAACGTTAATGTTGCAGGTTGTTCAGATGAGGAGTAAGGACGTTTGTTATTTCGAGCTTACAACCAACATAGTCGCCAGTGGCTCATGAAGATGATGGAGCTCAATGTTATTGATTTATGCTGCTTGAACTCTGAATAATATTTGTGGAACATTATTTATTTTAAGCTAGCTTCGGCTATGCAAAGTTGTAATAAAGTACTTTATTTCTGGATCATTCGTACATGCGATGTAATAACGTTTAACATTTATGCATGATATTACATCCAGTTGGTGAATGCTAGTCATACTCGATCCAAGGACTAGCAAATTCACAAAGTATTCTTGCTTTTCAAAGTGAGGGTGCTACAGGGG
This sequence comes from Puccinellia tenuiflora, assembly GCA_012064385.1. NCBI lineage: Eukaryota > Viridiplantae > Streptophyta > Magnoliopsida > Poales > Poaceae > Puccinellia > Puccinellia tenuiflora. Next base: position 166,667 of record QRDG01000830.1, on the reverse strand, counting down.
GCCGGGGGGGGGGGGGGGGGGGGGGGGGGGTGTTGCGGCGCGCAGGCTGAGATTCACTACCAGGGTAGGGCACCACAGGCGAACGCAGACAGGAGGGTGTTGTTGCGAAGGAGGTGATGCAACACTACGAGGGCAGGAGGCGGGTGAGATCATATTGCTTTCAATTTTTCTAGCGCGCAACATGTTTTAAGAGAAGATCTACTATATCGGATGGGGACGACGTGGGCATGTTGGGCATGGGCGTGGAAAAGATGATTCGGGGGATGTGGACGAACACGTGACCAAGTGAGAGTGAACCATACGGTTTGATGTTGGTGGGGTGTAGATTTAATCTACCAAGGAAATCTGTTCTTTCCTAAAATAATAGGAGTTTATCGGCACACTAATAATGGTACTACGCCTACTATATGTATGAGTACAAGTAGTGCTTCATCCGGTTTCAATTGTATTCATAGTGTTGGTACATGACCCGTAAATTCTTCCAACAAACAGACTTAAGTATTATGATATATCTTCAATAGTAGTACATAGAGAAGGACTCTTTGCATTGAATATTCAATTCACTCGAGTTAATGCCATAGAAATTTTTCCTTTGCCTGCTATAGCGTGCAACACTTACTTAAAATTGCATTATATAAGAGGAGGTGGCATTGGTTTTCTCATGTCACTGCTCCTACCCATCGAAAGAAGACCGTAGCTAGCTACCACAAATACATGAGCGAGAGCAATCTAGGAGAAGATAATTGTAGTCTAGCGTGTTAGTTCATATGAATGAGAGGAATCTGAAAGGTATGTTCAGTATGTTTTATGTGAAGGGTGAGAGACAAACACTAAGGCCGTACATTGATCTGAGCAAGCGGTTGAACATATAATGTCGGACTATGCGTCTGGGTCTTGACAGTTATGCGGGAGTTGTGGAACACCGCTAAACTGTATCCCCGCTGCCACATGAAGCCGCTAACATGTTCACCATGCTTTGTTGTTCTCCGGGCAGCCAAAGTAGCACCTACTGCCGCAAGCGCAACACATTCCCCTACTTTCTACGGTCGCAACTTGCTGAGATATGTTAAACAAAGATGCAGTTGTACGAAACTGGCTCCAAGTAGACATGTAGATGGAATGATCAATTCCCCATCTGTACGGTGACCAAGCACATAAACCATAAACATTGAGGCACACAAATCTTTAGCGGCCGTCCGGCCTTTAATTGGCCTTTGTGGTTTGGCCCTTTTCACTGCATAAACGTCACGGCAAGGCGCATCAGCCACAAGCATTTGATTGAACAATGTCCTCTGTGAGTGTGAACTAAACTCAGGTGTGGCAAGAATAAAGTATGGAAAATGTCGTAGCTTACCACAATGGCTCATTCGCCACTACTATGTACATTTTGGGAAATCCTACAGGGCAAACAAACAAAACAAGCATATGGCCACTGTGTCAAACCCAATTGCATTGAAATCTCCACTTGTCACATAAACAGGAGAACATGCAATGGCTCAATAGCTCATCGATCTGATGAAGTTGACTCAAATAAAATTAACCGCAATTTTACTCGAACTATTGACGGTACAAAGACACAGTTGACAGCCCGTCTCTTGTTGGGACTATAGGTTGTTCTTGCTTACATGTTGGGTTGTAACTATAGTGGCACAAAATAGGCTAAACATAGATGCCAAATTCTAAAGGATTGGAGGACATGGTTAGTGATTTACCTATGAGGATTGACCACTAGTACAGATCGGGCAAGTTACCCCCCCCCCCCCCCCCCCCCCCCCCTCTCAATCGTATGCACCCTTCCGTGTGTGTTATACCCTATCGCTTACCCTTCGTGAAAGTGTCGTGAGTTCAAGTAAAAAAAAGTATCGTCATAAAGAAGTATCGTCATAAAGAAGTATCGTCATAAAGAATGCTTGTCACCTTGAAGACGTGGGCTGCTTCATGGTGAAATTAACCTGTTTATAAGTCATTGCTTTCAATTTTTCTTAGGTGTAACATGTTTTAAGACAAGATCTACTATCTCGGAAGGGGACGTGGGCATGCTGGGCATGGCCGTGGCAGAGATGATGCGGGGAGATGTGGACGGTGAGAAAGCACATATACCATAAACATTGTGAGGAGTTTATCAGAGAGGATGGCACCACGAGGCACAAAAATCTTTAGCGGTCATCCGCCTTTAATTGGCCTTTGTGGTTTGGCTCTTTTCACTTCATAAACTTCACGATAAGGCGCATCAGCCACAAGTATTTGATTGAACAATGTCCTCCGTGAGTGAACTAAACTCGGGTGCGGCTAGAATAAGATATGCCAAATGTCATAGCTTACCATACTGACTCTTTCGCTACTAGTATGTATGATGTTGTAGCTAGGTTTGTAACAGGTTTGTACGTGACAGTTTTTGCGTAACACATATCCCTTTAAATCACAACCATTAAAATTAAGATCGATGACATATAACTTTTTAGCCTATGTGGACGAACGTGGTAGCTTTATTTTCTATTGTTTTAAGTATATAATAGATTCCCATCACATTTATTCTTTTTAGTCTTGACAATTCTCACTAGGGGAAAAAGCATAGTCGCTGACGGTATTTTATCGGGGCTGTCGGCATATATAGGGAATATCCCGATCGCTTTTCTAAAGACCGTCGGTAACCAGAGAAAATCTTATGACAACTTTTGCAAAATTTTAGTTTTCCATGTTCCTATGGTTCACCCTTACACAACCAAGTAAATTGGTCCACCCCTTTGGGAGAAATTCAAAGGGGTAGACCGCATTGGTCAACGGGTTAGGGTTTACCCGTTGTGGGAGATTTAGAGCATTGAAATCCCACCACAACTTGCATTGTGTCCTAATATGTGTATACAATGATGGTGGGAGGTGGACTGAGGCAATCCCAAACTCACAAGTGACGGCCTTCACCGACATCACTTATTCCGCAGAAAGCTTCTACACTTAGAGCTAGAAACTCCCGCTTCGGTTATACCGGAGAGAATCTTCTGACAACTTTGGCTAAACTTTGGTTTTCCATGTTCCTATGGTCTATCGTAACACAACTAAGAACAAATTCCATCGGTCTACCCCCTTTCGGTGAAAGTCAAAGGGGTATACTGTGACGGTCAACGGGTCAGGGTTTCGCGTTCTGGGGGCTTCGGAGCGTCGAAATCCCATCAAAACTTGAAATGGATCCTAAAATATGTATACTAGTGTGATTGGAGGTGGAAACAGGCAATATCAAATTCACTAGTTTGACCGGCTTCACCAACATCATTTACTCCGGAGTTTGCAGATAGAGCTGGAAACTCCCGCTTCGAGCCGTCAATATATTATCGTTTTCCGGTAGTATCTGAACACAAACTGATGTATACACCTGCTGTGATCCCAAATTTTAGGCCATTTTAGTACAAATTTAGTGCACCGTAAGTATTTTATTTAGGATAATCGAAGTTGTGTATATGAATTAAGCATGTATATAATGTGTGAAGATGAATATATATATAATTTAATTTTTGTTATAGACTCCCCATGGTTTGGATGGTCCAATGGCGGATTTATGTCTAGAACCTACCCCGTGGGCAAAGAGTACATACCAACTTCCTTCAGGGTACATAAGTCCCTTTTTGCGGATCAGGGTACATAAGTCCTTAATTCTTCCGTCAAATGAAACATGTTATAACATGCATCACTTAATTTCTCGCAGAAGCCCATGATATAAGAGGTGGCGGTCTTTCTTTCGCCTGTCATTTCCCATACCCATCCATAGAAGAGAATGTAGGTAGTAAAATGCCACAAAAAAATGATAGGAAACATATAATTAAAGTTCTAGAATCTTTTGCATAGGAACGAGAGGTATCGGGAAAAGAGTTATCAAGAACACAGACTCTATGTGTGGGTTGCACTATACGCTGAGACACAAATGCTGCTGCACAAGTGCAGGACGTCCTCGTGAGGCCAACTTTTATGAAGGCACGATCGTACTGGGACGTTTTCGCCAATGCTACGGCAGTTTCTTAATCATATTGGCACTGGGTCACCTAGTTTGGAAGCGGGGCATCTGTCAGAGTTAAAGAGTACAAATATGCTGAAATATTGGGAAGATGCTAGGAAATATTTTGCCGTCAAAACAATTCTGCCCTCGGTGCAAAACGGCTTAGATGATTGAATCAGGCAGTCCTGATACTGGTACACCGGAAGGTAATGTTGGTACAGAAGATGATTGTGCCTTTACTCCTGTTATTTCGAAGAGAATAAAAGAAATCTTAATCAAATTTCTCAGAAGAAGGCAACTCAAGAGGTGTCCCTCTCTAGCCCAAAATGCCTTGAGAAGGGTAGCACATCTCACCCTCTGTGTGATATTGTGACAGCCCTAGGATAAGAAATAAACCAAATAGATATAAACGTTAAGACTTTTAAAAAGTGATTAATCTATTAAACATCCGTGCACCACCGAACTCCTCCGCTCGGCGCATGGGAAGTTAGCTTCCTGTCATATATGTGCGCAGCAACCAATGTCATGCATGCATTAAAGTAATCTTTTCACAATCCGAAATTAAAAAATAAATTATCTCTTAAACCGTTAATCAAAACGACGATCCGTTTTCACCGTTGCCTTTGTCTTGACAAGTACCATAAAACAAGATCACATGTTGATATATTTTGACGGGAAAAAATTCATCGTCGGTTGCCCGTAGTTTCCATGTTTACTGGTTAATGATAATCATTCAAACAGCACACAGTTACCAGATAATTTTACATATTTTTTATCATAGTAATGATCTACCTTTTCAGAGAGTGAGTATTTGTCTCCTCTAAACACGTAACATATGGTATTAATATCAGGAAAAGCTGACGTTGGTAACGAAGTTCAAAAAACATGATAACAATTTGATTTTAATCTGGTGACCAACATGACAATACCTGGTGACCTAGTGACTATAATATAACAACTGGGGTCAGAAAAAATGTCTAAACATATCAACATAGAATCTAGTTTCGAAGATCTCGTCGCGAAAACAGATCTAGTTTTTGACTTACGATTTAAGAGGTAAAACATTTTAAAATTTGAAACCAAAAGAAATCTAGGTGGCTGCATGCATATCTCGGTTACCATATTCTAGACATGTGGACGGAAAGCTAACTTAGGACACGTGCCCTTATTAGCACGGTCCTCTAAAAACAATAGATATGAGGGAAAAAAAAGTTTGTCTGTTGGTCTAACAGATTTGATGCATGAGCATTGATTGGATTTTATTGGTTTACAATAAACAATGAAACTATGTTTTTTCAAAAACAATGGAAGTGTTATTGACTATATTGTTTGGAGAAAATTTGATCCTGGCAATAAATTGTGTTGACACTAGTCCCACTGTAGTGGCAAATAAGGAGGGATACTTTGGGGCATCAAATACTGTCTTCAACTCTTGTTCAGATTTTTTTTCTTTTGTTAAAGCTCAGATGTTCGATAGAAAATTTCAGCAGAAATATTTTCTGGTTCTATATGAGGCAGCACAAAATGATGATATGGAGGAATTCTTAGACAGTCGGACTAATGTTTGTGAAGACTAATCTTTAACAATGGTGATTGGAGGATATTTTAATATTCTCAGTTATCAAGTGAGAGAACTGGTGGGGCCGGAGGCCAGATTTTCTGATATTTTTAATTCGATCATTAATACATCTGCTTCCAGAGAAATACATATGTGTGAAGAACTAGACTCCGTTTTGTTTTGACATACGGAAAGAGTTATAGTTAGTTCTACTGGGAAAGATTTGTTTCATTTGACTCAAGTGAGTAAAATCCTTCGCTCTTTGACACTTGTGGAAATCAAGAAATGAAGTGTACTTTCATGTTTGAAGGTTATTGCTTGTCTCACCCTAAGATCCTGGCTAGGGTGCAAAACGTTGGAACTCCTCGGTGGATGCAAAAGACAACATTAGCAAGGTTTTGTTGAAAAAATTGTAAAATTCACTCAAAGGTTGGGAAAAAAATCTTAGGACTCCTCGGTGGGAGCTGAACTGGAAGTCATGGGTGCTCCCAGGGTGAAGTTCTTATTCGTTTTATTGGTGAACGGATCGCAGAATGTGAGCTCCCACATCCCGCATCTTACTCGTTGTACGACCAGTTGGTGGAGAGGATGGCACACATCCTGACCGGATACCCCTTCTCAAGGATGATCTGGTTCAAGGTGCTGCCATGGATTTGATCCACCTACAGACCTCCCATTGCCGAGGACGACTTTGCAGACTAGTGGTCCCTCACGGCATGGTGGATATGAAAGCACTGCTGCGCGGCCATCTTCGACAACGCTGGACCCTCCGTGGCCTCGCTGCTTGACACGATCAATGCCATGGAAAGTTCGTGGTCAAATGTGGGAACCCGGATCTTTGTTAGATGCTCCCTATTTTGCTCGCTTGGGTTGAGTTGTATGGTGTGATGTTCGTCCTTTCTTGGACTTGTATATGAACCTTTTTTTCTATCAATGCATCGAACCGTAATAGTCTTTTCATTTCACGAAAAAACTGTGAGAAGTAGTTAGGCTTACCAATGTATAATGGGAAGTAAAAAAAAATGTTTGCATATTTAAGGGATAAAACATGGCACATAGTAGAAGGATAGAAAGACAAGATGTTGTCCAAGGAAGAGAAAGAAATCCTTATAGAAGCAGTGACTCGGGCAATACCAGTTTATGCAATTTCATGTTTTGACCTCACCAAAAGCTTTTGTGATGAATGTAGCACCATGATCTGTCGATATTAGTGGAGTCAAATGGAGAAGGATAATAAAGTCTATCGGGTAAGCTGAGAGAAAATGGCTATGCCAAAAGGGATGGAGGGTTTGAGATTTAATAACCTCCACTCTTTTCACTCTAGCTATGCTTGCTAGGCAGTCTTGGAGGTTACTTCATAGTCTGTCTTCTCTTTGTACCAAAGGGTCTATTTGGATCGTGGCCGGCGATTACCATACCAAAATTTTGGTGTTGAATGGTGGTATGGGCAGCGTTTAGATTGAAGTCCAACTATCCGAGCCACGCCAAAATTTTGGTCCCTCCGAACGTTTTGTGCCCACGCGTTGGTGAAACTGCGGCGGGCAAATCGTTCGCCAAAATTTTGGTGCACCCCTGATTTGGTGGGGCGGTCGTGGACATAAACCAAACAGACCCAAAGTACCATCAGCTAGATATTACCAAAATGGACAGGTTCTTGATGCCAGACCAGTGAGAGGAAGGTCGTGAAAAGGTCTTGTTTTGGGTCGACTTTCGCTTCGTTCTCCTCTTCCCCTCTACAGTAGAAGAGGCGACCAGAAGGCGACCTTTGTTCCCGCCGGTGATTTCGCCACCCCTCCTCCTTCCCGTCGGCCTCGGTGCCGTCGGAAGGGGGAGGGGGGCCGAGTCGCCGGCCGGATCTGGTGTTCAGCTAGTTCTAGGGTAGCTAGCGTGTTAGGGTTTCGCGCCGTTCGTCGTTTCTGCAGTCGGCGGTGATGGCGGCGGTGGTGAATAAATTTGCTCCGGATCTGCTCCTTGTGGCTTGTTCCTTGCAGGCTGCGACCAGATCTGAGAGCTTGGTGTCCAATCGAGGCGGCCGCATATGTGTTGCCGTCCTCGTGGTGGCTTTTGCTCCCTGGCGGGTGGATGGCAAGGCGGTGATGCCGTCTTCGCGTTTTGGGGATCCTTTTCTCCGACCCTGCCTCCGTCACTTCGTCGTTTCCTCCGGCGTCGGAGTGGGGTGTGTGAGAAGCTTGGATGGAGGCCTCTGCAGCAGATCGTCCCCTCCTTCGTCCGGCGGGGGAGGTGACTGGTCGGAGCTTGCGGTGACCAGAAGGATGTTGCGGCTCGTGCTGGGCTGGTGGAGTGCGGCTGACAGTTCTGTTGCTCTTCCTCGACGTCGTCGACCGGAGCCGCCGGAGCTGAAGGAAGAAGGTGAGCCTGGGGCAGGTCCCCGACCCGCGCGCCACAGCGATAGGTGGGCACTTCGGTGCTCCAGTTGGTGGTTCACAAAGCCGGATCTGGCGATGGGGCTTCTTCTTCCTCGGTGTGTTGGTTCTGCTGCTTCTTCTCACGGTGCGCCGTCGCCGGAGACGAGCGGCGAGTTCGGGCTGGTGCTGCAAAGCTCTCCAAGGACTGGGTTGTACTTCTGCCTTTCTTTGGGGGCCTTTCTACATATTGTACGGGCCTACGTGTCCTTCTGGACCTCTCTGTCGGTGTATGCGTATACTGTACTCTGTATTATCTTTCTGATATAATTTATACGTATGCTTTCGAAAAAAAAACATCCGAAAAGGCATCAACTTGCTGAAGAAAGGGATGGTTTGGAGAGTGGGAGACAGAAAATCAATCAACATTTGGAACGATCCATGGATCCCACGGGGAATATACAAAAGAGTGATTTCCACAAAAGGAAAAAATGCGGTCACCAAAGTAGTAGATCTCGTCGATCCAACCACACATACATGGGATATGCAACTGCTGAGTCAGACGCCGGAAGCAGATAATGTGAAAGAAATCCTCGAAATCCCCATTCATGAGCAATTCGAAGATGTCCCAGCCTGACATTTTGATTTAAAAAAAAAGCAACTCCTTCGTATCCATAAAAATATCACCCACTTAATACAAAATTTGTACTAACTTAGTACAAAATAAGCTGACACTTTTTATGGATCGGAGGGAGTATTTTCTTTGTAAATCAACATATAAAGTAGCTAGATAGAGGGAGCGGCGTTTGTGCACCCGAGCTCTTGATATTTTCGACGAAAATAAAAAAATGGTAAAACATTATGAAAAATTCAGAAAAAAATTGGAGACACACATATATGACTTGCTCACATTCTTGCAAAATTTCGGAATGAAAAGAAATTTTTTATGCTCTGTGCAAAAAAGACAAAAATGAGTGATTTTGTCTTTTTTGCACAGAGCACAGGGAATGTCTTTTCATTCCGAAAAAAATCACGAGTGTGAACAACTCATGTGTGTGTCGTCATTTTTTTCAGAATTTTTCAAAAAGTTTTACTATTTTTTATTTTCGTCGAACATATCAGGAGCTGGTGAGCTCGGGTGCTGAATTGAATTTCCGCTAGATATAGTGAATCTATTAAGGGCTTGCCATGAAGTACTAAATTTATGAGCTTTTCAAATACGTCCCAGCCTGACACTTCGATTAAAAAAAGGTACAGTATTTGCATGGTTTTATCTCTCCCAAATAAAGTACTCCATTTTGAGTACTTAATTTTGTATGGAGTTAACTTGGTAATCAAGAGCTGGCAAAATGCGTTCTCCAAGCCAAGCAAATTAAATAAAGACAAGAACCAATGTTCGAGCAGCTCACATCGCTGGATTTAAGCAATGCAAACTTTAACATTAACCTGATACTTCCGTTTACTGATCATAATTGTTCTTTCCCAATATGCATGTAAAGTTCAACAACCAGCGCAAACAAAAGAGTGGATTATCACCACGACGGACTCCACGCTTTTCTCGCATTTCCTGCAGCTGATTAATCTCCAAGGACAGCAAAGACTCTCCAAGCAAGGGGACCATTAGTTTCTGGAGCTAATGTATCAAAGAACATTGCACATGTAATAAACCAAAGTCAAAAGTACGGAAATGCATATTTGTGGGATATATGACCACCACATAGGACACAGCGGAAACAAAAGATAGCCAAAAAACTGGTTTGGCAAATAAGCACAGAATGCTCATTTCTACATAAAACAGTTGTGAGAACCTGCAAACAAGAGCAGGACAAGAGATATTAGTGAGATGTGGAACTACTTAAAAAAAACTTTCAGAACTTAATGGAAGAAAATATGGTACTTTATAATAAGATAAAAAAGAATTTATATGCAACGTCTCCAAAATTTTGAAGAAAATATAATAAGCAAACAAACAGGTTTCTGGGATATATGAACACTGGAGAAAGGTCTAGTTAACCTAAAAGCAGAAAGGAGACCCAAGTTCTAGGCAGCACAATTTAAATGAATTGTTGATCAATTGACTGGCCTTACCAAGACTTATTTCTGGCACTTTCTGGAATTTCGACAACATCAAACAAGCAGCACAGTCAACACCTTGGGTCATCCTGAGATTTATGAAGATCGGTTCGCATTGTGAGATAGGAATGAATGGGTAAACTGGGAAATGAAAATAAAATGATGATAAGTTTAGCCTAGAACCTGCAACTCCTTCACAGGAAATGCATCCAGAAGAAAATCCACATCCTCTGTAAAGAGCTGGAGGTTCTTGCTCCTGAGCAGGAACTCGACCTCATCCTCCTCAAAGTCAACAAGGAAACCAATCTTGAGAAGCTCACTGAGCGAAGAAATAAGATCAACTCTATCATAAAGCAGTCCCTGAGACATTTCCTCTGCAAAGCATGTTGCCATCTCCATCCTAGCTGTCCTTCGAAACGACCGAACCGATTTCTGCATGTACAGCTTGCGGCCCTCCCTCTCCCACCTAAACATCCTACAAACTTTGACCGACAACGTTCTTCCTGAAGATAGCAATTCTACTTTGTAGCTCACAGTGATAGGTTCAATCATCTCAAGAACCTTAATGCCGAGGAGATAAGAGACCATCTGATGCCTCTTCTCTGAAGAAATCTCAAGAGCTGGGTTAGCCAGGAAAGCAAGGATAATTCGAAGAAACCCAGGTGTTACAATGGCATCAGTTGTCTCAACCACTTGACAACAACCCAAATTTGAAAGGCAGGATTCATCCTTAGTAACGGCCTTGGATATTGACCGGACACCTACACTCTGGTAGATTCTGTCCATCTTAGCACGAGAGACAAATGACAGCCCTGCTGGGTACCAGACGAACATTGGCTCTGGAGATGACTGATCAAATAAGTGCTTCAGGAGGAGATCATCTGCAACAAACACATCTTCAACCTCTCGTAGGACGATCTTGTCATCGACAAGAACAGGAACTCTTGTGACAGATCCTGAGAGGAGATTTTCTGTCGTTGCATTCCAACGGCTACAGATGAACTCCCAGAAAGAAGAGCAACTATCTGGTCTCAACTCAAAACATGTGCACTCCCATGAGCGCCAAAGAATACAGTGATCTACAACTCTTGGGCTCTGCCTGACATGAAGGACCGTGGAGAAGAAGATAAACAATTCTTTTTCATAGTAGTTGTCCAAGACATAAAAACGTGCACCGAATAGGCCACTCCTGTCATGAAGAACGCAATCAGCAGGGCGTACCCACTGCCCACTACTTCTCCCCTTCGGTATCCATATCCAGCTTTCACCTTTATTTTTAGGTTCCCATTTGAATGTAGCCAAGTATTTGTATATTCTAGATACAGTGTCCATTCTAGAGAAGCTTTTTAGATTCAGTGCCATTAGAGAGCACCCAGAGCCAACATCCAAGACAATTCCAATCGTCTTGAGCTCAGTCCTGTATGACAATATATCAGGGCCATAGAATGATACATCTATGAAAGGACCATCTTCCATGTGGAAATAGGCAGACCAAGTTGAGTCATACAGGATACATCCATCTGCATATCGGTATCCAACAGTTGTTTTGATCTGCATTTTTCTAATTTCGTCTGCAAAGTTTCTTCGATGAGCACTTATTTGCATGCATCTAAGCAAAGCCACGAGAGTCGAGTTCAGATGCTGACAAGGGTTTACAGCAGTCAGAATAGGCATTTCATGTTTCTTATCAATAGATAGACTTGACAAGAGAATATCTGCTCCATGGTTAAGATCTACGGCAACACCCAAAGCCTTTAGCTCCTTCTTATAGCTGTAGATTTCCTTTCCTGTGCCATGGCTGGATTCACTGTCATCAATGAATGGTAGACTTGCAACTGGAATGACAGGCTCCCATGAGAAATCAAAGAGGGCACAGTTATCTGGTGACCTAAAACCATGTGAAGTATGCAGCCACTTCTCAGTACGCATGAATTTAAGAATATTGGCAGGGAATGTGTTGTGCTCACTCAGCTCCTTGTAGCACGAGAGTAGGGAAAGCCTGATTTCCTTTGTGATGGAAAATGTTGACAAGAGCTGCTTCAAATGGGAAGTTATAGCGTTGCTTGCCTGTTCCAAACTAGCGACAACTCTGATCCTCATGAGCTCTTCTCGGTAGGACAAAATTTCATCGCCATAGAAAGACAAATCAATCAGTGGAACTACATCTGCAAACTTAACGAGGCATTTCCACTCGGAATCAAGGAGAAAAGTTTCACGGGGAGCTCTGAACCCAGCATTAGTCTTCAACCATTGACGCTTCTTTAGTCCTTTCACCATATTCCTGCATGAATCGGCATACCTAATACACTTGAGTAGCATAATAGCAGCACTGGATGTAACTGAACCTGTTGGAAGCTTGAAATTATCAACAATGATTTGGTAATTCTGTTTGAATCTGACAAGAACACCTAGTAGCTCAAGCTCTGGCTTATAGCTACTGATACCATTGCCATAAAAATCACTGTCAATGAACGGTAAACAGCTGATCTCAGATGGAATTGTCCACTCTGAACTGAAAAGGATTGATTCTGTAGGGGACATGTATCCATGACAAGTCTTGAGCCACCTCCCATTTCTGATGCTCAATATGAGATGGTCAGGTGACATGTGCTCCTGTTGCAGGAATCTGATGAACTGGAGAAGAGAAAGCACCTTATCTGCTGTCAGGGCTTCTGCTTCCATTGACATGAAATACTTGCCAATATATGACATTGCATCAGCAAACTCGAACTTGACGCCAAGTATTTCCAACACTTCTTTGTATGAAGCAATTTTTCCCAAGTAAAATTCTTGATCAATAATTTGCACGTCAGCAAACGCAGCTTCAGCCTGAAACAAACGACCCCATTCCGCATTTAGCAGGAAAGATTCTGATGGTGCGCAGTAACCAAAAGATGTCTTAAGCCATCTCCCACAAATGATACAATTCAAGAACCTCCGCGGCAGTGTTACACCCCTCGACCTTAAATCCTCAATCCATTCAAGAAGGAGAAGTGCATTCTTCATAGTTAAAGGAGATGATGCAGCAGCAAAGCCAGCATCTGGAGGAACCAATGACGGCACATCAGTGGCTTGCATATATTTCTTGACAAATGAGAAAAACTGATTTTCATATGCATGACCCTCAGAGAACTTGCTAGCAGATATGTAATCATCTGCAAGTTCAACATAACTTTGGTCTCTCCATGGATTTTTACCCAGCAATGCAGCCCACTTGCTCCTTCTTGCTGGCAGCAAAGCTGCACTTCTTGTAGCAATGACAGAACCACAATCATCTACTATAGGTACCAAGCTGCATATATGGTTTATGCTCCATTCAGGCATGTAATTTCCTTTATGTAATTGATATATGAAGTGTGTAAAAGCAAGAACTAGGTTTTTCTCATGCAGAGCTTTTACAACAGTGATAGCATACTCATGTACAGTAAGATTCTTCATGCATACATACTTTTCAAGCCATTCCACAACAGTGCTTCTGTGAGGAAACTGTTCCAGTGCTTTGTGTGTAGACATATGCAGAAAGAGTGTTTGAGAGACGGTTGAGAAGTAGTTCTTGTTCCATTTGATGACCAAAGGTGCATACTCATCAGACAGCATACATATCTTTCCAGCAGCTGTTGTGGCTTCATATACACTCATGTATGTCACTTCGCCATTTGCACCAGCGCACTTTATAAGCGGTATATACTCCATGTTTGTACTAGCAAATTTCACTTTCCAGTTCTGAGCAACAAAAGCAAGAAGATCCAAATAAATATCTTCGGGTAACACCGCAACAAGATCCGATCCTTGAATGCAATTCCCATACCATTCAGAATTGACATAACCAACACCTAGAAACCCCAACACATCGTCATATTCTGTGTTATCAAAGTACGAACTCAGAATGTGAGTTCCGTGCGAAGAAATGTTTGGAACATCAACGCCTAACTCCACTGCCTTGTTTACAATGCTCCAAAATGCAGCATCTAGCCGACCAACCTCTCTAGGCTTGCAGAATACTTTTAATGATGAACAGGTCTCACATGGAATTATCTCCGCATCAATTAGTTTGTTTCTTATGGACATCCTAACTGAATCTATCAGCGGTACAGAAGACTGATTTAATGGCACAAACTTAAAAATAGGTGGAAGTGCAAAGACTGGTGCATCAACTGTTGATTTGACGAGCGCCATGAATGCATTGAGGAAAGCAGAAGGCACATGGTCAAGAATTCCTCTGTTCCATGGGCAGTCAAGCTGAATGGATTCACGTGATGAGGGCAGCAGGAAGTCTGCCTGTATAATGAAAGGAAAGTTTGTCACCATCTCGGTTGGTAAGAATGCATACACACCAGGTGATCCCAACCCCCTGCTCAGTCTCTGGCCATGCGGGAATGCTAGCATAAGTACCCACTGATCTATTCCGTTTCTCTTCTGTACTCTACATTCTGGTTTTACAGGAAAATGTTGCTTCCAAATGTAGTAGCTACAGTGATTATCGGCCGTCTTGTCCTCATCGGCGGATAGGTGAAGTGTATATGACTCTGCGCCAATATCCTTTCTTGTTAAAGCATCTGCTTCACTTGATATAGAAATCTCACTAAGGTTTGTAGCATTCAGACCATCATTAATCTCTCTCACAGAAATCTTCCTAATCTTCGAAAGAAACAGCAAGATTTCTGGATGTGTGCTCGAGAGCTCCTTCTGCACAGCTTCAATCTTGTCATTCTTCAGAGGTAATATGATAGTTGTGGCTGGCAGGTTTTCCAAACAGCCGTATATCTTGATTAATTCCCCGGCAATTGGATGTTCTTCAACCCATTCAGGAACAATATACCCGATACCACATTCTGTGCATGCATTCTCGCTGAATTTAATTTGATATCCGTTGCTGAATATGTGGGGGGTACTAGACACCAGAAACACACTTTTAAAACCAATTCCTACAACATAGATATAACAGAATATTATTTTCAAGAAAAAAAGAAAAGCAAAGATTAGAAGTTCAATATGATATCCATACGAATATGTACCTTTCTCGCCTATATAACCACTACCCCGCTGACCCTTTTTAGTAGACCTCCCAATCCTACAAATGGCTTCAATGTTTTCTGGAGCAAAGCCTTTCTCATTGTTGAACACCAAGAGGGTTGCAGTAGCTCCACTATGAGTGATGTCCTTTGTAGTGATTACAAACTCTAGAGTCGGTGACACTCCAGAAGGATATACATTGTCCTCAGCATTCTGAATATCAGAACATACGGAATGAGTTGACAATTTTATACGCTTATCAGAAAAAAAAATCTGGCAAGCCTTTATTACAAAAGACCAGCACGGCACTGCCTTCATGTTTACACAAAACATTCAACAAAGGTATTTATGCATCTTAAGTATGAACAAATATAGTTTATCAACTATCAGGCTAATGAATACAGAAGTCCCTTGAAGGTATATTAAGTGAAACAGGTGTCATATTCTTTACCCAAGGTGAAAATAAAATGGCTGGGACAAATAACCAACAACAGATTACGACAAATCCAGCACCTTCATAACAATTAACATACTGATACGTCTCCAAGACCATCAAAGCAAACAAACTGACCCCAAATCTCTTTAGCAGCTGGTACACTAGTGCGAAAAATTAATTTCCAATTAAAATCCGGTTTCTAATTGATATTGGGTCGAAATGAGGCAACGATATGCTAGCCTTTACAAAATTTGGTATGCACCAAAAATACATGGAGGGACAGGAGAAGGGGGGTTACATTATCTTAATTGTGTTTGGGGAAGTTCTAACACACAGAACTAAGAAAATTTATATATACAAGAAATAATGCCATCTTTTAAATGGTACTATAGCCATCGATAGTCCTAAAAAGGTACAAATGCGTAGTAAGGTTCTCTAACTTTGTCTCACAGTATATAAAAATGCATTTAAGTTGGTCAGATGACAGTAATATCATTAAATTTGCCATGAAGTGTTTTAATAATATTGTAGTTCAACAATTTTATACTGGCACATGCATATATGAAGTAATGTCTAACCTTTTATACTTGAAATTGTGGCCGTGTCAGGAATGTCATCCATTTAAGAACAAAGGAAATTTTCTAAATCTATACAAACGAGACCAAGCAAGGATAAGGCCATGTAAATCTAGGATGGCATTCATTGCATACAACATGCTACCCAAGTTGAATTACTTTTTAATGAAAGCTTGACATCTCGATATATTAATAGAAACAAATCCAGGTTTGTGTACACATGTGTATGGATAGGTTGACCCGGCACACACACCTATGAGTATCCTAAATGACAAGGTTGAAGATTTCGCTTCATCCTTTAATGAATTCCAGCAGAGCGACATTGTTGTGGCAGTCACCGTGGAAGGTACACCGACTACTATGCTTCCAAAAAGGCGGTCAGATGGATCATCAACGAGCCCTTGTAGTGGCAACCGACTGTCAAGGATCACGGAAGGCCGCAAGCTCACGACATTCTCAGCAATTAGCAGGTTAGCTATGATATGATGCATGAGAGAAACTTGAATTGATTTTGACTGCTGTTCTTCTTATTGCTTATGTTTTCGTACAGCCAGAATCAGTGGCAAAGCCAGAGAGTTGACCTGAGTCACCCGACATTTTCTTTAGCAAAACCAACAAATACAAGTGCATATTCATATAAAAGGCCATGACTGTGTGCATATGTACAGGCAAGCATGTATTTGACACCCAAATACAGTCCTAACACCGCCATTTGCCAAAAATGACTGAAGCAATAGTCTGTCCTTCTACACATAGCAGTTTACCCTTAACAATTTACAGATAGCAGTTAAGATTCAGTTCGTTTCCATTTAAACTAACAAGCAGGGCATCAGGCCATCAGAGGAGGTCGGCTTAGCTTCTTCGTGATTGACATGCGAATTTAGTTGGTTGAGTAATGAAAGTATAAACCCTGGTAAACACAAGGCGAGGGTAATTTCAGTAAGCCCCATAGAAACGAATTTTTCCTGGATCTAAATCCAGGTTCGGATAGCATATATTTCAACATATAAAAAACGAAATACAGAAGAGGACTATTGGGAAGAAGCCGAAAGGGAAGAGGGGAGCACCCGGGGGCCGTCCTATTCCTCAAGCGGAGCTGCGGCCGGAACCGCTGGTGCCACCTTCATCGGCCGCGGTAGTTGACGGCTGCTCGCGGAAGCCGAGACGGAGAAAAGGACATGTACCGAAGAGGCAAGGGAGGAGAGCGTTCCGCCGTCTCCATCCTCGCCGGCGCCGGCCGGCGACCGGCGGGAAGTCGGGGCGGCGTCTCCTTCCTCCCGGGCGTTGGCTCCTGTCGCCCCGATATCCCTTGTATTTTAAATCTGACCTTACAAGCCAAAAGTCATTTTTTACTCCTATTCTAAAAATAAAAAATATATTTATATTTCTCAAAAATTATGGATGTAGTCAATGTTGTATCCTATAAGCATGCAAAATCACAATGAAAATTCTTTGTATTATAGGCTACACAAAAAAGATAGAATCATGTATATATTTTTCAGATTTGAAAGTGTGTATATTCGGATTCACACATTTGTCAGATTTTATAGCTCAAAATATAAATAAAGTATATAAACTTGAGATTTTTCATGTTTCTGGAATACATTATTGACAACATGCAAGATTTTTGTTTAGATTTAAAAAAACATATAATATGATTTTTATTAAAAAAATAAAAGGGACCACTGAGCTCGGGAAATTATTTATCGACGCACGCCGGCAATTTATTGGATTTATACAGACACAAAACTGAGCTTTCAAACAATTTTTCATGACCGACGGAGTTATTTTTTTGGGCAGTAATTAATATTGGTTTAGTTCCTAATACCTGAATTCCAAACAGGACCTTAACATTTTTTTCCAAAACGAAAATTCCTCCTTGTATATCTGCTTCGAGATCTCCTTCCTCCTGTCTGGTTGGCAGGGAAACTGTCGGACGACAATGCACAGTTTGGGGCCACCTCCACAAACAAAAACTCCTCCAAAAAATCAAGGGAAAAATCCTAAGACCCCTAGGGATGCGAGGGGATTCTAAAACGCGGGATTGCAAAGTCATGCCCATCCAAATCCTACATGCCCTACCAAAGGATTCTTTCAAAGACTTCCCCGCTGTCATCACCAACCTTTGACTATTTCCGGTAGGAGAGTGGCGACAACGGCGAGTCAGTGGCTTGCTCTAGCGGCGGCAGTGGTTGTTAGATGGTCCTATAATCTTGATGTGTGTTTTTTTCTGTTTGAGGTGTTTTGTACTTCTTGAACTCTTATAATAGATTCCGATCATTCTTGTAAAAAAAAACTTTGAGTAGATGTAAATAATCCTTAGGAACAATTACTACATGATTCAGTCAAACGAATCATACAACCAACATGGGAGAATTTTTCGAGGATTTCAATCGTCCAAATTAAATACTTGGAATCAAAGAGGCCGAAGAGTGATAGTGAGGGGGGGGGGGGGGGGGGGGGGGGGACAAGGGCAGGAGGCTGTCTAGTGGAGCCCATGTCCACCTCATCATTATTTCCATGTTACCATGTACGCATCGTGGACTTAGCCTATTAGGAGGTTTACACTCAATTACTTTGAACCAACTCATTTGGGCGTAAACTGAATAATTAGACCAGAATTTGTGTTTCTAAGAAAAGATCCAAAAGAAGTGGTAAAGTGTGGTAAGTCCACTCCTATTGAAAGTGGTTAAAACATGTGATTTTCTAAATTTGTGTAACATATACAACAATGCTAGCCATCGATCAGACAAAGGGTGTGCCTAAACAATCTCCTCTACCACGATCTTATCCACTTAAAACGATGATTTTGCAGCGGCTAATCGTCGCAACAAAAATAATTTGGCGCGCAACATTTTTTCTACATCTACATCATCTTCGTAGAAATTTTTCTCAGTATGGAAAAACATGCAAGAAATGTAACATTTCAAACACAGTCATGCAAAATAAATTATATATGCAACAGTCCACGTCATTAGCAACAAACCACTAAAAAAATCATTCATATCATATGCAACAAAGAAGCTCACGTCTGCAACAACGGGAAAAATGACAACATGAACGATACAGTAACACGTGTACACAACAAAATGGATACATAGTTGCACTAGAAAATGTACGAAAATGGACATCATTGCACTAGAAAATGTACCAAAAGTATGGGGATCAAATAGTTCATACTAAGTTTAGATATGACCTCATTCCATTAGAAAATGTACCAAGAGTATGAAAAGAAAAGCATGTATGTAGCTACGGTGGTGCATATTCATGACACAGTATCATGAGCCAGTGCGTGGTAAGAGCATACACAATAATGTGAATATTTGCTTGTACATTCTTATTTTGCTTCCCCCAAACAGCACAAATATGTAATGTAATTCTGAAAGTAATATTCGACCATAGAGTACAAATATATTGAGGTTTTATTATAACTTTCTGCAGGTGGGCCATCAATATATAAGCGGCTATGGATATGTAGGGTTATAACGTACACCTTCGTATTGAAAAGTAAAATAATGAATATTGAGATTGTAAAGTTTAAACTACTATTGTTTACGATGGGCGATGTAAGAATCAAAATACTCAATACGAAACTTATAATTAAGAACCTTTTTGATACATGGTAAAACTTATAATAACCTTGCTTTTTCCACAATTTTCGATACCAAGGATTCAAAAGAAACTTGGTTCTGACTAGACGGGACAAAAGCAACCTCACCATGAGCCATGAGGGCATCAGTAGCGATCAACCATCACCAAAACTTTGGCTTGAGACCTTTGTGAGGGAAGACAAGTGGGCTCCACAATATCTTGTCATTGTCTTGCCTGAACTTTGGTGATCAGATTTTTAATTTTTGAGATTGCACAAACGAAAACAAGTACTCCCTCCGTCCAAAAATAAGTGTCTCAAGTTTGCTCAAAAGTGGATGT
The DNA here is from genome assembly GCA_012064385.1 of Puccinellia tenuiflora. NCBI lineage: Eukaryota > Viridiplantae > Streptophyta > Magnoliopsida > Poales > Poaceae > Puccinellia > Puccinellia tenuiflora. The sequence goes on along the minus strand of QRDG01000830.1, from coordinate 146,734 downwards.
ATCTAGACATGTTTTGTATATAGATACATCCACTTTTTGTCAAATTGAGACACTTATTTTGGACGGAGGGAGTACTTTACACAGTTACCCTCGAGTACCAATGTTTGGCAAAACGAGAGGCCATGAAATGGGTATTCTGCAATTTTTTCATTTCGTTTTGGCTTGTACGGACTATTGGTTTCACTAACGAAATTTGGGGCGCATTTAAAATTAACACACTAATAGTTCAGTACACTATTCCAATTGTCCGTTTACTCTACCTTTCTTTTCTTTTCGAGATTGACCGCTTACTCTACTTTCTTGCTAAAAATATCAAAAGCCTGAACGTACGTTTCTCTATAGTCAAACAAAAAATCGCAAAAGAAAATATAGTCAAATTTCGGTGAACCCATATTTCAGTACACCAGTACTGAACACACAGGCAGTCAGGTACGCAGTGCTGCATCAACTCTTGGCACAAAATGACTAGACGAAGGCTTCGATCCGGGCGGATCTAGTCGTCGTCCGAACCAATGGCCGGAACACTGCATGGGGACGACGTAGGGGATGAACGATGGTTACCTGTATGAGCTCCATGAGGAAGTGGACGTCCTTGGAGTAGAGCTCCTGGCTGAGGTAGTTCACCGCCTGGTGGATGTCCTCGGCGAGCGGGTTCTTCTCGCCGCGGCCGATGAAGAAGCGCTCCCGCCGGATCCTCTCCACGTGCTCCCGCGGTGGCAGCGGCATTGCTGCCGCCGGCGCCGGCGTCGGCGCCGGCGATGGCGACGAGGGTGAGGACGACATGGGGAGGAGTTTGGACCGGTGCGTGCGACAGTGTGGAGGGCGTGGGGAAGTGGAGCGGCTCGGAAGTTATTGAGGCAGTGAAGCAGCAATGCCCGGAAGCCGAGGAGGCAAGCAAGCCAGCAGGCTGGGATTTGCTCGGTGACGCCGGTACGCATTATTCTGTGGCCCAGTAGCCCAACTCTCGGAGTTTTTTTAATTTTTTTAAAATACGAATTTGGAAAGTGCAGTAACACGCAGATTAAATCAATTACAGATATATTGCACCGTCGGCTGTGGTGAAGCCGAAACAGGTATTGCGGCCTTAGACCATCTCCAACAGACGCGGGGCGGGGCGGAGCGGTGTGCTAATTTCTTTTGGGAAATGCTGGGGATCAGCCGGGGGATCGCTCGCGTCGAACCTCCTCCTTCTCAGCGCGCCACACGTCCTGTGGGACCCATATTCTGTTCTTATCTCCTCTCCTTTCCTTCCTATCCATTCGTTTTTGTGAACACCACGAAGACTCCAGAGAGCTCGCGGCAACCCCGTCGCCTCCCCACGCGCTGCCGCCCATGGCTCCCCTTGACCTGGTTCTCAGCCGGCTAGTGCACGCCAGCGAGCCGCGGCCAAGCTTGCCTGACTCCCTCCTCGCTTCCTCGCTTCCTCGCGCAACCCATCGTCGAGCACGCTGTTCACCGCGTCCTCGTCCCAGCGCGACAACGTCGGCGAGCCGCGGCCATGCTCGCCCGACTACCTCCTCTCTTCCTTGTGCCACCGTCATTAAGCACGCCTTCCACCACGTCCCCGCCCCCGAGCTTGCGTCGACCTTTCGTCGCTCTGACAACTGCCCTCGCCGGAGCTTCTCCTAAACGCCGTCCGTCCGGCATTGCGGTGAGGCGACAGTAGGCCAGCCTTGCTACGAGCGGCGTCCTTCGCTGCTGCGACAGCATGCCGGCGCTGCTCCGGCAGACACTACTCCGGCAGACACTACTGCGAAGGCAAGCCAGCGTTGCTACCATCTCGTCCGGCGGTGCTACCGTGCGCCAACAATGGTGCTACAAAGGAGGGGCGGCGATGCTACCGTGCGCCCGCGGCGGCGCTACAAAGATGGACGACGGTGCTACAAAAGAGGGACGGCGATGCTACCGTGCGCCAGCGGTGGTGCTACTTTAGGAACGCGGCGGCGCTACTGTACGCCAGCGGCTTTGCTTCAAAGATTTGGCGGTGATGCTACCGTGCGCCAGCGGATTTGCTACAAAGGTTTGGCGACAGTGCTACCCCAGCGGGAGACCGGGGATGCTCCATCGATTCCGGCGGTGCTGCACACGGTGATCGGCGAAATCTTTCGCCGGAGCTTCGACCGACAAGGGTGATGGTGCGCAACGGTGAAGCTGGGACGTCGGCGTCTACTCCAGCGACGGCGGGCAGAGCGACGACGACCGGGAAAGTTCCTGCGCGACGCCATGGACGAGACCGCGCGAGGGATTTTTCCTGGGCTTCTTTTGATGTGAGAGAACGAGATGGTTCACGTGAAGTAGTTGACCAGTACGGGACACATGTCGGCCTCTCCACCCGGGGGATCGGGAGAAATTATCCCCTGAGGGACGCCTAGTACTACCCAATTTTTTTTTCCAGCGACAAATTAGTAGTTTTAGCGCGTCGTGGACAAGATAGGTTTTCCGGATGCGCTAAAATATGGCGCGCGACGTGCAGCAGTTTACCAGACGCGCTAAATATGCAGCACCACAGCGCGCCGGCGACGAGATTGGTTTTCCAGACGAACAGGAACACTTAATTTAAACGATATTTTTACAAACGATGAAAATTAAACTAAAACGATGAAAACACGAACACTAAACTAAAACGATAAAACTAAAAATCTTCGTCCGAGCTGAGGTCGAAGTCGAAGTCAGAGGAGTCGGAGTCGTCGGAGATGTTGTCCTCCAGCGCCGCCCACCTGGGGTCGTTGGTGGCCCAGGAGTCGCACAAGTGCAGCTGCGCCTTTGCCGCTTCCTTGGCCGCCCGCCGCTCCGCCCGGTCCTCTCGACACTCGACCCGCCGCTCCGCCACGCGAGTGTTACAGAACTCCAGCTCCTCGCGTTCTTCCTACGGGTGGCTCGCGTACCACTCCGCCACCACGCGCTCATCGGTCTCCGCGACGAGGCCCTGGATCGCGCGGTGGCGGTGGTGGCGGCGGTCCTCGGCGGTGACGAGGCGCGGCGTCGGCGCCCGGACCTGCGCCTCCTGCGCGTCGCTGACGCCCGGGTAGTTGAGCTGCGAGCGCGGGCGGCCGAGCCTCCACGCCGTCACGTGGTACGCGCGGGCGGCCTCGGCGGCCGGCCTGTACGACCCGAGGTTGACGCGGTTGTCGCCGGAGCGGATCTCCGCCGAGAAAGAGCCGTTTGGGCGCACGCGGACGCCGCGGTAGCCGGAGGCGCTTCGGCGGCGCGGAGGCATGGCGGCGGCTGCGCGGAAGCTCGACGGGCGCGGCGGCGGTGCGGAAGCGGCGGGAACTTTCCGGACGCGTGCGGGAGGGGAAAGTGGCGGTTGCGTGCCGCATGTGTGTCCAGCGCGCTGGATGCGCGGTGGCATATATAGCGGGGCGCGTGCCGCTTCGTCCAGCGCGCGGGATGGTTTTTGCAGCGCGCGCTTTTTCCCGCGTCCGCTGGAGCACGCGAAATGTCCCCGCGCGTTGTAAACTTGCGGTTTTTTTTTGCACGCGGCTTATTTATCGCGTCTGTTGGAGATACTCTTACTGCTGCAGTAGTAATTGATTTAATCTACGTGTTAGTTTATAAATTCTTATCTAAAAAAATAATATTAAAAAAACTTCCAATTTTTGTGTCCTCGAACCAGTGTATCTTTTATCAGTTTTGCTAATTCTATTCGACTGAGAATTAAGTTAGTGCTCATTCAAATCCTACACTATCGGATTGCGTTGCGATTCGTGCATCTATCAGTTGCAAGTTGACTTGCAACTGAGAATTGATGACATCATCTGATGCTCCGGACCATTTGATTCGCTTCGTGATTCGTGCTAATTATGAGTTGCAACTTGACTTGCAACTGGGAATTGATGATATCATGTGAATAAGAATTAAGTTAATTCTCATACGACTGAGAATTAGCTGCACCCATCTTTTATACTCCCTCTGGTCCACTTTAATTGACAGGAAAAAATATTAGCGACAGATCATATAAATAAACAGCTGAGGCAGTTTTTACGGATCAGAGGTAGCAATGTAACTAATACTAGCAACAATAGGAGTACTGATTTTTACACTAAATATAGTCATGAGACATCATCATTTCCTCTTTCTTTTTAGTTTTTTGTCAAGCCACGTGTGATATCCATACAGTCTTTTCCCCTTCTCGTCCCATCGTTTTCTCTCTGCAACCCTAAACCAGTTTCAATCCCGAGTATTTTTTTTTCATTCGAATCTGTCGAGAAATTTTGGTCCCTCCCCGTCTCCTCTCCTCCCCCAATCTTGACTCTAGAGCACATCCCTTCATACAAATCGTCAACGTACATGATCCTATAAGGCCTATGCCAATGGAGGTTTCTTATCACGGTTTCATAGGCATTTTGCTTATCTGGCATAGTAGTTAATGAAGAAGGAGATTGAGCTTGTAGCTTAGCTAACATACAAACTTTGCACGTGGCCATATGCAAAAAGTGTTGTTGGACCAATCACATACATGCATGAGCATCAAAACATTAAATTTAGATACAACACATAAGAAACAATGCATTGGACTAGTTGTCTCTTAAATTTTTATTACACCTATAATAACGTGCTAAGAAACAATGCATTGGCACAGGGCATTGAAAGAGCATGGTTGCCCCCATGTGTTGTTTTGGTAATTAATGACAATCTCTATGGACTAATGTATGCTTTGAGTTATATTTGCAGTGTTGGTCCATAAGGAATGCTTTGACTCCATATGTTGGAGTCAAGGCTAAAAGAAGAAGACTATATGTTGATCAAGGCTAAGTTCAAGTTGATCAACGTACAAGATTAGGGCATGTGAAGAAGAAGATTATTTGTTGATCAAGATCCTATGTTGTCCATGGTGGATGGCGTCACGTGGTGATCATCTTTGTTGATCAAGATCCTATGTTGTCCATGGTGGATGGCGTCACGTGGGATCATCATCAAGATAAAGGTCAAGTGAAGATATGTCGAAGAGTGCCTCTCCCATCTTGGTGTATGGGGGAGCAATATGCGAGTCTTCACCAAGCGGAGCAAAATCAAGAAAGGTGATCCACTTGAGAGTAGATCAAGATCGTCATCATCTAGCTCAAGTGGAATGCGCAAGGCAAAGGTATGATCTTGATAGGGTTTCTATTTTACCGGTCTCGCGGTGTAGTTGGGAGACCGGGTTTTAGGATAGGTAACCGTACTATCAAGAGGGGCTCTCAAGTGAGCTTTAGCGTATCGTCATAGAGAGCTCAAACATTTGCATCCTTGGCATCATCCTTTCTTGGTTCTTATTTGACTCTTATCGTAGTGAGGTCTCGGTGCTTGTCGTGATAGTCATGACAAGCTTAAGTCCTTCGAAAACGATATTTGGTTGCATCTTCTATTGCATTTTCGGTGGTGGAGATTTTGCCGATTCACTAGTGAGGAAAGGTTCACACCTTCCTACCCATACCAAAATCTCCATTGCCTATTCTTAGTTGGATTTTATCTATATATGGTTTTAGAGCTTGTCATGATCTTCAAGACAAGCTCAAGTTCATCAAAAACGGATTCCGTATGAAAAACTTATTGCGTTTTTGATTTTGGAGGTTTAACGGTTTGTATTTTATAGAGAGGTTTTACTTTTCCCCTTTTGGTTTTACCTTCCCATATTGTTCTATGATGTTTATCCTCATAATCTTGTAGTGCTCGTTGTGGTGATTCCAACGAGCCCAAGATCATCGAAAACGGAGATCGGATGCAAAAGTTATCGCGTTTCTCGTGCGTGCTGTTTTACATTCTGTATGGCATTCGGATTTCATCCGGAATTTTCCGAGTGAAATCCGAACGTCCGGAATTTTCCGGATCTATTCCGGACGGATTCCGAGGTGAACCAGTTTGCTCTCTGTTAGTGTTTCGGAATATTCCGGACCATTCCGGACCAAATCCGGACGACCACGAAAACTGCATAACGGTCAGATCTTGTTGACCTATAAAAAGGGGGCTTCTTCCCAAAGGTTCCCTAACCATTAGAGCTTTTTTTTCTCTCTCTCCTCCATTGTTTCAAGAGCTCAAATCACATAGATCTCCCAATCCCTCCACCCAAACTTGTTGATCTTTGGAGGATTGAAGGAGAAGATCTTTATCTACATTTCCACCAATCCATTCCTCCTCTAAGTGAGGGGAACCTAGTAGATCTTGATCTTGGAGTTTCTTGGTGTTTCTCCTTGGTTCTTTCTCTCAAATCCCTCCCAAGCATTAGTTGCTTTGGTTGGATTCGGGTTGGAAGAACTTGACCACTTAGTGTGTTCTTGCCATTGCATTAGTTGCATCGGTTTGAGTTCTCCACGGTGGTTCGTGGAAAGTGAAGTTGAGAAGCATGTTTCTCTTGGGTACTTTGGTGCCCTAGAGCTTGTTCCTCTAGGGCACCTTGGTACCCTAGACGGTTGTTGTTTTCTCGGAGTCTTGGTGGCTCACGGGATTTGTTGGGAGCCTCCAATTGTGGAGTGTGGCTCAACCTTGTTAGCTTCGGAGCTTTGGTAGCTACGAAGACATTGCCGGGAGCCATCAATTGAGTTGTGGTGTGTGCCCCGTCCTTGGGCATCGAGTCTTGGCGGCTCGGTGCATTTGGTGAAGACCCTCCAACTTGTGGAGTGAGCTTCATCCTTGTAAAGGTTCTAGTTGTCAACCTCAACGGCAACATAGTGACAAGTGCCTCGCCACATTGGTGGTAAGACACAACGGAGATACGGTGTGCCATATCAAGGCTACTCGGTGTTTCACATTGGTGAACACCGCGCCGCTCCAACGGAGACTAGCTTCCATTGGGAAGTGAACTTCGGGATAAATCATCGTCTCCAAGTGTCTCGGTATTTCTATCCCGAGCTCCTTACTTATGCTATTTACTTTGTGATAGACATCGAGCTTAAAGTCATATATCTTGCTATCACCTAGTTGATCATATTGCTTAGCATAAGTTGTTGGTGCACATAGGTGAACCTAGCTAGTTTAGGTTTGGCTTGATAAATTAAACGTTAGTTTTATTCCGCATTTATTCAAGTCTTAACCGTAATAATTTTAAATCGCCTATTCACCCCCCCCCCCTCTAGGCGACATCCGTGTCCTTTCACTAATGCTGCGACACTGCTCCCAAGTATCGACAATATCTTCTTTGTTCACGGCAACCAATGCTATCCTTTGGCAACATGAGGCATCTCGCCGGTGACCTAACACCGGCCCAGGGGGCGGAGCCAGCACATAAGAATTGGTTTCAAATGAAATCAATGAAATTATGCTAACCCCTTTGTAATCACTACTTAGCTGCTTCAAATTATTGGTTTAAACCCATGTATACAACGAAGTGAACCCAATGATGGGATCTTTGAGCTCCGCCACTGCTAACACCATTGTCGGCAACCGTGCGGTGAATATTGCACCAACATCAAAGAGCTATGTGCGTCGACAGAAGGCCTGAAGCCATTGGCGAGTCCACACGTCGATGTTTTGTTCTTGAATCTGGATTCTATGCTTCTTTAAGTTATACTTCCAGAATTCTGTTTTCTTTATCGACTTCATCTATTTAACGAATACGTTACATTTATGTTTACGGCCTTCATTTGGGTATGCCACGCCGATTTGGATGTTATTTTATTTTAAGTAATCAAAACTCTAGCTGCAACCAAGATATCTATCTATACCTCTTATAAAGCAAAACCCCACTAAGTTCATTTATGATTTTCTATCTCAACATGCAAGCTATCCACATCATCCATGCCATTAGCCAATCAATTGTCCATGTCATCCCCACTAATATTAATTAATATATACATGCAAACTCCACATCATCTTACATTTTTAATCATTTATTTGTCCATGTTAATATTTTTTAATGCACATATATTTCATGTCGAATAAATTTAGTATGTCGACTATATCAAATTGAATTAGCATATTCCTTTAGACAATTTAATATATATCATACTATTTTTATAGCCTTTTATTTACGTAATATTGTTTTTGAAGGGTCCCCGCTGCAACGCGCGGGGAATATTTCTAGTAATACTTTCATCCTACTTGCAGAGTTGGTCGCGGACAATACGGGGCGGCAGGTAGGGTCTCGCCCGAGCACCCCACCAAACGAGTCCGGTTCCTTGCTTGTATTTCTACTCCCTCCGTTCCAAGCATTGTACTAAATCAGTGTCACTTAATTTGGAACGGTGAAAGAGCAAGCATTATCTTCTAGCTTCACTCCTCAAGTAATATAAAAATAAGGTAATAATGGGAACTCATCTCTTAACTGTCTGAAAAAAGGACATCTATGAAAACTGTTTTGAAAAGAAGAGGAAACTCATCAATCCTATAAGGATAAAATTAAATGTAGCCTATATTCAATTTCTGAATCCCTTCTGCAAAACAAAACAATACAAGCTGACAGAGAAATATGCCGCGCGATACAAAATCTATTTATTCAACTATTCATTAACTGCTTTTTTTCGATAAAGTGATTTTATTACTTAAAAAGTTTAAGCATTACACCCGGCCTCTGCATAGCTAAGATGCACACAGCCCCAAAGTCCCTCGACACCAGTTCATAACATAAAAAAAAGGCGAAATACATATCATGATGAGAAATTGTAAATCCGTATAAAGCACAGGAAGGTCAATCCGGAGTCTATGTTGCCACCCATGCCGGGATAGTAACTCCCTGGCCGCAACCTCCAGTCTCGACGCCACCTCCAAAAACAAGTCTCGGTGCTCCACCCGCTGCAGGACCGACCATGATCGTAGCGTCGCAGTGCACCGGTAAATAACCTGCAAAATAGAAGCAATTTTATCATTAAAAACCTTGTCATTTCTACATAGCCACAGCGACCAAATAACGGCAATCGCGCCCATCCTACAGAAGAGTTTAAACCTAGGATCCACACCATTCAACCAGTTGCCAAAAAGGTTTGCAACAGAGCGCGGTGGATGTAAGATAGAACCTATCTGGACAGCTGACCATATAGACCTAGCGAACTCACAATGGAAGAATAAATGTGCAATGGACTCGTCATTTTGACAGAACTCACATTTTTTTGCTTCCCTACCAATTACGCTTAGCAAGGTTATCCTTTGTAAGAATTGCACCCCGACGAAGATACCACACAAAAACTTTAGTTTTAAGCGGGATCTTCATTTTCCAAATTTTATTACTTTCTATAGTATCGACCGGCACGTTAACTGCTTCCAAATTCATTAACTGCTTACAAACATTATAGTTATATCTATTTTCTCTTTAAATTCAGATACATGTATATAGACACCACTACACGAGAGTACAGAGAAACAACACCTCGCTCGATCCGTACAATCCTCCAGAGCTACATCGATTCATTGTTGTCTGTCACACATAGGAACCGCTTGGATCGAAAACCACATTCAGTTATCTGTGAATTGCTAATAAAGGGGAAAAAATGTTATCATCCCCTCTCGAATTGGATCTCTTCAGTTTTTACAATGAAGCCATCAATTCATTGCTGTCTAACGCACATCGGAACCTCATTTATTTTATCTGAGAAATTGCTTATACCTGTAGTATTTGCTAGCCAGCACAAAAAAAAAAAAATCGTTATCATCCCCCTCTCGAGTTGGATCTCTTCAGTTTTACGATGAAGTCATTGTCGTCGTCGTCGCTGTAATCGACTTTCCTCTTGGCCTTCGCAACAGAGTCGGTATTGTTCGACGCCATCGGTTTCTTCCAGCTGCTCTCTGCAGGTTTATGTTTGCTTGCATTAGTGGACTTATTAACAGGGGTCCCCGATCGTATTTGCTGCTGCCGTTTTTGCTTCCTGTCATAGGCTTTCCTGGCTCTCTCCGGAGATAACAGGCCGTGCTCCATCAACCTGAAAGTGTATCTTGTGTTTGTCAGGTATCCCAGTGCAGGGCAGTGTATACTGTATGAAACTAGGTAGTTTTGTCTGTAGCCAGTCAGCTCCGAATGATGGATGATTCAAAGCTGGTACTTGGCTAGACTGGACTACGACAGATGGATTTGGTGGAGTGTCTAACAATCAAAGAGATGATTCAGAATGAAGTTGGTCCTTCATAACTAGTGTGGAGCGAATTATCTAGGTTGACACCTAAGAGACATTACATGCTATGGTACTGCCATTCTGAAGTCTTCACATTCAGAAAAGGAACTGGGAGGCAAACACAAAAGAAAGAAAACTGGCTCCCCTACGAATCTAGGGGATCATGGTTATGTTCCAGCGGTTAGCAATTGGTTGAAATGGTGACGAAGGTACGAACCAGAATTCGGCCATCTCACTGGAGGGGATCTGCTTGGAGAGGGACTCGTAGAATATCCTGAGGGGCTCCCTCTGCACGCCAAATTGCAAAATTACCAAACTGAGATCAATGGGAAAGTATTTAGCAAGAATGAGTCGTGAAGCAGACGGAGACCTCCTCGGGAGGATCGAACTTCTGGCCGGTCAGGGTGTAGACCTTCTTGGCGGCCTTCCCTCGCTTTGCCGCCGTCGTGCCAGCTCGCTTGGTGGCGCTGCTGCTGCTGCTGGCGGCGGCGGTGATCTTGGCCTTGGACGAAGCTAGCGATATGGATCTCCCCCCTCCTTTACCCTGCGAGCCATCCAACGAGAGCAGATCACATCACACCCTTGAAGTAGAGCAAGGTGAGCAGAGCTTTCTTGGGGTTAGTTGCCATATGAGAACTAGGAGAGAGCAGGGGGTGTTGGTTAGCAGTAATTGAGTTGAGAATCAAGCAGATCGACAGAAGCTGGCTAGCTAGAACAGGACGGAAGCAGAAATCGGTGTGGACGGACGAAAGGAATTATGATTTAGTTTGTGCATGGGATCTGGCAGGATTACCTCGAATTTAGAGAAGGTGGACTTGCCCTTGGAGGAGAAGGAGGACGACATGGCAGCTCGCAGGAGCTGAAGCAGAGCAGAGCAGAGCAGAAGAGGAAAGGGAGAGAATTGAGAGAGAAAGACGACGGGTGAGGTGAGGTCAGGTTCCCTTGCTGTGATCTGTCCTGTCCGAAGGAGGATATTAGTAGCACATGCGCTTGGCGTGGATTTCAGTGCCGGGCAAGAAAACTCCGTTCTGTTCTCGTTTTTTACTTTTTGTTTTGTTCTCGTTTTTTACTTTTTCACCGGGAGAGGGGAAAACACTTCGGGTAGGCCATATGCCCATATCCACTCCAACCAGCCCAGCCCAGCCCAGCACTACTGTCAAACAAATCTCGCTTAAATCCACTCTCTTCCTTTTTTTTTCATTAGGATACTTTGCTAATGTCGACAACCTGTAAAGTTTAACTAAAAACTTGGAAAATGAGTGTAAATTTTAAAATTTAAACTATAGCATTCTAATTTTTTTTCAAAAGCTCTAGCAAAAGGTCATGTTATTTTAGTGAAAAAAAAATGCCTGGATTCTACTCGCTAATCTACTCCAATACGTAGTGTTGCAAGAAATGGAGCTCTAAAGTTGCTCCGCATGTTTACTCTCAATCGGTCCCTCGTGCACCGTCAGAAATGACACTCACCAGGTGGCAGTTTGGGGGCGCGTGGCGATTTTGGGCTGCATGCGGCTTGATCGGTGTGACGTACAGTTGTAACCCGTTGTTACTTGGAACGAAACGAGGGACATGTCCTTGTGTTGGGTTCTTTTTACTTAATGTCTCATTTCCTATACTTGCAGAGGATTCTTTGGCGCAACCTGTCGGCAAGAATGACCAAGCAACAAGTTAAGCGCCCATCTTTGTTACTTATCGTTCAAGAGGCTTGCTTCAGTGGCCTCCCCTTCGAGAAAAAGTAAGGAGCTAAATATAAAGCTTGGCTATGTTCGTTACACATTCACAAGCGCTCGCGAGCAGCTCGTTAAGAAAATAAATTAGGAATCAAGATACATCTTGGCTATGTTTGTTACACATTCACGAGCCGCCGCCATAAAATCCCGCCATCATCTCCTCCGGTGGCGGTGACTACCTCCCGTCCCTTTCCCTCCCTTCCTCCCTCTCTGCATCCATGGCTTCCTACTCCCGAAACCATGGTAGAGCTCGAGTCTCTCCTCATCCCCACCGTGCACTCGCCTGGAGGCCGACAAGCTCGCGTCCTAGCCACCGGCGTTGCCTCGCGCACGAGCACGCCGTGGCGCCCCTCGACCAGCTCCAACCCCCGGGTGAGATCGGTCTCGTCTCCTCGACCTCCTCGACTAGCTTCAGCGCACCAGCAGCCCTGCTGCGCACCTTCCCCGGTCATCCTCGGCTCCGGCCGCTGGGCCCGCTTGGTGCTGCGAGCCGACTACGATGCTAGCGGTTGTCTGTGGTACTTAAACTGCTAGTTCGTTTTGCATCGTATGAAGAAGATTTTTGCTACGACCACTTTTTCGTTTTGTATGAGTGGAAGGAGATTTTTGCTACCACCGTTATTGTGTTTTGCATCATTGAAAGGAGATTTTTGCTACCTGGATTATTGTGTTGTGCATCGTTAAAAGGAGATTTTTGCTACAACAGTTGTTCATATTTGCATCTTCAGAAGGAATTTGTTGCTACCACCGTTTTTTGTTTTATATTAGAGATTTTTTGCTATGACCGTTATTCAGTTTACAGAATTTTGCTACTTCTACAACTGTTCCGGTTTGCATCAATACAAGGAAATTTTTGCTACGAACGTTATTTCATTTTGCATCATTAGGAGATCTTTGCTACCTCGATTCTTTTTGTTTTGTACCAATTTTAAGGTGAAATCGGTTGTGACGGGCGCGCAAAGGAAATGGTCGCAACAACAAACGGTGGTGCTACGAGCAGCAGATGGTGGTGCTACCATCGGCGGCCAGCGCTGCTGCAGGCTGCCAGTGGTGGGGCTACCGGCAGCAATCCATGGTGCGACTAGCGGCTTACGGCATTTTGCTACCGACCTCGAGCGGAGCTGCTACAAGTGCTTGGTGGTTTTGCTGCCGGTCGTGGTCGGAAGCGGCGCGACGGCGAGCGGTGGCGCTGCTGCGAGAGACAAGGAGAGGTGGATGCAGCATGCTGGTGCGTGGTCGTGCGCGAGGGGGCTGCTCCGGCGACGCCGCGACGGGTTCTCCAGCGACACCGCATGGGGTTCTCCGGCGACGGCCGTTACTCCGGCGACGACCTGCACCTACCAGCCAGACCCTTCTTTTTTCGAGCGAGGACGGTTGTGGGGCAGTTGGAGGTGGGGTATTTTGTTTTTGTGTTTTCTGTGGTTTTGCATGAGAGGTGCTGTGTGTGGCCCGTATCCCTTCTTTTTTCGAGCGAGGACGGTTGTGGGGCAGTTGGAGGTGGGGTATTTTGTTGTAGCGCCCCGACCCCGGAATTATACAGTGAGGCTATGTAGTTGGCACAACCATCAAGGTATAATACAAAGATCGAGACTTGTGGAACAGAACTGGCACAAAGCATGACTCTACGACACAAAACATATAGCAACTCATATAATGAGAAAAATACAAATTACACAACAAAAGGATCACAGATCCAACAATTCAACAAGCGGAAGCGGGTAGTGTTGTCTAACAACAAGAAGCAAAATATGGCCTAAGAGGCCTACAATAAAATCATCCCAGCCAGCTTGTTCCACGGTCCCAAGCTGCCACCTGGGAACCCCAGACTAGTAGTCGACGTCAACGAAGAACCCACCTACCTGCTCGGTGTCGTCCTCCTCTGCAATACAAAAACCATAGATGCAGCAAAGAGATACTGAGTACGATGTACTCGCAAGTTTAGTAGGGCGATATAGGCCCAATGACTGACGGAGGCTCTAAAGCTGTATATGTAGTTCTTTTGCATAAAGCTAATTTTCATAAAACCAAAACTTAAAAAGACACATGGCATTCGTCTACTCAGAATACTTTTCAAAAAGAAGATAAGAGAGTAACATTTTCATCATTGGTTCTCATCGAACCCTTTTGTCACCAACAACACTCATCTCCACCAAGGCACCCCCTCGAATCACCCACGAGGAAGTGAACCTTTATCACACGTTGATTATGCAACCTTTAGCTGCCATATCAATTAGGTTAAGATTCTCTATGGTCTTATCGTCTATTCCCAAGTCGTCCATAACCGTGGACACGGCTTTTCGAAAAGATTAACCCTGCAGGGGTGTACTAATTTACCCATCGGTACCGTCCGGCTCACCTAGTTGGCCCTCTTCCGGGGAAGGCCGGCGAACGGGCGCGGTTAGACCTTTACATTGCATGAGGCTTACTCGAGGACCATCAGTGTGCGGAAGGACAGGTTAAGTGCTCCCAGCGCCCTGCCCCGCGGCCACATTCCTAAACACCACCATCCTCGTTCCTTTTTCCACCCACACAACTCACGCGCAAATGGAAAACTCGAACTAGAGGACCCTTGACAAGCCCCTCACAACTTATTCGGTCAAAGGGGGTTCCATATGCCCCCACCTCCGGAAGCACGCTCAGTCTTGGTTCAAGAGGTAAAGAACTCGCACCTAGGGGCTAAAGTGAGGCAAAACACCATCCCCGATGGCAACTCACCCCAACCATCTTAGCATTTTAATTAAGCATCTCCATTATCCACCATGCCCGAATCATTCCATCATCATCAACAATTACGGAAATAATAACGGACATAAAGCATTTACCTAAGCATTGCTAAGCATAGCTAGATATATGAATACAGCAATTCTATCTTTATCTCGGCCAACACTTCAACCCTAGGTTTCATAGGTATGGATACATGAGATTGGCTTGGGGAAGAACATGCATTCATCGGATATTCTAATATTTACCAAAAAGACATTTGAACCGCATGCAATATTATGGTGGATAAAATAAGTTTATAAAAAACATAGGATGCTAGATGCCAAGAAGGTTAGGTTATCTCTTGCCTTGCTGCCCGGTCGTGAAGTACTGCTCGTCGGGGTAGTTATTGGTACCCTCGACTCCGGAATCTATCGATACCCAAAAGAGAAAAACAAAGAACACATAAATCACACGATCACGAGGTGCAATGCGCAAACACATGATGACATGTCCAATTGATGCAAAGATATTAGCATTTAATTCAATTAACAAATTAAATGGAGTTCCAAATAATTAGTGCAATTATTTGGACACGACTCCATATTTATCTTAGTGAACACATTCTTCATAAATCATTAAATTATTAGGGAAGTGGCTCAATCATGCAGGAACATGACAATAAAGGATAGGGTTCGTCATTGCGATCAATGTGGTAATTTATTTGTAGTTTTCGGAACACCGATGAATAAATAGCAAAATAAATAATTAAGTGAGTTTAATTCCTTTGATCAAATTATGAATAACATCAAGTAAATATTTGTGATCATGATGTGATAAGTGTATGGTTTCATTGCATTTGACATGGTGATCACGTTGGTATTTTATTCATAATTTTTGGATAAGTATTTAATAAGTTATAAATTTTCCTAGTTGGATATTAATTACCCATTTTAGGAAATCTTCACAACAATAAGATAAAAAGTCCCAAAAGATCATTTCAATGATTCTATATGGTAGAGTATGTCTTGCTGATCAATTTGGTATTTAAATTGTAATTTTTGGACCATTAAACAATGAGATATCAAATATTTAAAATTCTGCTTTTATCAAAAATAAAAAGCAAAACTGGGGCAGGCCGGCCATTATGGCCGGGCCACGCACCGAGGAGCCCCGGCCACTGGGCCGGCCCATATGGCCGGGCAGGGACCCGAGAGGCCCCGGCCTAGTGGCCGGTCAGGCCGAGGGGGGGCCAGGTCGGGCGCGCGGGCAACGGCGGGGCGGCGACGCCGGTGGGTCAACGGCGGCGAGGAGGGGATGCAGGGGTGCGGGAGGAGGGCTAAAAGAAGAGGGCCTCACCAGGAACTGGTGACGAGGTTGGTGTCGGCGGGGAGAGGCCGGAGACGCCGGAATCGTGGCCGGCGGCGACGGCCGAGGTAGTTGATGCCGGGGACGAATTCGTCGGGGACGAGGCGACTCGGCTCGATTCCTTGCTCCAGAAGGGGGAGGCCGACGAGGCGATGCTCCCTGTCCGCCTCAACCCAAACGGGTAGCACCGGAGCGACAGCGGCAAGCTCGGCAAGCTACGGCGGAGAGGGAGTGACTCGGGAAGAGGAGAAGTCGACCTCGATCCAGAAAAAGAAACGGGAGGAATGGAGAGGGAACAGGGAGAGGGGAAGGTGAGCGACGTCGCGGCCTAGCGATAGGAAAACGGCATCGGCGGCATGGGCAGTGGCATGGCTCGGGGCGGCATGGCGCCAGCGCCCTTGGTCGCCACAGTGAGAAGAAGGAAGGGAGAGGGAGGCTGACAGTGGAGCCCACTGTCAGGGTTTTAGACAATTTCCACTTTTCTTTTTCTGGGTTTTGAAAACAGCAGCTTAAGACTATTTATTTGAGCTGCTTAAACACTTCCAGAAAATCTGAAAAAAAAAACAGGTGGGCTCCCTATGTTCTGAGGACCCCCTTACAGGAATCTCGTCCCGAGATTCTAGAGTAGGAAGAGGGATGAGAGAAACTTGGCAACACACATCTTCCTCGTTGGAGAGATTTGGCTAACTAACAAGACATGCCAAAAAGGCGGGAAGAACAGGAGATAACTTAAGGTGGTAGACAAAATGACTCTTGCCCAAAACCATAGGTTATTGAGAGAACAAGGAACGACTTGACCCACCAAGGTCGAGCCGGTGAAAGGACAACCGATCACTTTGTTCAGGATTCGTGTCCAAGACCAAAACATTATTTCAAATCACCGAGAGGTGTAGATCATAAGAGTTGGAGCACCGAGAGGAGAAAGGCATCTTCTGGACTCCACACTTCAGATACACAAGGGATCTCCATAAGATTGAGGATTGGGCCCTAAGGTGACTGATGAAATGACCCAACGTCCGTGTGATTGGGCAAACCTTGATTTCACCGAGGTGGGAAGGATATAGCATTGGATCCACAATAAGATAGAGAGGTAAAACCTCATAACGAGATATTCTTAAGCTACAGGGAGTAAGGGAAACGACCGATAGGTATTTAGCCACTCAGTGGTGATGTTCTTCTTGAGGTTCTAGATATCACATTCCGGCTTCAGAATAGTCTTCAACCGATCTGAAGGGGGAGGTTGCGACAGTTAACAGAAGGTAGGGTCGCTAATTTCTCAAGACATGGCTACATTGCCAAGCTCCAGAATACGATGTAGATTGGGAGTTCCATCCGGTCACGGTTATGAAGCGGAAACTGAACCAACATGGACTCCAAACAATGAAGCCCAACTGATTCCTGATTGGGAAAACACCGGTGAGCTGATGAGACTTGACAACTTCTTCTTATTTAGGAAAAACTCGGTCAGGGCTTGGTGTGCACACATGGTTTAATCAGAGAACGGGAGGTCCCAACCTACCAGCTCAATAATGCACGTATGCGAAACCAACTTGGGAATTAACCCGAGGAGACAAAACGAACTTCACTCGGATCAATAGCTACAAACGTCACTAGTGGCGAGAGAGAACCTGCTTTTCCAGGAAAAGATGCGGTCTTGAGAGTTTCGACATGAATCTAACTCGTTGACCGAAGGTGCACCTGAACGAACGGACTTGGCAACACAGACAACTCAGCCCGATGATATGACAACCAGTCAGGCTAGGAGTGCCACCAACGTCTTTGGATTTCAAAGCAATAGCATTGGCTAAGAATTTCCGATTACCACAACGATATTCATCCTCAATACTCTCGAGCCCGAAAAACTCAGAGGTAGATGGATAAGGAAGGGGAGAGCATCACTTCATCCAGTAGGTCATGAGACTAAGCACGACCTCTCGATGTAAAAGAGTGTGACACTCCAAGGTGGAACGGAGGAAAAACTAGACAGACTTTTACTCCACGAAGTACAAAACCTTGACCTGACCGAGAAATGGACAAGGTACCGGAGTTTGTTTCTCCTGGCATCCCGAAGTGGAATGCCTTGATGAACCACAAGGATAACATGCATCAGAACACCCCAATGCACGATACACTTGATTGTCCGCATGTAGATAGAGGACTGATACCAGATTTGGATTAAGGAACGGGCTAACAACAATTTAGGATATTGCAGAAGCCCGGGTTAGCACTCTTCCGACAACTAGTGCCGAAAAGGTTTCAGGAGCGGATGTTACAGGAGGAATCACAAGTATTGATGGAAAACTCGCTAAAAGCAATCCCGTCGTGATTTAGATGATTCCATGACAGAGAGCCTAGCCAAAGCTAGTGACGAAGAAGAGCATTGCCGAGGAGAACAATTACGGCTGCAACCTCGAGCTTGAAGACCAACTTCAAGTTTTGCCGACCTGATGTAGGATTTGACCTTTAACACCAGGATTCAACGGGAAAGATCTTGGGTTAAAGATCAGCTTCATGTACTGGGACCCACAATAGCATAATGATCACAAGGGCGACAACCCTCATGAATCATTACACCTGAGCCCTAGCACAATCCGGGACCTTCTGTTCAAGATCTTGGGCTAAAGCAAAGGAATGTCTTGACGATCCGCCATACTTCTTCTCTTCGGGGTTTAGAATTTGCAGAGGAGTAAGGATAACTAGTAACTAAAGGTGGGAACCCAAACCCCGAGAACCTAAACATCGACACCAAGCATAAAACAAATAGAGGTAAGAATCAGAGTAGAGCGAGTTGGATGAGAAGCAAAAAGAATCCTAAGAAGGTTTTTCACAACTCATTTTTAGGTTAAAATAATTTCAACTAGACTCGACATCGACCAATAGAAAGGGTTTCCTACAGGCAGTCCTGCTCTGATACCAACTTGTAGCGCCCCGACCCCGGAATTATACAGTGAGGCTATGTAGTTGGCACAACCATCAAGGTATAATACAAAGATCGAGACTTGTGGAACAGAACTGGCACAAAGCATGACTCTACGACACAAAACATATAGCAACTCATATAATGAGAAAAATACAAATTACACAACAAAAGGATCACAGATCCAACAATTCAACAAGCGGAAGCGGGTAGTGTTGTCTAACAACAAGAAGCAAAATATGGCCTAAGAGGCCTACAATAAAATCATCCCAGCCAGCTTGTTCCACGGTCCCAAGCTGCCACCTGGGAACCCCAGACTAGTAGTCGACGTCAACGAAGAACCCACCTACCTGCTCGGTGTCGTCCTCCTCTGCAATACAAAAACCATAGATGCAGCAAAGAGAGACTAAGTACGATGTACTCGCAAGTTTAGTAGGGCGATATAGGCCCAATGACTGACGGAGGCTCTAAAGCTGTATATGTAGTTCTTTTGCATAAAGCTAATTTTCATAAAACCAAAACTTAAAAAGACACATGGCATTCATCTACTCAGAATACTTTTCAAAAAGAAGATAAGAGAGTAACATTTTCATCATTGGTTCTCATCGAACCCTTTTGTCACCAACAACACTCATCTCCACCAAGGCACCCCCTCGAATCACCCACGAGGAAGTGAACCTTTATCACACGTTGATTATGCAACCTTTAGCTGCCATATCAATTAGGTTAAGATTCTCTATGGTCTTATCGTCTATTCCCAAGTCGTCCATAACCGTGGACACGGCTTTTCGAAAAGATTAACCCTGCAGGGGTGTACTAATTTACCCATCGGTACCGTCCGGCTCACCTAGTTGGCCCTCTTCCGGGGAAGGCCGGCGAACGGGCGCGGTTAGACCTTTACATTGCATGAGGCTTACTCAAGGACCATCAGTGTGCGGAAGGACAGGTTAAGCGCTCCCAGCGCCCTGCCCCGCGGCCACATTCCTAAACACCACCATCCTCGTTCCTTTTTCCACCCACACAACTCACGCGCAAATGGAAAACTCGAACTAGAGGACCCTTGACAAGCCCCTCACAACTTATTCGGTCAAAGGGGGTTCCATATGCCCCCACCTCCGGAAGCACGCTCAGTCTTGGTTCAAGAGGTAAAGAACTCGCACCTAGGGGCTAGAGTGAGGCAAAACACCATCCCCGATGGCAACTCACCCCAACCATCTTAGCATTTTAATTAAGCATCTCCATTATCCACCATGCCCGAATCATTCCATCATCATCAACAATTACGGAAATAATAACGGACATAAAGCATTTACCTAAGCATAGCTAGATATATGAATACAGCAATTCTATCTTTATCTCGGCCAACACTTCAACCCTAGGTTTCATAGGTATGGATACATGAGATTGGCTTGGGGAAGAACATGCATTCATCGGATATTCTAATATTTACCAAAAAGACATTTGAACCGCATGCAATATTATGGTGGATAAAATAAGTTTATAAAAAACATAGGATGCTAGATGCCAAGAAGGTTAGGTTATCTCTTGCCTTGCTGCCCGGTCGTGAAGTACTGCTCGTCGGGGTAGTTATTGGTACCCTCGACTCCGGAATCTATCGATACCCAAAAGAGAAAAACAAAGAACACATAAATCACACGATCACGAGGTGCAACGCGCAAACACATGATGACATGTCCAATTGATGCAAAGATATTAGCATTTAATTCAATTAACAAATTAAATGGAGTTCCGAATAATTAGTGCAATTATTTGGACACGACTCCATATTTATCTTAGTGAACACATTCTTCATAAATCATTAAATTATTAGGGAAGTGGCTCAATCATGCAGGAACATGACAATAAAGGATAGGGTTCATCATTGCGATCAATGTGGTAATTTATTTGTAGTTTTCGGAACACCGATGAATAAATAGCAAAATAAATAATTAAGTGAGTTTAATTCCTTTGATCAAATTATGAATAACATCAAGTAAATATTTGTGATCATGATGTGATAAGTGTATGGTTTCATTGCATTTGACATGGTGATCACGTTGGTATTTTATTCATAATTTTTGGATAAGTATTTAATAAGTTATAAATTTTCCTAGTTGGATATTAATTACCCATTTTAGGAAATCTTCACAACAATAAGATAAAAAGTCCCAAAAGATCATTTCAATGATTCTATATGGTAGAGTATGTCTTGCTGATCAATTTGGTATTTAAATTGAAATTTTTGGACCATTAAACAATGAGATATCAAATATTTAAAATTCTGCTTTTATCAAAAATAAAAAGCAAAACTGGGGCAGGCCGGCCAGGCCGGGTGCAGGCCGGCCATTATGGCCGGGCCACGCACCGAGGAGCCCCGGCCACTGGGCCGGCCCATATGGCCGGGCAGGGACCCGAGAGGCCCCGGCCTAGTGGCCGGTCAGGCCGGGGGGGCCAGGTCGGGCGCGCGGGCAACGGCGGGGCGGCGACGCCGGTGGGTCAACGGCGGCGAGGAGGGGATGCAGGGGTGCGGGAGGAGGGCTAAAAGAAGAGGGCCTCACCAGGAACTGGTGACGAGGTTGGTGTCGGCGGGGAGAGGCCGGAGACGCCGGAATCGTGGCCGGCGGCGACGGCCGAGGTAGTTGATGCCGGGGACGAATTCGTCGGGGACGAGGCGACTCGGTTCGATTCCTTGCTCCAGAAGGGGGAGGCCGACGAGGCGATGCTCCCTGTCCGCCTCAACCCAAACGGGTAGCACCGGAGCGACAGCGGCAAGCTCGGCAAGCTACGACGGAGAGGGAGTGACTCGGGAAGAGGAGAAGTCGACCTCGATCCAGAAAAAGAAACGGGAGGAATGGAGAGGGAACAGGGAGAGGGGCAGGTGAGCGACGTCGCGGCCTAGCGATAGGAAAACGGCGTCGGCGGCATGGGCAGTGGCATGGCTCGGGGCGGCATGGCGCCAGCGCCCTTGGTCGCCACAGTGAGAAGAAGGAAGGGAGAGGGAGGCTGACAGTGGAGCCCACTGTCAGGGTTTTAGACAATTTCCACTTTTCTTTTTCTGGGTTTTGAAAACAGCAGCTTAAGACTATTTATTTGAGCTGCTTAAACACTTCCAGAAAATCTGAAAAAAAAAACAGGTGGGCTCCCTATGTTCTGAGGACCTTCCTCAAAAATTGTTGTCCCAAAATAAAAAGGTTTGCACCACTTTTGTTCATAGGGTTTAGTTAAAGCCATTTTTGATAAAAATGCAAAAAGCATTTAATTGGAGCAAATAACCTTTTCCAAAAATAATGAAAATATTCATGGAGGCTCTCACAATAATATTGAAGCTCCCCATGATTTTGGTTTGAATTTTTGGAAGGTTTAACTTGGTTCCAAAAATAGGAATGGAATTAAGCCAATTTAAATTCTCATAATTTATTTATTTGATTGGCATTTATAAAAATATATTCTTAGAACTTCCGGGACAATTTGGAAATTCAAGAATAAGTTGGTTTGGCCATTTTGGGCAAATCATTTAGTTTTGGAAATTTGAGGAAGGGTTTTGCTTCCTTTGTTTTACAAATGTTGCTTTATTCAACTTAAGCAATTTTAAATGGATGCCATGATGCAATGCAAAACAAAAAGTGAAAATTTGGCCATATTTTAGGGTACCAAATCTGGGCTGTTACATTTGTTTTTGTGTTTTCTGTGGTTTTGCATGAGAGGTGCGGTGTGTGGCCCGTATCCCTTCTTTTTTCGAGCGAGGACGGTTGTGGGGCAGTTGGAGGTGGGGTATTTTGTTTTTGTGTTTTCTGTGGTTTTGCATGAGAGGTGCAGCAGGAGTAGGAGGACACGTGTCGGGGGGGGGGGGGGGGGGGGGATTTCTACCCCAAATCCCCCAGGGGGCGCTCAGCACTGTCCATTCAGATAACATCGCCAAAGCAAACACTGTTACGTAATTGGATACCCTTATCAGAAGGAACCAAACAAAACAAGGAAATCGCTGTTACACTGCTAATCCCACCGTGACCTCATTCTGTTGCCGTTAGCGTTACCACTCTCTGAACTAAACACGTCCTAACAACGATGCATCTACGGAAGGTTGCAAACCATTACCCATGAATGTATGGTGACCAACATTTTTTTCACGAAGGCTGGTGACCAACATTAAACGTGGGCTATGATCTAGTACACCTCGGCATCATTATTACCTCCATGTGACAATGGTTCTCTAGCTAGTGGCCTCAACCATAAATAGTAGTATGTTATTATTGTGCTATGGAGGAAGCTAATGTGACCAAGTCATTCGAATTATGTGGATAGTGTAGCCAGACAAATAGAAGAAGCTGAAAACAGCAAGTTTCACAACAAGCTACATGTTGGTCGAATAGGAAGAGCAGGCATCTGGAACCAATCATGTCTCTGCTTGCTTTGGCCCGTCCGCGAGACTTGGTGAACGGCAGTGAACTGCAGTTATAGTCAAGCACGCTCATGTTTAAGAGGTGACAGAACTCGATCGGTTCCCGTCGATGGGTGTCTATGTTGCAACCTCAGTAGAGTGTGCCTGTTGGTTACACAAGTTCATATTGATTTTAGAATAGAGGGAATCACATCATTAGATTCACTACTCACGGAATGAGTTGTTTGGCATCTAAAATTCCTAATATACCAAGGTTTTGGTTTCCGAACGATTTTTTTTCCCGAGAAATCCCGAACGGTTACCGAACAAATTCAAAAAATAAATTTTGAATTCAAATATTCTCAGATGCTTTATGTTGACCAAAAACTTGACTTGAACACCATCCGTGTGGACGAAAAGACGGGGACGTAAAGATAGTTACGCTGGTGGTGGTTCGAGCCCTGCTTTCCACATTTTTTTTCCATAATTATGAATACTTTTCTCGTACAATAAGAAAATATTAAAAAAAATACGAAGAGGATGAGGAAGACCTCCAGGAAAGAGCAATAAGACATTACCACTGCGGTACATCACTAGGATTGAATTAGCGTAGAGAGTACACTCTATTTAGTTGGTTATTGGCGTTCAAATTTAAAAAAATAAAAAAAATCTCAAGATTATTTGACCGTTAAGTGCACTTACCGATGGTGCTCGGGAAACCCGGTTACCGGTCGGTAACCGGATTTACCGACCGGTAACCAAAACCCTGCCGGTGACATGTCACACTGACTAGGTTGTTGACTAGTTGAGGCAATCAGTTTTTTTTGCATAACAAAAAATCTAAATAATCAAGATCGTAGCAATTATCTCCTCCCTCCTCTCCTCACTCTTCATTCAGATGTAGCCATTGAGGGGAGCGCCATCATCGACCCGCCACACTCGGGGGTGTGGTGACATGTCTCCCGCCCGTCTCTCTGTTTCGTGAGTCAAGTGCTGCCACTGTCCGTATCTAGTGTAGAGCTAGTATTCACATATTAGTGCTTCGGTAGAAACTCCCACTGCCCACACACCATACAAAAATTCGGATCTCGAATCAAATTAAGAAACCTGCACTGTAAAGACGTCGGTGGATGCCCATGGCCTGTAGCGCGTTCGCCTCAACATTCAAGCCTATGGTGAATCCACAACCAAATGACAAGGTGAGGTGCCCCGAGCACCCCCATATAGAAAGAAGGGTCAAAGGTCCGTCTCTCTACCTCATGAGTCAAGTGTTGCCACTGTCCGACTGTCCGTTTTTTATGTGGAGCTAGTATTCAGATTTTATTTTATTTTTGCGAAAAGGACCACCAATATGTTAATCATCATCAACAACACTACAAAGAACACCAAAGGTAATAAAATTACAAATAGGTCTTTGGACCACCTAGCGAAGACTACACGAACACTAGAGCGAGTCGAAGGCACGCCGCCGTCCTCGCCCCTCCATCACCGGAGCCGGGCAAAGCTTGTCGAACTATAGCTTGTTATAGTAGATGGACGGGAAATTGTCGTGCAAGGCCCCGAAGGACCAATGCAACAGAGCAGTAACCAGCGCTAATGATGAAAATTGTAGATCGGAAGAGCCAAACTTTTAACCACACCGACGAATACGAAGGCAGACAGGACACAAGACTCCACACGTCCTCCGCTGACGCTAGGGGCACCACTGGAGCGAGCATAGGGCGGAGATCTTATTCTTTCATCAGGATGTAGTCACCGCCTCATCATCCCAAAGAAGACACTGAAAAACAATCTAAAAAGAACGGAAACCCTCCCGCCGCCGAGGGGCCGTGGTTCGCCACACCTCCATGGCCGGCCACCGGAGATGGAGCAGACCGGCGACGTAGCCGGCGAGGGAACGGAACCCTAGATGGGGTCTCACTGGTCACCTCTCCTGGTGACCCTGTATGTACCGATTCAAACATGTAGTATTCAGATATTTGTGATTCGGTAGAAACTCCCATTATCCACACACACCATAAAAAAAATTCGGATCTCAAAGCAACTTGACAAACCTGTACTGCAAAGATGTCGGTTGATGCCCATAGCCTGTTGCGCGATTCGCCATAACCTTCAGCATATGGGGAATCAACAGCCAAATGACAAGATGAGGTGCCCCGAGCACCCCTATAAGTAGACGTTGCTTGTATGGGAGGTCTGCCACCAGTAGTCGGGTTTGAAACTCTCGAAGCTCTCGGACTGAGCATTACATCCCTAAAAGAGAACAAGTTCTTCACAAGGTATTAATTAGGACAGCGCTGAGCGTCCCCCGGGGGATAATTTCCCCCGATCACCCGCGTGGAGAGGCCGACACGTGTCCAGAGGGCCACCACGCACATGCAACCCGCATACGCCAAAACCGTTCACGCAAGCGGAAAAAAAAAATAACATCACGTTGCAGAAAAAGTCAAGCGCCATCCCCGGTCGCTGCTTTTGATGAGCCCCGCCCGTCGCCGGAGAAGATCGCCGGAGAACACTTCGACGGAGAAAGACGCCGCCGCAGCTTCGCCGGTTAAAGTCGGGAGCATCGCCGGCCACCGTCAGGAATTGCCAGCTACCATCGCCGTGCAGAGTGGTAGCAACGCCGCGCACCGTCGGGAGCATCGCCACCTACTGCCGGCTACCATTGGTAGCAACACCGCGTGTCGTCGGGAGCATCGCCGGCTACCGTCGGTAGCAACGCCACGCGCCATCGGGAGCATCGCCGCACGCCGTCGTTGGTAGCAACGTCGCGCTTCTTTGGCAGCACAAAGAAAATTGTTACAAACACTAACCGGATTTGCGTCAAAAACAAAAAATAATTGCTACAAAACTTGCAAATGTTTGCACCAAAATCAAGAACAAAATGTATCAAAAAAAAACAAATTGCTACAAATGATCTGTGGATTTGCATCAAAAGAGAAAAAATTATGCTACAAAACATGGGGGAGCGTCGGAAGCCGAGGAGCGGCGGCGGGCGGTTGCCGGAGCGTGCCCTTGACGCCATCCATTGGGGGAAGCTGAGGAGCGGTGGCGGCAGGCGGTTGCCGGAGCATCCCCTTGACGCCATCCATCGGGGAAGCTGAGGAGCGGCGGCAGTTGCCGGAGCGGCGAAGCTCGACGCAATCTCGCGCGAGGACGTAGGCGACGCGAGGAAAAGTTGGAGGAGGTGGACGGGCATGGCCGCGGCTCGCCAACGCTCCCAGGCGACGGAGATCCGGTGGAGGGGAGTCCCGCTCGGCAGCACGGAAGGGAGACGACGACGCTATCGTGTTGCCCGAAACGAGTGGACTAGGAAAGAAGGAACCAGGGGATGTGATAAGGATGGAACGTGCGTGGGTCAAGCTAGACACGCGTCGCTAGCTCGATCCGGGGGATGCATCGCGTGCGATCCCCGGGGGACACCCAGGCTTTTCCTATTAATTAATTGACGAGAAGAAGATTGGACGTGGTGCTTCCATGTGTTATGAACATTTGTACTACCTCTGTTCTAAGCAGCGAGTCGTGAGATGCCTTTCATTGATCTGGTGCACGCGACTGATGAGGGATAACCGGATAATTAACTAACGAGGAACAATTAATTCAAATTCAGACGGCCTTATAAAGGCAAAAAAAAAAAAGGTTCTTGCTGGCACTGAAATCAGATATAATAATCTCAGACGCATCTACTACGAAAGAACAGACGCTGGTTATCGTAATGTCTCTTAAATATTTTACAGATAATTGCACCATTTTTTTCAAATGGGTAAGTTCTAATCGTAATCATTGATTTAATAAAGGGGTGTAGCGAAGCACACCTGACTGTGCACTAAGACATTTTTTCATTATAAGTTTTAGAGTACTTGGTATTTTTAATAACCGTCCATCCGCTTAAATCCGACAGTGCTAAAATAGGAGCTACCCATAACTACAAGATTGAAAGTACCAGAAACTACCTGAAACTACCAAATTGGTATTATTTTTATCGAATATTAAAGGGTATTTAGGTAACTTCGTCCCACCGACCCCACCGTGTTATATCATGTCTTTCTATCGATGCTTCTCCCCAAATTCGCCGCCGACAGCAGCGCCGTCTCCCCAAACTCGCCGCCGGCAACTATTTTTCTCGTCGTGGGCGGCCAAATTGGCGGTTTTCCCTCCCCCACCTCCCTGCCGGCACCAGCATCTGGCTGTGGGCGCTCAAATCGGTGGGCTCGTTCATCTCGTGCCAGAAGCAACAGCGCTCACATGCGCCGTCGCTCGCGCTGTAGACCTCCCCGCCAGCAATAGCAGCCGGCCGTGGGCGCCGTCACCAGACCTCTCTACCTTTCCGGCAGCCTTTGGCAACCAGTTGACCAGCCGGCCGAGGACGACGCATCAAGTTGACCGCGGCGCTGCGCAGGATTACAGCAGTGATTCATGGATATTTGCTACCTCTGTGCCGGAGCAACCGGGCGCGAGCGCAGTGGACGGCCTTTCGTAGTTTTCGGTCCCTCAGCTCCCTGCTAGCAGCAGCAGCCGGCGACGCAGCCCGTCACCGCATGTTTGTGGCAGCCAAGAGGACGACGCTCAACGAATTAGAAGCTGAAAATGAGAAGATCTATGCATAGCGTCGTGCTTCGCCTGATGGATGAGCTGTGTGTTGCGCGAGGACGTCTACATCTCCCTCCTCAGGGATTCATTGATGCTGTCGAGGTGGCCGCTGTGCACGCTCACATCAATTCAAGCTGCATTGGGGCTCCCCCTGCTGGCTAACGGGTTGCTGCTCGCCTATGCGAGCTGTGGCGACACAGAAGCTGGCCGCAAGGTGTTTGACGAAATGCTCGTCAAAAACGGCATCACATAGGCAACCGTGGCATCGGCCTACTCTGACGAAGAAATAAGCCTCGTCAGCTGCATCTGTCGTGAAGACAGGGGCTCGCTAGTGATTTGCACGACGCCATTTTAGCAGTGCTACGGTCATTTGCTCGGTTGAGCAAACTAAGCTTTGGGGAACAAGTACATGAGCTTGTCGTAAAAAAACGGAGAACGTATGTGGTGATACCGGTATCTCATTGTTGCAGTTGTACTGCGAGAGCAATCTGCATGACTGTGGCAAGTGCTTGAGACAATGAGGTGTTCCTCTCAGGAGCCGTTACCTGATGCAGCCTGGACTAGCTACATGACAGCTTGCCACCAACATGACCTACTGGATGAGACCATCCACATCTTCAGGGATATGGTGTCCCGATCTTTACAGTGTGTGTGGAATCAGAGAAGCACAAGTGCTCTGGACTGAAAGTGCACGTGGATGCCATCAAGCAATGTATATAATCACCAGTTAGGATTTAATTAGCTCGATATTTTTTCTGTATATAATGTTTTCAAAACGGAAGTCGGTATATAACATAACTTATACTGCAAAAAGTATGCTCTGACATTTCATTATCCAATCACTGAACCGATGATCAGTTTTTCTTTACATAGTCGATAGGTTGGACATGCAAGCAATGGACAACTCTTTCGTTTTGTGTGTGAAACCATTATGTTCTCACTGTGATTTTCACTATAGAGATTAGGGGAATAAGTAAAGGAATCACATTCAGCAGGCACCTGCCTCATTAGAAACGGTAAATTAGTATGGTGTTTCCACCTGTCCATTTGTTAAACATTTAGCTGACACATTCAGTTGACATGTCACTTGAGCTCACATTTCTCTGAAGAAATGAACATGCCATGTTGAATGGCGAAAATTGAAACAGAACCAAGTAATGCATGATACATTTCTATTTTTCAATTGAGAATAAACCCAATAGCACTACCCATTTACATCCCAACGAATATACATCACCGCACAAAGAACTTTATCATTGTTTTCTTTGGATTAAGAATTGCAGTAACCTCACAACTCTAATCAGCAAGTCCCCACATTCAGAAAGTTTGATAGGTCGTATTGTCTGGCAGAGGTAACAGCTTCTTCCATGAGGGCATGGCTTAAGGCAAATCTGTGTCACGGGATAATAAACTTGATGAAACTCGAACTTCTGCATCCAAAACTGATATTTCTATCAGCTGTATGTCTTGTCCAGATGGTACGATACTGTCAGGGTTATGTTTTGTTTGTTCATCCTCTCCCTCGTTGCTGCTGTAGAGCACATATTCATGACATACCAGCGCAAACTGCAAAGAAAAGGAATCAATTAGACTAAGTGATGAGGCGACACTACTCTCAAAATTGAAGTTAACAGTGGCATGATAATTTAAGGGCTGATCGAAACCATGGTAAAATTGATATTGTGCATGCTCCCATATGTAGCTTTTACTGGTTGAAAATGTTCCGTGTATGCTTTTTTAGCTTATCAGTTATGATTGTGCAACCATGAACAGTAAACAAAGCTTCTATGTACCAAAGAGGTGAAATATTGACTTCATGTTTCAACAAAGTTACAATCTGCAAATAAACTGTCTAAAAACGCAGATATCACATACATCGACCATGTCTCTTCCAGCAAGCAGTCCAGCTACGGCAATGTCTTGCTATGTAGCATGCAATCATACATTGATGAAACAGGTCGGATTCTGAATCTGAATGTTCTACAAATCTGTCCAAGATAACTACTAAGACCAACAACAGCTCAGCCTAAAAAAAAAGACCAACAACAGCTCAATGACCATAAATCCTTGCGGTTTACAACTCCGAATAGGTTATCTCATCTATGAACGTTATTTGATTAAAAGAACCTTTCCTTCTGATGGGCTGACTACACGCATTGCTTCTACTCAATATTCGCGTTGTAAGACTTAGCAACTGACTCTGCTTGTATACAGAAAGGAGAGAAATTACAATGTTGCTCCAGCCCAACAAAAGGTAGTAGCTCCAGTGAACACATCCACTAATCATCTGATGATCTGCTACGGAAATTTCTAATTCAAGTCATAGCTACCCAGCACTACCAACCAGATCGGGGAAGGGGTGATAGGAAGAAAACGGCTGGACCTTAAGGACTGGTCGTTAGAGCTCCTGCCGCAGAAGGACGCAGACGCTGGCCTTCCACTTGAAGGCGCAATTCAGACTGTCGAGGTAGCCGTCCACCCCCTATGGCGTTGATGCGGCGGGCCGGTGACCGTGGCATCAGGTGTCGCTCGAGTCGCAGTCCCTGCACTCCTACTGCTGTGGATAAAAGACATTTATTTCTGTCACTCCTACTGCTGTATACAGCCCTACGATTTAGATTTACCAACAGCAAGGAAGAAGGTACCACGCAAGTACGGATTCAACAAACTACGTACAGCCAAAGACTGAAGATTAGCTGCTCGTCAACTATGAGATTAATTGATTAGCACATCACCATCGGATACTCAACTCACAGCAAATCACTTAAAGTTTTCAGCTGAACTAATAGAACAGATTACTTTACTAAGAGTATATTGTCAACAATGGTCTCTGGTGATAGACTCGTTGGAGTGAACACAGTGCAAGTAAAATACTAACAGCTTGCAGATTTTTTACGGTTCGAGCTAAATTAAGACAACCTCAATAACAACAACAGTTTTTATCCCATTTACTTTACAAGAGGCAAAGACTTCGTTGTCAACTTGTACAACCACGCCTTGTTACAGGTGCAGATCTTGAGCAAGTACTACACTACAAGTACGTCTAGTAAGCAAGGTAAGCATAGAGTAACATCATGGCTTCACAGGTTTGGGGAATATTTATCATACCCAATTTAGGATCATTACACAGTACTAAAGTACTTACAAAGTGGCAGCACGTCGGGCGACGGACGAGTGGCCGGAGGGGACGTAGCGGAGGGCGTCCAGGCGGCGTGCGCGATCCTACAGCCGGCGATGGGGCGGCTAACTCGCCCGAGATGGGGATGGTGGCCTCCGTTCCCGCAGGACAGGAGAGAGTTGGCCGCCAAATCCAATCCAGATGTCCTCGAGGGCCTGACGTGTGATCCGATCCAGCTGTCCTCCAGGGCCTGCCGGTGGCGGCAGAGCTTAGGTCGCTCCTTCACGACGCGCTCGAGCCACATCGGGCGGAGGTGGTGGCGGCGGTCTGCCGGCGGAGAGGCGAATCGAGGGGGAGGAGAGGAGCGGATCGAGGGAGAGGACGAAGCTAATCCTGTTCATGGACAAATTACCATCGTACCCCCGACTAATTAAGATTCAGTGATTGGATGGCTGACATAATTTAGTGGGGATACAATCAAATCCAATGGCTCAAATATTTTAGGTGGGGAGCTACCGAAAACTACCTGTGGTAGTTTTCCAAGCACCGTAAAGGCAGAATCTGGAAAAAATAAAACAAACGGACAAGGGAGGATTGGATTTATGTTTGATGCTATCGTGGAATAATTTCGTTTAAGGAATTGCTTGATGTGTCAGAAAAATCTTTCACGCTTGTGCTTACCACCTTCGTTGAGAAACCTATCGAATTCATTGATCGCTTCATTTTTGCCCCTAACAATGGCATCAAGCCGTATGATATCAGCTCCACTCACACGTTCGACAAAGAGAAGGAGCTGGGCGTGCAATCGATCGTAAGGGAATAGCCCGAGAATACATTCTAGTTGTTTCTTTCGTCTTCTGATGTCATGTCTTATATTCAGCTTTATATAATATTTTTCATCATATAAAAACGATACAATATATAGTTATGATTATACAGTCTTCGGTTCTAAATATGAGGTTCAGGCGAAATTTAGTTGGACCCAGATTTATTATGATGTGGGATGCCATATTAGGGCGA
Organism: Puccinellia tenuiflora; assembly: GCA_012064385.1. Taxonomy (NCBI): domain Eukaryota; kingdom Viridiplantae; phylum Streptophyta; class Magnoliopsida; order Poales; family Poaceae; genus Puccinellia; species Puccinellia tenuiflora. The sequence goes on along the minus strand of QRDG01000830.1, from coordinate 114,897 downwards.
CTAGCTTTAGTCAAGTGGTCATAAGGGTTCGTCGAATCAGTGGACTCAATGTATACACCACTGGTTCACCCTAATATGCCGGTTAATGATAATAGAAAATTCTAGAAAAATGAATATAACACTAAAGTATAAAAAAATTACGTGCTATATTTATAAAGGTGTTATTTTAACCAAGGACAACCTTGTTAAACGCAACTATAATGGAATTAGAAAGTGCATTTTCTGTTCACATGATGAGACAATCAAACTCTTATTCTTTCAATACAAGGTTGACCGTTCTATTTAGTCAGCCATACAAATAGTTTCTAACTTGTATCCACCACGTTTCATTGCAAATATCTTTGGCAACTGGTTGCATGTATAAATTTAAAAACTATTATTATGGTGGGAGCGCTAGCCGTACTAGGGGTCGCTTTGGTTGTGTAGTAATGACAAGATTTTAACTATAAAAATCATTCTCTTATGCAGGTAATCTACAGATGCACTAGTTTACTCTGTTTGTGGTTTATACTTCCATATTACATATTTTTATGAAGATATTTGCACGACTGAAACACACGGTGAGTAATATTTTTATCCGACATGGATGGCCCCGTGATCTCCGAATTGGCCCCCCAATTTCATAGACGTTTTCCGGTTTCCTTGTTTACTTGTATTTCGTCTTTGTCTTATTTTTTCTTGATGATGTGGTTGTGAATGTGCATCCTAGTTATGCAAAGTCCGGATACAATGTTTAAAAATCTTTAAGTAGTAAAATGTTTTTTATAAAAAAAAAATCTTTATAATCAAAAGATTGGTTCTGACAGATCGGAGCAGGAAGCACAACATCCACCATTCCCATGTGCACTACAGGAAAGCCACGATACGCCGACGGCCGGAAGCCGTCGGCGTAAGACCAGAAACCGTCGGCGTATGGCCGTCGGCTTATCCTTCCGTCGGCGTATGGCCGTCGGCTTATCCTTCCGTCGGCGTACGATACAAGCCGTCGGCGTATAAGACAACCGTCGGCGTATGGTAGGTGGGGCCCATAAGACGCCGTCCATCTCCGTTTCCGTCAACATATCATTGCCGTCGGCGTACTTGTCGACGTGGCTTGCTCCTGTGCGTCCGGCAGGCACACTACGCCGACGGCCTTTGCCGTCGGCGTATAAGCCAGCTCCTGACAGCCTGGCCCCACCCCTGCGCGTCTGGTAGGTTCCTACGCCGACGGCAATGCCGTCGGCGTATGTGTCACCATAAGGCGACGTGGCCGTTTCCTGTGTGCCTGGCAGGCATCCTACGCCGACGGCATTGCCGTCGGCGTATGGGTGACCACACTGCAGGTTTTTCTGGATGCTGGTTTACAGCACATTTTAAATACAAATAAAATTGCAAAAATATAAAACATCACAGAACTCACATAATATCATACATATATATACCATACCATCATAGAAACTTCAAATGACAAATATAAACCAAAATTACACTCATACAAAGTCGAAATGGCACAAACATAGTTCAAACTTATCCAAACACACCCGGAGAGCCCGAGGTACCCATCTCCGACTGCGTGAGAGCCCGATGACTCTTTGCCGCTGCTCATCTTGCTCAATCACCTGCATTGAGAAAGCGTAAACAATTAATAAGCATGATAAAACATAATAAAATGTAGAAGGGCAATTAATAAGCATAATAAGCATATACAAGGTCAATTAATAAGCATGTTGAAAAATAAATATTAAGCATAATAAAGACATAATAAAATGTAGAAGACATAATAAAAGACATAATAAAGACATAAAAGACCCTCACCATCACTCTCATAGTTATGTCTTGGGTTCTCATCATCACTATCAACATCACTATCACGTGCGTAAATTGGAACCTCATCGCACGGTGGAGGCTCATCATCGTCATCACGATCAAACTTGTTGAGAACATCTATGTCCTTTACATCCACCACTAAGTCACCACCTGTCTGTGCATTGTCCTCGCGGTCCTCAAGACCTTGTATATCAAACTCCCCAAAGGTTTGTTCCTCTTGATAGAAAATCCCCTCGTATGTTTTAGGGTCAATGTTGTTGTAATCGTCTTTGGAGGGCATGGGTAGCTTAACATGTGGCGATACATGGAACACGACTTCCCACCCAATGAGTCCCTCTTTCTTGCATGGGTAGGGCAAATAATAAACTTGCCTCGCTTGATGAGCCACAACAAAGACATCGGAACCCTCGTAGGTGGTTGAAGGCTTAACTTCAACTAACCCAATGGAAGGGGTACTTCTATGTCCATTAACATGGTCGAACCAGTGGCATTTGAACACAACAAGTTTGAGTTCTATGTTCGTGTTATTGAACGTCAGCTCGTATACGTTCTGTAACTTTCCGTAGTAATCAAATTCACCGGCTCCTTTGGTGAAGACCCCGGTATTTATAGTCTTTGCATTTGGCCGACTGTTCTGGTGAAACTCTGTATGGAAGCGGTACCCATTCACATCATACTTCTCATACATCTCGACTCTACGGTTACAACCTTGGGAGACACATCTCAACTCATCCGACATCACAATGTTGGGATCAGCTCCCTACAAGTACAAATTGTTTGTGCATTAATAGGAGGTACAAGACACGGATTGCAAGGTAGAAGGGACAGGTTAGAAATTACCTTTTCCCTGAACCAAGCCGTGAATTTCTTCTTTCCGGGGGCACCCTCTTTCAAAAGAGTGTCCAGCTCGGCTTCATCGGGTCCCTTTGATGTTCCCGACCACATTTCATCCGTGAATTGGCTAAAAGGAGAAAATACGTATTAGACCAAAACCGAGTTAGTAATTGCAAACTAATTTGTTCACCATTTTACCTAAGGAAACTGGGCTCGTCGATGTTGTACCGAGAGGCCTGGTTATGCATTGTGGGAACATCATCGGGATAGTACGTTAGCCTGGCATCTGTCATCTCCTGGAGGATAGTTGCCTCAGCTATGCATACTTCAATCTTATTTTTGTTTCCACATTTGGTTCGAATAAACTTGAACTCTCTCTCAATACAAAACTGCCAACGAAACTGCACCGGTCCACCCATGAGTGCCTCGTTCGCTAGATGCACAACAAGATGTTCCATCGGAGTAAAGAAGCCTGGCGGAAATATCATCTCTAAGTTACATAGCAACTCCGGCACAAGGTCATGCAGCTTCTGAATAATCAGTGGACATATCTGCTTAGCACAGAGCGTGCGGAAGAAATGGCTCAACTCCGCGAGCACTCGCCAGATACGGTCGGGGAGATACCCTCGAACCACATACCGTGAGCCTTTTCCCTTAGCAGGCACGAGAGCACGTAGCTCGGCATCAACAGCTGCACCATCAAAAGTTGGTATGTCTTTTACTTCATGCTCAACTCTACCCTTCTTGAAGTTCTTTTTGTCTTCTCTATACCGATGCCCTCTTTTGAGAAACTGTCTATGTGTGTCAAACGCGGAAAACTTCATACCCGCGCTTAGCCACATGAACTCAAGTCGGTTCCTGCACACTGGGCATGGCCACTTACCAGCTGTACACCATCCGCAGAATAGGGCATACCCGGGCATGTCGTGCATGGAATTGTGGAACCAAACCTTCATCAAGAAGTTGGTCTTCGATGCACGATCATATGTCAACGTCCCGTGGTGCCAAGAGTGGTTCAGATCATCCACAATCGGCTGCATGTACACACTTAAAATTTTCCTCGGGTATTCAGGACCTGGAATGATCAGCGACAGGAATATGGTCTTCCTTTGCATTAGGGCTCCGGGAGGGAGATTGAGTGGAATAACAAACAAAGGCCAGCGGCTGTACGAGGCAGTCGACATACCATATGGATTGAATCCATCGGTGCCTATCGTGATTCTGACGTTTCGAGCCTCTGCAGCCTTATCGGGGTGCTTCATATCAAAGTTAGCCCATGCCGTACCATCAGATGGATGTCCCATCTTTACCCGTCCGTGCTCATCCTTGTACCTCTTCCCCGTCTTGTGCCACTGCATCTGTGTAGCGGTCTCTTTGTTCATGTAAAGCCGCTTGATTCTGTCTATGAATGGGAGGTAACGAAGAATCTTAATGGCGACTTTTGTCTGCGTTACCTGACCATCGGCTCCGTTTACCTCATGATACCTAGAGGCCCCACACATGCTACAGTACTTGTCCTCCGCAAACTGTTTCCAAAACAAAAGGCATCCTTTTGGACAACAATCTATCTTTTCATAATCCATGCTGAGATCTCGCAGGATTTTCTTCGTTTCGTACATGTTTTTAGGAAGACAATGCCCATCGGGCAACATGTTACCAAATGTTTCCAGATGCCCTTCAAAGCATGAACGGGTGTTGCCGTGCTCGAGCTTTCTGGCTAGTGCTTGCGAGATGGCATCGAGCTGAGAAATTTTTACACCCACGTACAGAGGCCTCTGAGCCGAAGCCATCATATCAATGAAGGCCTTCGCGGTTGGCCCCGGGTCCTCTGGTTCGCGAGGCTCCTCCGGTTCTGGCGGCTCCTCCTGTGAGGGTGGCGAATCTGGCACGTCACCATCACGGAGATCTTCTAGCCAGTTTCTAATCCCATCATCTTCATTGCCATTGATCCGCTGCCGCATCACCCTACCATTCTCGCGTTCGTACTCATCAAAGTCGACTGTCGTGACGAAGTTCGGCATATACCCATACGACCATAGGTGTCGGGGATATACCCAATAGGGGTATCATCGACATGTACATATTCCAGTATACCAAGGTGGCCCACAGGTAGTAATGCCGGTTGGCCCAGTATTCTGAAGCGCAAGGACAAGGCAAAGCCGGCTAAAGGAGGACCCAAGACGAAGGTCCAGTAACCATCCGACTTGGCGCACAAGACGAAGACAACTAAGCCGTATTAGTCTAGGACTCCTATTTCCTTATGCCGGTAGACTTTCCTTGTAAGCCCTAGGTCTGGCCGCCTTTATAAGCCGGCCTACGGGACGCCTTAGGGCAGATCTAGATACAATCTCCACAGCCTCATACAACCAAGGCTATACACACATCATTGTAACCCGGCGATATTGCCTTATAGTGATTTATAGCAGCACGTAGGATCACGCCACCGTCGTGTGATCCGAAGCTGGGTAAACTGTGTGTAATCCCGTCACCGGAATCCCGCTACGTTCCTCCCCCACGTCTTCTCTCTACCGTCGGCGTGTATACCTAGCCGGATGGCACCCCTATCCCGGCTAGAATCGACAATACCACGACAGTTGGCGCCCACCGTGGGGCAAGAGGCGTCCAGGCGATGATCCGGGCGGGATCCTTCATCGACATCTTCAGCCAGATCAGATCTACCCGACTGATCCAGTTCGACAAATTCATCGTCGTCATCTTCGTTGCGGTCGGCTTCGCTCCCAAAGCTACATCGGATCGGCTCACATCATACACGTGAAGTGCGGATCGGATCCAATCAACGAAGGCGACGTTTTCCGCCGCGTTGGTTGACGTTTTCCGACTTTATCACGTTTAGAGTCGTCATCATCAACCAGATCACATCTGGTCAAATCGCCGGCTTCAAGGAGTCGCCTCGTGAAAGCGCCTGGCTCTGATTATGCTCATAAATTGGCTAGATGGCCTCTAGCCTGCTGACAAAAATCAAGCAGCCATCCGACATCCACTTCACCCAACGCACGCAGTTGACTAGCTCTACGAGCTTGAGATTTTTTGCCGGATTGATAAAATCTGCAGAATTTCCTCGGGTAGCTGGTTGTTGTCTGCATACGCGTCGAGCTGGAAATTTCATGGGCTTTACGGCAGGGGGCCACGTACGCAGCGGCAGGAGCAGTCACGAGCAGATCAATTGATCCGGCGAGAGGCCACGTACGCAGCGGCAGGAGCAGTCGAGTTGGAAATTGCAATCAGTTCTCATCACGGAGTAAATTTCCGATCGAGCTCCCAAGAAAAGAAAGTGCTAATCAAGCAAATCATAGAGCCCACGTGCATATCAGCCTAAACACGTGCAACTGGTACGTGCTTTGTTTGACCGCTAGTGGTAAACCAAAAAGCTACTAGTACTTGCACCGGAAGCAAGCGTCATCATCATCGACTACATCAAGTCGGCGCATCAGGCCTTGATGGATTTTTAGCCAACTTTGACGTGTCCGGCTTCGGTCCGGTGCCCGGCTTAGACGAATCGATCGTCGCCTTTAGCATGTTCGGCTCGGGTTCGCTTCGGCGTTCGGCATACGTCATGTCTGGTTTATTCCGTTTCAGCTTAATCGTCGACGCGACGCGTTGCCTTTTCGGCGCGATTATCGTCGCGTTCCACCTTAATTGCTGACGTGGCAAGACACCTTTTCGGCATACCCGTCATCGTGTTTCGGCTTAATTGTCGACGCGGACGATGTTTTTTAGGCATAATTATTTTCCTGTCCTGCTTAATTGTTAGCAGAACATGACGCCTTTTCCGGCGTAATTATCGTCGCGTTTCGGCTTAAATAGCCAACGTGACATGATGTTTTTTCGCGTTTTTGTCTACCCGTTGTCACGTTCTATCTTAATTGCTAATGTGGAACGATGTGTTTACGGCATATTCATTGTCGCTGTTTCGGCTTACGCGGCAACGCGTCATGGTTGAATTTTTTCGCCGGATTTGGCGGATCTGTCGTCGGCTTTATCGTGTTTCGACTTCATCGTCAACACATCACGGACGACACGCCTTCCCGGCATACACACCATCGCGGTCCGACTTAATTGTCGTCACGGCCTATTCATCGCCGCATCCCGGCTTACGCGTCATCAACGCCAAGAGCACCAAAAAAGCTAAGTTTTTCAGCAATTCTCCCGTTAACATTATATATGCTCATGAAATAAATTCTGGTTCGCTCTGTGAGATCATGCCATCTTTTATTTCCCGATGATCATATATACTAAGCTATCAATGTCAACCCGAATTTGCTTCGTGCTAGTGGTTATGTTCTGATGCTTTTTTGGCCATGTTGCCTTACAAACTAATGTTTTGTCCGCCTAAGAGTATTCATCTGATCGCTTATGTGCTGGGTCGCCTAAGTAGGTGTTTCGGCACCAAAAGCCGGCGTTTGTTCTGGGTCTAAACAGCTTGGTATTGCATCCCTGTTGCCCAGCAGACGTTCCGTGCCGGAGGTTTGCTAACACACGAAATATGGCTAAAGTGCATAAGCCAGAAAACTTAAGGGCGGACCGCAGATAATCTGCAACCCAATGTTTTTGTTGAAAAAACTGTCGGCTTAGGTCTTACAATTGTTTAGCTTGCATTAAAAGTACAGCTTAATGCAGTTATTGTTTATTCTATAGGTGTTTATGTTGCTGCTTCATCAAGGACGTCACCTACAAGACGACTTATCTTCAGCCGCCTCCTGTGTTTTAAACAGTTGCCCGGTGAGATGTATTCATCAAGCCTCACGCCGCCTTATTTCATAAGGTCGACATGAGCCTCGGGGGCTACAGTCCGTCGGAACTTACAGTTTTGATGGATAGCTCGGGGGCTGCGTCGAGTCTCATGCCGCCATAATCATAAGCCGACATGAGCCTCGGGGGCTATAACCATTGGATCTACAATGACGCAAGTTCTGCTGAGCATCGACCCGTCTTTCGAGTACTTCGATTCGACGCTCGGGGGCTATAACCATCGAATTTTCTGAGTCTCGGGGGCTACATCCACCTGGACGGAGATTTTTTCTTCATCCATTCTTTGGAATAAACTCGGTTCTGAAACATGCAAATTGACTGTGTTCCCAATGGAATAAAGATAGCACCAGCGGGCACAGTTCAATTCTGAAAGCAGACTGGACGCGGTCTACTTCAGAAGCATGGAAATCGGACGAGTTCCACTGGACACAAGCCGGCACGATATAAAATCGATCAGTCCGGGCATCCTAGTCAATCCGTCTTAAATGGCAATTAAGACGATGTCAGTTCGGCAGTACATGTCGGATTATTTTCTTCGGCAAAGCTTCAAGTTCTACATCCGCCTAACCAAGACAAGACAAACAAAGGCGAAACTACTTCAAGCCCGTCGAAGAAGCCGGCCGCTGGAGAACTCAAAACTTTCCGGGGGCTAATGTCGGGGATATACCCAATAAGGGTATCATCGACATGTACATATTCCAGTATACCAAGGTGGCCCACAGGTAGTAATGCAGGTTGGCCCAGTATTCTGAAGCGCAAGGACAAGGCAAAGCCGGCTAAAGGAGGACCCAAGACGAAGGTCCAGTAACCATCCGACTTGGCGCACAAGACAAAGACAACTAAGCCGTATTAGTCTAGGACTCCTATTTACTTATGCCGGTAGACTTTCCTTTTAAGCCCTAGGTCTGGCCGCCTTTATAAGCCGGCCTACGGGACGCCTTAGGGCAGATCTAGAGACAATCTCCACAGCCTCATACAACCAAGGCTATACACACATCATTGTAACCCGGCGATATTGTCTTATAGTGATTTATAGCAGCACGTAGGATCACGCCACCGTCGTGTGATCCGAAGCTGGGTAAACTGTGTGTAATCCCGTCACCGGAATCCCGCTACGTTCCTCCCCCACGTCTTCTCTCTACCGTCGGCGTGTATACCTAGCCGGATGGCACCCCTATCCCGGCTAGAATCGACAATACCACGACAATAGGTGTTTAGTTATCTCATCCTTTCCCTGACGTTTACGCAACTTGCAACGAGCGCAAGGGCAGTTTGGATGAATGGCTGACTTTGAACCACGCGCTAACTCCTTCACTAACAAATTGGTCTTCCCTACCCACTCGTCTGTTCTGTCAAGCGCACTAGTTCGGCCACTGTACATCCACCCATTATCAGTCATCCTCTGCTTTACTATGAGCCAAACCTCTGCTTTATTATGAGCCAAATAATAATAACATGAAATTAAATGCATGCAATGTCACCGGAAATTTATTCAATGTCACCAATATATTACGGCCAAATTTTATCTTTTAGAACATGCGACGGTTCACCTAAGCTTCTAATAGGAAGGCCTATCCCACCCGAGTATGTGTAGATCGAGTCGTGTTCCATGTTCTACCCCGACCCGAGACGGAATTTCGGCAGCACCTCCCCGCTGTTTTTCAGAATACACGTCTCGAGCTTGTCAAGCCGAGAGGGTGTGCATCCGAAGAACAACGGGGAGGTGATGCCGAAATCCGTCTCAGGAAGGGGTAGAACACGGAACACGACTCGATCTACACATACTCGGGTTGTCCAAAACGTGGACAATCCGGAAGAGGTACGATTATAAATATGCAAAGATGGACAATCATGCATATTTATAAATTTGTATCTCTTCCGGATGGGATCTGACTCGGGTTACGCGACTAACTTGGTGATCTAGACAAAAATAAACCTATACAACAAGAGAGGCGAAAGATTTATACCCTCGATGCGTGATCGGTGGCCGGAGAAGGTCTAGGACGTGCTTCGGAAGCGGGGCGACGGTGCTAGCTGGCGGGAAGCTACGTCCTCTGAAAAAGCACAAACAATAAACATTAGCACACAAAATTAAAATGAGCTAAAATGAACTAAATGAGCTAAAATGAACTAAAATCATGAAATAAATTAAAATGAAAAACACATATGTCAAAAAAATATGTCTGTTTAATTTTGACTAAGGCGCCGACGCCGGTCCAACCACCGTCGTGCTCAAGGACGGCACCACATGCACGCTCTGCGCCTCCTGCGACAACCCCTGCAACCCGTCCTACTACCCTTCATCCCCTCCTTAGGTGGTGACCCCCACACTGCCTGGAGGAGGAGGTGGAGGCGGTGTCTACCCGACGCCGCCGCTGCCCAACCCGTTCCTCCCCTACTTCCCCTTCTACTACTACAGTCCGCCACCGCACTACGTTGACAAAGGTATGCATATTTCGACGAAACTCATCGAAACCTTGCGACAACGGAACCAAAGTCAGCCGCTCTAATAGGACATTCTACGAAACTCATCGAAACCTTGCGACAACGGAACCAAAGTCAGCCGCTCTAATAGGACATTCTACATCACAAGGCACGGTACATAAATAATCTCTAGGAACTCGGTCCTATAAAAATTCTATGAATCAAAGGATCCCCAAATCTGGTTACCGGAAAACCCGGCCGTTTCGACGTACGAATATTATCTAAAATCTAATATATAAATATTGTCTAAAATCTAATATACAAATATGTCTAAAATCTAAAAGAAATCAAAAATTACCTACTGCCGGCCGTGGAGGTGCCGGAGAGCAGGGGCGGCTGGGTAGGGAGGGGCGGGCGGAGCTAGGCGTCGGCCGCGGGGCGGTGGAGGTGGAGCTGGGCGTCGGGGCGGTGGAGGTGGAGCTGGGTCGGGCTGCTGGGTGGCGGGGCGGTGGAGCTGGGTGGCGGCGCGATGGATCTCGGTGGTGGGGCGGTGGAGCGCGAAGGAAAGGACGACGCGGGGTGGTCAGCGGAGAGGGGCGGCGATGCGCGCGAGCGGCGACGCCGGAGGCAGGGGTGGCTGGGCGCGGAGGAGAGGACGTCCAGGGGTGACCGGCGGCGAGGGGCTGGCGGCGGGATGCGACGGCGTGGGGAGAGGAGGGGGCGGCGGATCGGCGACGGCGTGGGAGGAGACGGCGCGCACGGAGGGAAATGGGGTTTTTTCCCTTTGCGTCTCCCGACCAGGTAAATGCTCTCATTAATTAGGGTGAACTATACGCCGACGGCATTGCCGTCGGCGTACACCCCCCATTTTTTTGAAACACATACGCCGACGGCATTGCCGTCGGCGTACACCCTTTTTTTTCCCTCTTTAGTTGTACTACACAACAATATAATTAATCACAATTTTAGTTGTAGTACACAAGTATACTATTAAATATTTAAAAAAACCAACAAAAAATATTCTATAAATTTGGTGGGGTTCCGACGCTCTCGAGCCCCTCTCTGGCGAAACCCTAGATCCGGTGAAGAAAACCATACCTTTTCCGTCTACAACCTCTAGCACAATTTTACACATGTTATATGGCACCCCCTAGCTTTTGATGGGGTTCCGACGCTCCGGAGCCCCTCTCCGGCGAAACCGTAGACCCGCTGGAGAAAACCCTAGCTTTTCCGTCTACGGCCGGCACGGGCGTCGAAAGTGGGTAGCTAAGTGGATCTTTTTGCTTGGTTGGATTATGTTAGTCACTAGGTACAATGAAAACACACATATAGCCCAACTCTTTCAACTCTTGAGAAAACCCTAGCTTTTCAAACGTTATTTCATGCGGGTTCCGGAAGAATCAAACCGTTATTTTATGCGGGTGGGATGCAGAAATAAATAAATCTACAACCCAAAACACACTTGTACACATGTGATATGACACCCCCTAGCTTTTGGTGGGGTTCCGACGCTCAGTCATGGACAAGTATGCTTCGGGGTTCGGTGCAATTGGGAACGTTATTTTATGTTGTTTCCTCGTTTCAGCTTCTTCCTTTTCACGGCGCTTCTGTTCTTTTAGTGTTTCTTCTTCCTACCTTTTATGTCGTTTCTTCGCTTCAGCATCTTCCTTTTCACATCTTTTCTGTTCTCTCAGTGCCTCTTCTTGCATTTTCTTCTGTTGTTTCATCAGATGTTGTTCCTCTTTCTCCTGGCGTTTTGTTTCCTTCTCGAGTTGTTTTTTCTAGTTCCTGAACCACCTTCTCCTATAATTCACTAGGGTGATTAGTGGACTGTTCTACAACATTGTTCTCGCTAAACAACAGATAACCTAATTTATGTAGGACTGTTATACAAAAACAATATATCTTCCGAACCATTATAGTTAGTTCAAACGTTATTTCATGCGGGTTCCGGAAGAATCAAACCGTTATTTTATGCGGGTGGGATGCAGAAATAAATAAATGTACAACCCAAAACACACTTGTACACATGTGATATGACACCCCCTAGCTTTTGGTGCGGTTCCGACGCTCCGGAGCCCCTCTCCGGCGAAACCCTAGACCCGCTGGAGAAAACCCTACCTTTTCCGTCTATGGCCGGTACGGGCGTCGAATGGGGGTAGCTAAGTGGATCTTTTTGCTTCTTCCTTTTATGTTGTAGCTCAGCCTGCCTCCAGAAAATCAAGTCCAAGTTTCCTATATGAGGAGACAGGAGTTGTTCCTCCAAGTAAAAGGAGTATTCACCAAGATCGAAGAGATGTTTTATGTGATGATGGAATAAATGCTCATGTAAAGGAGTACTCTCCTGGCGTTTTGTTTCCTTCTCAAGTTGTTTCCTTCGAGCGCTTCTGAGCCGTTGGATCAGAGTTGTGTTTCGTTCGAGCTCTTGTGAGCCGTTTGATCGGAAGCACACGGATCGTGTGTTTCTTTAGAGCGCTTGTGAGCCGTTGGATCAGGGGTGTCGTCCTTTTGGGGGCTTGTGAGCTGTCGGATCCAAGCTGCTGCAAGGCTCTCTAATGATCTACAACATTCCCAGCACTTTTTGCTGCTGATTGGACATACTACATGCCCGCTGATCGATCGGCTCACAAGCGCCAGAAAGAAACACACCGCTGATCCAACGGCTCACAAACGCTCGAAGGAAACACACGATCCGTGTGCTTGTTCCTAATTGGGCATAAATACCCACGACCTCGTCCCCGGTTCGAGCCAACCCGTCGCCCTCCTCCACGCGCCGCCGTCTCTCCTCCACGCGCTGCTTCTCCTCCGCGCCGGCCTTTCCGATGCCCCTTTTGATCAACCCGGATGGCGATGTCCGGGACTGGCATCCGCCGGGCTGGCACTGGGAGAGGCTACCTTCCGGGGCGGGGACCTTGGTGAGGGATCTAGGTCACATCGTCAATCCGGATCTTCTTTGGTGGTATTGGCCACGGAATGTGTTCAGAGCGCCGACCCTCGAGGAGGTGGTACGTCGCCGTATTAGGGAGGAGGACGAGCACGTCCTTCGCTACATGTATTTGTTCAATAATACAAATAACAGGCGTTGGTCGCTACTTCAGAATCCTTATGACGCGAGCGAGTCTCTCATGGTTCCGGCTCTTTGGAAGCAGAGCGTCCGCGGCTCAGCACCGCGCGGCTTAGGACCTGGTCGTAGTTAGTTTGAGTACCTATGTTGAGTACTGTCTGTGTTCTCATCCTATGTTTGAGTACCTATGTTGAGTGTTGTGTGTGTGTGCCCACCTATGTTTTCTTCATATGTTGTTCCTCTTTCTCCAGGCGTTTTGTTTCGTTCCGAAGATATTTTTGTATGATATGTGTGGAAGTGTGTTGAAATGTGTGATTCACCAAATGGTGCAAGACATAGATCACCGGTGTGACCTTCCTCACGTTCGGGTCATAACACTTAGAAGATTTCTGGAGGGGTAGATCGCCGTTGCCCACAGACCGCCGTTTTCGGGGGGTGGGGGGGTGCGGGGAATGACCTCCGGAGCATCGGAATCCCACCAACACTTGCATGTGGACCTATGATATGTGTGGAAGTGTAGTGTAAGGTTTAATGGTGCAATACATAGCTCCCCGATGTGACTTTCTTCATGTTCGGACGATAACACGTGCCAGAATTCCACGAAACCCTAGACGTTATTTCTCTTTCTCCAGAATAGTTCAAACGTTATTTCATGTGTATGTTCTCATCTATGTTGAGTGATGTGTGTATGCCCATCTATGTTTTCTTCATATGTTGTTCCTTTTTCTCCAGAATAGTTCAAACGCCTATTTTATGCGGGTTCCGGAAGAATCAAACCGTTATTTTATGCGGGTGGGATACAGAAATAGGGACGGGAATTATAGACCCAATTTATACATAAATATTATATACAGAAATAAATAAAACTAAACACAGAAATAAGTAAAACTTTATATAAAAAAACACATACGCCGACGGCATAACCGTCGGCGTCTATATTACCCATACGCCGACGGCAGTGCCGTCGGCGTATCTGCGTAGGAAGACGGCCGTTCCGACGCCGTCGGGGCGTCCGTTAGTGGGGGGTTATACGCCGACGGGGTTTATTACGCCGACGGCGGCCGTCGGTGTATTATAGTCTACGCCGACGGGGTTTGTTACGCCGACGGGCCGTCCGTCGGCTTTCTCAGATCCCATTGTACGCCGACGGGCCCGACATTTGGCCGTCGGCGTACAAAAAGACCGTCGGCGTCTTTTGTGTTTCCCGTAGTGGTGGGGACGTAGCAGGATTATGTCTGGGTCTGGTCTTGGTTAAGAAAATTGCGGATTCATATCATCACTCTGACCTTTCTTCTGTAGCTTTCACCGTTGATAGCCAAAACGATCCAGCCATATCTCGTAAAAAAGGAAACCTGGCAATGCCAGCAAGCTGAAGATTGTTGCGAGCGCAGTGCCGAGCTGCGTTGATCGATACGGAAGATCGATACAGTCTCCGGCTTTAAATATGACGTTCAGACGAAATTTAGTTGGACCCAAATTTGTGATGTGGAATGCCATATTAGGGCGGCTGACATTAGTCAAGTGGTTATAAGGGTTCGACGAATTTTAGATTCCATAAGAATGGAAAATTCTCAGTGAACTCAATGTATACACCACTGGTTCACTCTGATATGTCGGTTGATGATAGTAGAAAAATCTAGAAAATGAAGATACCTCTAAAGTATAAAATCTTTACGTGCTATATTTATAAAGGTGTTATTTTAACCAAAGTCAACCTTGTTAAACATAACTAGAATGACAGTACAAAATGTGTTTTCTGGTCACATGACGAGATAATCAAACATTTATTATTCCAATACAAGGTTGACCGTTCTATTTGGTCAGCCATCCAAATAGTTTCTAACTTGTATCCACCGCATTCCATTACAAATATCTTTGGCAACTGTTTACATGATAGTACCGATCATAAATTTTAAAACTATTATTAGGGTGGGAGCGCTAGCCTTACTAGGTTCGCTTTGGTTTTATAGAAATGACAAGATTTTAAAGATAAAAAATTCTTCTCTCATACAGGTAATCTACCGATGTACTAGTTTACCCCGTTTGTGGTTTATACTTCCACATTACAACGTGTGGAAAATTAAGAATTTTTATGGAGGTATCTGCACGACTGGAAAACACGACGACTGATATTTTTATCCAACATGGATGGCCCCATGATCTTCGAATTGCCCCCCCCCCCCCCCCCCCCCCCGGTTTCATTTTACAGTTTCCTTGTTTACTTGTATTTCATCTTTGTCTTATTTTTTCTTAATGATGTGTTGCGGCTGTGCATTCTAGTTATGCAAACTCCAGACAAAATGTTTAAAAATCTTAAGGGTCAAATTTTTTTATAAAAAAGAATCTTTATAATCAAAACATTATTGGTTGTGACAAGTCGAAGCAGGAAGCACAACATCCACCATTCCCATGTGGGGGCGTAGCAGGATTAAAATTGTCGGGTCTTGGCTAAGTAAATTGCGGATTCATATCATCACCAAGTTTACTCTATTTGTGATTTATACTTCCATATTACAATGTGTGGAAAATTACATATTTTTACGAAGATATTTGCACGACTGAAACACATGGTGAGTAATATTTTTATCCGACATGGATGGCCCCGTGATCTCCGAATTGGCCCCCCGTTTCATAGGCCTTCCTTGTTTACTTGTATTTCGCCTCTGTCTTATTTTTTCTTGACGATGTGGTTGTGGCTCTGTGCATCCTAATTATGCAAAGTCCGAATGTAATGTTTATAAATCTTAAGTAATAAAATATTTTTTATAAAAAAAAGAATCTTTATAATCAAAACATTGGTTGTGACAGATCGGAGCAGGAAGCACAACATCCACCATTCCCATGTGGGGGCGTAGCAGGATTAAAATTGTCTGGTCTTTGTGATTTTGTAGCTTAGCCAAAACGATCCAGCCGTATCTCACAAAAAAGGTTGAAACCTGGCAATGCCAGCAAGCTGAACTGCTGAAGATTGTTGCGAGCGCCGAGCTGCGTCAACCCGGCGTTGATACGGAAGATGATGGCATATGAATCGAACCACATGTAGAGAGTAAACGGGGATATGAAGGACCACGTGATGAATCCATGTATCGATCGATAGTCTAACGAAACTGAAGCACTGCCACCAACCCCAGATCTGAGACGCCCTCACGACAAAGCCAACTGCAGAAAGCGGTGGCAGGACAAGAAGCTTAGCAGAGACAGTGTCCAGCAGCAGCCGCAGCAAGAAAGCAGAGGACGATGGCTGCGGCGGCCGGGAGCGGCGGCGTGGTGAAGCACCTCCTTCTCGCGCGGTTCAAGGAGGAGGTGACGCCGGAGCGGCTGGACGGGCTCATCCGCCGCTACGCCGCCCTCGTCGACGCAGTCCCCTCCATGAAGGCCTTCCACTGGTACCCTCACCACCCGCTCGACAGTTGATTCTTGCATGTCCGCCCGCTTTGTGAATTGCTGTTGCTGTTGCTGCTGCTCGGGGCTGCGCACGGTAGGTGCTCGATGAATTGCGTCCCTGATCTGGTTTTCGGCTGTGAATCGAGAATCCTCCTCCGCATGCGGACAATAGTTTGGAAATTGGAACCCATGCGATTGATTTAAAGCAGTGAATTGAAGTAGTAAGCGATTTATTTTTCTTGGATCCAACAGTGGAACCGTATAGTCAACTTGGTAAAGTCAAACTAACCTGTAAGAAAAACTGTTTCAGCAAGTCGATATCGAGAAGAAAACTACTACTTTAACCTGTACTCATATTTTAGCCCTCTCAGTTCTGCTCAAGTAACTTCGTTAAACTTCTTTAACCTGTTCATGTACTTCTACCTGTCTGCATGGTAATATTTATTGTTCTCGCATTAAGGATAAATGGAACTTTCCTTGGTAATGTCAGAATAACTCGTATCTGCCAATTTACACCATGCCTTCAAATGTGTCCATTGCCAAATTGTACCGACCTTGAAAACGAAATATCACTCAGTGGGACATTCGGAAGTTTCAGCTTGTTTTCTTCTTTGCAATGTTGCTAAATCAATTTTCTGCTCTTTCTTTTGGTATGCAGGGGAACTGATGTGAGCATAGAAAACATGCATCAGGGATTCACACACGTCTTCGAGTCAACTTTTGAGAGTACAGAGGGGGTCAAAGAGTACATTGATCACCCAGCACATGTAGAGTATGCGAACGAACTATTGCCATTGATGGAGAAAGTCCTCATAATCGACTACAAGCCGGTTGCTGGCAATTAATGGTTTGAGCCAAGTTAGTCCGGGAGTTTCTTTGGGCCAAGTGTTAGAATTTCATTTGGTATCTACATGTTCTATATGTACCTTGTGATAAATAAGTCTGTTCGTATTTCAAATAATTGTTTCCTAAATGTTTGAAATAAGTTTGGACGTCCTGTAGCACTTAATTATCAGACTTATGTCTCAATGATTCTGCTTTGTTGCTACTATCCTTTTTACTTCCGTGTTATTCAGATGTAATATCAATCATTGGTAAACTATAAAATCTTTTACATTTTTCAAAAATCGCCAGCTGGTATTAGTCATCCACTTTATGACCTGCATTACCTGGATAGCTTTGCATTTGCTCTGTTGTAGAGTTCTAGTGACCTAACTTCAAGAAGAAATTCAGCACATGCATTATCTATTGTTTGCTTAAAATGTATCATTGGGCTGACTAGTGAGATATTAACTTGTTTTTGTAAACAAGTCTTTTTGCACAATGAGTTTATGATATCCTCACATATGTTTGTCATCGTGAGTACGTCATATATCAAAGGTGTGTTCTCAAGTAAATTCTACTCTTGAATGGAAACTGCTATTTCATTTTTGTGTGTAATGACAAACCAGATCTAGTATTACTTACATTGTGAGGGAAATCACATGCTATTTCTTGAATGTGTGTAACCTATTGTACAGACTCGGATTTCTCTGAATTGCACAATGGTAAAGCACTTAACTCTCCATGTTCGTGTTACTAAACCAATGGCCAATATAAAGTTTATTATCATCTAAAAGATAGCATTTACATAGTGATAAAAACTAGTGCCCTCTCCCTATAAAGTTGCTTCAGGGTACAGTAGTATTGATTGCTCTAACAAATGAACTTCTGAATGTATATGTCCAGTAAGAGAGAGAGAGCCTGCTGCAGTTACTCATATATAAGAGGAGTTGGCCTTGCTAGCTTTCCCTCATGACCAATCATACATACAAAGAGTCTGTAGCTAGTAGAAATAGGGAAGACCTCTGTTAAGAAAAGCTATCCTTTCCCTCCCATAACATGTATACGAAACAAGTTAGCTAATGTGAGTGAGAGGTATCGGAAACAGAGGCTGACGGTACTCGATGTGAAGGTTAACTTAGGAACAGATAAATTGTAGGTTCACAAATCCTGAAGGTTATGGTACTCTCATGTACACTCCATACAATTGGATCGAAATAGCAGGTTTGACTGGTTGTTCTAGCCCAATTTCTCTCACCCACGGACCCACAGCAACTCCTTGTGTTTTGCCCTCACAACTAGTCTTTCTATTTTCCTACAACATCCTACGCCGCTTCTTCCTTACTAGTAATCTTTGCTTTTCCTGTGCACGGAGACCATGTTGAAGTACAAGGACGTGCCAGCGCCACCTCTCCTAAGTATAGACATCTCTTCACCTCTAATGCCTCTGAAGTTGTTACTAGGCTTACGCTAATGTTCTATATCTTAGATGCGTTTGCAAATGTACTGATCCTCGAAAGGGATTTTTTGGATGTACATGTGCATTTCCGATCTACATGAAAAAAAACATGGCATAATTGAAGACCTATTATATGCTGAAAGCCAGGGACCACAACAGTTAGAGGATTTGGCTAGAAATTCATAAAAAAGGAAAAACATTTGGGATTAAAAATCTTCCATTGGCCTTAGCTTTTCTATTTGTGGACGCTTCAAATCATAAACTAAGCCCATTTAGGCCCAACAAGGAACCCATGTTAATTATGTGGTTCTTTTGTGTCCTAAAAGAACATGGATCTTTTATTTCTCTATCAGTCTTTTTATCTCTGTGAATACATTTGTGTAACTACAATGGATTGGTTAATAAGTATATGAATAATCTAGTCCCACAAATTCTATGGAATACCATGCCAGTTAACTTCCATGAGCATGCATATCTATATGCATGAGACCAGATATGCATATAACAACGAATTTATAGGAGAAAATGACAGTTAAGAAATAAGGGGAAAGAAAATATAAGGAAAAATATAAGAAAATGACAAGTTAAGAAATGGTGTTGGAGTATTTTTTTACAATTATATGTGACTTTGATGGCTCAATCGACCATAACATGTTCGCATTCTTGGAGTAAATGGTGGAGAGAGATCGAGGGGAAGGCATGCATGGAGGTGGAGCTTCAAGGTCAATAATTGGGCATGTGTTTGGAGAAGGGAGAGGGATGGTACTACGATTGAGATATCAATACCAATACATATGTTTGTTGTGACAAGAGTGTATATCCACCTCATTTATCATATAAGGAAATTAAAATAGTTATGTGAAAAAATTTATAGAATGTTTGCTTTATTTGGATTAGAAATTATTATTCTCTGGAGACTACACTTAATTTAATATATTTTTCTAACTTTCTAGAAAATATCGGGCACATGGGTTCCTCAGTCTTTCCTATGATCTAATCATACATAGACATGTTTCATATGTGGTTACAGTCCTGTAAAATTTAAGAGAACGAGTCATTGCAACCGCAATTTTTTATAGCCATCTAGGTTAGGAATTTAGTGGCGCCATGGAAACGAGAAAGATTGTTTGAGTAACAACAATCGATATAAATAATATATTGAGATTCTAAAACTTTGTTGTCGAAGAAGAAATTGTCACATTGCACTTTAAAAACAAATACATTTCAATGACAGTTGATAGAGGAGAGAGCACATAACAACAAGATTCAAAAGTAGGGTATAGTAGAGTGCGTGAGAATTAAAAATGTATATAAGGAATACTTCTTATGCTTTAGAAATAGAAGACGTTCTAGAGAGCTTGCAATTTATTTTCTTCCATTTCTCCTATATAAATATATTATCAGAATCATATGTGAAGATTAATATCGTTCTTTTGTGCTACAAAATATAAATTAATAATTATATTTTAGCAACATACTCGTATACAAAACAATGAGGATTTGGTATGTGTGTTAACTGAGGTGCATGCTATCAGCACCGTTGGTTTGCCTTGGGATGGGCACCAGATTTTTGGACCGGTTCCTTTTTCGTGTGCTTGCCTAAGGCTGGTGCCAGTGCACCACGCACTATCGCCCGTGATAGCGCTGCCACGTCAGCTTTTTCTCCCACTCTCACCCCACTCTCACCACACTCTCACCCCACGGTGCCAGTGCACGGGCTATAGTGCCAGCTCTCACTCCTCTCTCCTCCACATCAGCATTTCTTTTTCAGATTAAATTATTTCACTCGCTTTTCTTTAAACATTTAAAATAATACAAGAAAATTATTTTATTCAATTAAAAATGTTACCGATTACATAATAATTAATAAAATTGCATAATAAATTGAAAAAATTACATAATAAATAAAAAATACATTCTAATCCTCCTCATGTTCCTCATCCTCATCATCTTGCAGCCCAAGCTCTTTTTCCACCAAATTCATGGCCTTCGCATGTTTGCGTTTTTCTGCTTCGTCCATGTCGGCGGTTGATCGGTCCTTCATTTTGTTCCATTGCTTGAGTAGCTTAGCCTTCACTAAACCACCCCACATGTTCTTCATTGTGAAGGCTTTACTTGCTGCCTCACTGCTTGATGAGGATTCCTTCACCTTCCTATTTCCCTTCTCCCTCCGTGCCGTTGCCTTGGCCCTATCGCGGCCTATTGGACGGTCCTCCTCATCAGCGTCGCCAGAGCTGTACTCACCAGAAACTCCCAGCCGGCTTCTCTTGGAAGTGGAATCGGATCCACTACCAGGACCATGTTGTCCTTTCCACTTCGCTTCATTGCGAACAGCTTCCCACCAGTGGTGGCGTCTGAAAGGCTGAGTCACTCTGACGAATCACAGCTCGCCACGTCAGCTAGCCGTTGCGGCTACCGCCCGCCTCCCGCCTCACTCCCGCCCCGCTCCCGCCCGCTCCCGCCCCACTCCCGCCTGGCTCCCGCCCCGCTCCCGACCCGCTCCCGCCCGCCTGTCGCCCCGCCAGCGCGCCGCCCGCCTCCCGCCCGCCTCCCGCCTCACTCTCGCCGCCAACGCGGGCGGCAGCGGGGCGGTAGCGGCCGCTACCGCCGGGCGGTGGATCCACCGCCCGCCACTACCGTCCCGCCCCCCTACCGCCCCCCTCCCGCCTCCCCGCGGGCGATATCGCCCGCGCTCTCGACCCCGTTGGCACCAGCCTAACATAGAAATGCTATTCTGGTAAGGTGCCAGGCTCCTTTCGCCCCTAGACCATACATTTTAGGTAAACATGCACGCAGTTTCGGGAACCGGTCTGCAAACAACCACGCACAAGACTCCAAAACACTGCTGCAGTACGTGTTTATTCCGGCTATAATCTGCGCCATCTTCCGGTGTCTGACGGTGAACCTTGTACGAGTTGGTCAGGTTTCTACGGAGATAGATTCCGTTTCCGTTTCTGGGACGCGTGCTACCCGGTTCAAAGAGTGCCTTCGCTTTATTCGGTGCCTGATTTATTAGTGTTGTCCGACGTCCATCAATCGTACGAATTTTGTTCGGGCCTAACTCCGTGCGCTTGCGTGCAGCGTGCATGGCATTGACGATAGACCTCTTCAAACCTTGCATTGATGAACGTCTGAACGAGTCATATCCTGAAGTATTAAAACGAGTGCTCGCCGCCATGTTGCTCATTTGCCTATTCCATGCTAGACCAAAAGCCGAGTACCATGGTTAGGACATTAGGTGCCAGCTAATAAAGTATGAAGTGATACTAGTATACTGATCGCCAAACTGTCCGCACATGCACACACGGTGGTGGCCGGTTAATCTGTTTTTATTTTGTGGGTAATCAGTCAATACACTAAAAAGGCTGTTTTTGTAATTCTCGTTTCTTCTTACTGACTACGTAAACATTTTCCCTCAAACAAACATGCTTTCGTACTGAAATCCCTAGGAATATGATATTGAACTCGTGAATTGATTTGAGGGATATTATTCATCGGTGATATTTGAAAAAATATATTTCAAGACACAACTACTTTTCTGTTCATTCGCATCAAAATTCTTTTCACTAGTGAGTTCCTATATGATAAACAGACAATGCATTGTAACGGAGCCCATTTGAAATCATTTGGTCCCTCTCAAAATCATAAACGGTGCTCAATACATTACAGAACGGTGCGTCATAGTGTTGTTGCACTGGGCAGAAAAAAGAAGCGCCACAGCACCTAATGCTAGGGTCCATCGACATATAGTTATCTAGAGTAGAGCGTCGGATTTTCATTATCCAACAACTAACGGCGCATTCGGTAGCCTGCATCAACCCAACAAGTCCCGCCAAATACAAAGTCAAGTTGTTTGGTTGTATGTATGAGCTGTTGGGCTAGGCCAGCACACCCAACAAAGCTGCGCTCGGCCAGGCCTGACGGGCACAGTCTTTTATAAACATATACGACATTTTGGTCTGGCATATATATGAAATGATTCATGTGAGGTTTTGTTCCCCCAAGTGAAAATTCAAGCTATGTGCATCACTCGATGGAGAGGCCACCCGATGCAAGAGGGGCGATGGACTCTTCGGACCCTACATTCAAAGAGAAATGTGTATCATCTCTATCAAAAGACTGGCCGCAACAGTTGCCGACTAGGATGATGAAAAACGATGATCGTTCTCATATGCTCACCGGCCAAACAAATCGAACTTGATTTATTTTATTTATTTAACAAAAACCGGCAAATATCCTTGGTCGCAACCATATTCTGCTAACCCATGTGTAGATCGAAGCAAAGACCCTCGCCAGATGCCGCCATCTTCCCCTAACCCATCACGCTTCACCATGCCACTCCACCATACTCATCATCGTCGAGACCCTTTTTCGCCATGCCACTCCACCATACTCATCATCGTCGAAACGGTAGATGCAACACCGCTTCACCTGTAGAGAGAGAATGCCACCGAGCGTGTCACCGTCGCCCGATCCGAGAGACCCAGATTTAGCCCCCCCCCCCCCCCCCCCCGGCGGAACAAAAGGGAATGCCTCCGAGCGTGTCTCCGGCGGAACAAAAAAGGTGCATGTGTCTTTTGCGTAAGGTTCTAGTCATACATGCTAATGGTGCTTGGACAAAACTCGGTAAGACAACGGTGTATCTCGGCCACTCTCCATAGGGCCACACACTTGAAAAAGAGGAGGTGATTTACAACAAAAACTTTTCCAAACAAAGTCTTTCTCGGAAAAGAAATTGGTGAACATGTGTTACCCATGATGTGGAAGTGTGTATAAGCAGGAACAAATGGTGTAAATAAACAAAACTAATACCGGTCAATATTAAAAACATGAAGAATATTAAAGAGTGCCGCTTCAAATAATAACGGTGCATGTGTCACTTGCATAAGGTTCTAGTCATACATTCACATGGTGCATGTACAACATATTAGTCTCGCATCAACAAATTCACACGGTCATACATTCACACGGTCTGAGTCTTCAGGTGATTCGGAGAATTGGGTGGAGACTCTTATTCGAGTATCTTGCTTAGCATGTCGAGTATACGTAGTAGGAGCTTGCTTTATGGATGATCGTCCTGATCTGGAAGTACGTTAGACAATGGTTTGTTATGTTAATGCTGGGGATATGGCCTAGCATGCCTGACTCACTCGACGGATCAGATCCATTCTCGCTGTTGCCGCTCGTCTCCTACCTTGCGCCGCTCTCCATATCCAAACAAGCCCAAGTCACCGGAGCCCATTCTAAGCCATGGGAAAGGGCAAGAACCCCGGAGGTGGGACCCAATAAACGTATCCACGTCAAGGAGCCCGCGCCGGACGATGACGACTTTGTTCTCCTCGGCTAACGAGGGGGCGTAGAGGGGCGGGCCACCGGCGGCGACGTGCTCCATGACCCAGTCGAGCGTGCGCCCCGCAACCCCCCCCCCCCCCCCCCCCCCGAACAAGTACCGGGTTCGAAACAAACAGAGCATGTTACTAACGTAGGTTATTCAAATACATATGCTCCTAGTTCGGAAATAATAACATCATCAGTATACACTTGTACTAATTGAAAGAAAAATGTGAGAGCATTCCTATGGAACATCAATATCCTAGTTCAAAATGTGAGTTAAAGTGCGTTTTAAATGAACGGATCCCATTCAAAAACATACGGTTCCTACTCAAATCTTAAACTGTGCCCACTATATTACCAAACTGTGCATCACATTTTCAAGGTGTATATGCTTATGCAGAGTCAGACCTAGAAGTTTGTCGAAGCCTGGGCGCGCCACACGACAACTAAAAGATTCTCGGAAAAAGATAAGCATTATATAGAGTAAATATTGTGTTGGGCTGCTCTCTGAATTTCTGACTGTTATCAAGTGTGTTGTTATAGTTGACACTCTGGCTTCTCCACCAAGCCCCCCTGACGGTCGCGGTCGTGAGAAAATTACTGTGCGGAAGTAGTCGTGGTGGGAGGCTATGTTGACCACACTTTTTCGTTATGTGAGCTCGCTCGTGGTCATGGGTAGGCGGCAAAGGGCCTGTTCAGGGAGGGGCGGCGGTGACGATGCACTCGGCGGGTGGGCGGGCCACGCATGTTTAACATATAAAAGGTACCTCCAACCTACTTGTGCCAATTCTAACTCTATGAAGCTCAAATTAACATATTGGTCACAAAGGGGTCACCTTAAAGTGGGTTAACAAGTTTCCCTGTATAAAATGGATAAATAAGAAGCTCATTTAGGAGAACATATGAGTTAAAGTGTGTTTAAAATAAATGGAGCCCGTTCAAAAACATACGGTTCCTACTCAAATTATAAACGGTGCTCACTATATTACCAAACGGTTCATCATTTTATTCAAAGTATATATTGGCCTTACACCAGTTCATGTGATACCAAATGGGTCTGATACATGTGAATTAAAAGTGGGTTTAAATGAAGATGCAAGAGGTGATTACTTTTTTTTTTTCAATAGATCATGTTTCAATCAAGCTAAAAAGGAGCAAGGTAAAAATGAGCAAGGTTGTATATCAGATGGCTCGTCAATGTTTGTGTCAAATGGGGTCTTTAGAATTGAGTGAGGGCAAATGTGAACAAGCATCACGGCACCTTGTCATTTAAAAAGATATAAAGAATAATGTGCTCGCTGCTGCAGCCATAGATCAACTCAACAGCAAGAAAAATGAGCTTCTTCACTGCATGACGGTACTCGGTGGCTGCCTTATTTGACGAAGGTGCCTGAACAAACAGTACAGAGCCTGATACTGTGTTAAAAGGTGCCTGAACATCATATGATCGGACGAGTAAATGATTTGATACACTGAGCTATTCCTATGTCTCAAAAAGTATAATTTGCCATGTCGTTCAGGAGCCTTGCTTCGGTGGCCTCCCCCTTGCGTAAAAGTGAGGGGTGCCGGTCCCGGGTAGGTTCTATGTGGGTAATGGTTTGGGTTTCGGCCCGCCGTATACCCACCGTATTGTACAGCGCCTCCACCTCCCGGTCCCACGTCCCTGAATTACGTGATCCGAACTCGTTTTGAATCGGTTTCCGCGCGATCGGAGGGAACGTCGAGGCGCGATCTGAGGGAACGTCGAGGCGCGATCGGAGGGAACGTCCCGATCGGAGGACGAGTTGGACTCAGCTCCGGACCGGCCAACCGCCCTGATAGAGGGCCCTGCGCTCCGATCTGGGAGGAGCAGAAGAACCGGCGAGCGACCGCGATCACGCACAGGGCTACGCCGCTTGCCGTGCCGCGCCGCAATCACGCACAGGTCTTCGCCGCTTGCAGTGCTGCAGATTGCTGGGCGAGGTCGGTCGCCGGCGGTTCATCCTCTAGGGTTTGAGTACCCGCGGCGAGGTTGCCGGCTGTTTCCGCTCACTGCTCGTTTCCGCTAGGGTTTAAGTCGTCGGCGAACTGCTGTCCCTCCTCTGTTGTGAAGCAGCGTCATCCGTGGTGGTCGAGCTACTAAGGTAATAACCATCCCCATCTTGTTAGGTCACGTGATATTAAAGTGTCGATTTAGGCGACTATGTTCATTGTTTGAAGTCATGTAGGTAATGGCTGAGGGGCTTGGCGAGGGTAGTTCAAGTTGGATGATGGAGGAGGATACCGAGTATACGGAAGACGACGAATCTTGTTCTAGTTCTGACATTGGTGATGTGGCAACCGGATCCCCAAAACCTGAAGACGATGATGGCGATGGTGGTGACGACGCTCATGATGCGGACAGTAGTACTGAGGGCAACGAGACCCCCGATGCTAGTGTAAGTGAACTTTCAATTTATGTGAAGTTGTTTGAGTGCACGAGCAGTTATACCATAAATAATGAATTTTGTTTTCCAAATTTGTAGAATGACAATGTTGTTGATGAAGAGGCAGTGGTTGATGAAAACCAGAAGCATGACCATGAATTAGACTCTGAATTCATTAAGGAGGTATGCCTCGTGTTTTATACTTTTGTGTCATGCATTCTGGATGTAATTATAACTTACCTCCTCATTGTTTTTTGGTTTGTTCAGGTATTAGATGGCGATGAAAATACGTACGATTATTACGGAGATTCGGACTTGGAGAACGTTGAAGTTTCTACGGACTCAAACACATTAAACAATAGTGAGGTATGTCTATTGCATTTATTATTTATGTCAATCAATGAATGGCACAACTTTATGTTTAGCAGATACAATATCTTCAGCCTCACCAGTTGTTAATTGAAGTCAATTTGCAAATGCACCAACATAGGTCTCACCTAGTACATATTATCTGTCTATTAATTTCAAGTTCGAATTTTTTTGAAGCTGGTTGCTTAGTTATGCATGATAGTTTTGTGAGTGCATTTTTGCACGAGTGGCTGGTTTTGTCTCGTTTTAGAATTTCACATGATCACAAATATATCTATAGTTTACATGGGTTTGTTTTTAATCTGTAGGTGAATGTTGACGCTGTTTTCGAGATTGACTCTAATGTGGTGTCTGGCAACGATCCTGAAGATACTCGGGATACCTACTGGAAAATAATGGATATGACGTTTGTCTCTGAAGCTGCAGCTTATGTTTACTACAACAGTTATGCTAAAGAACATGGATTCAGCATTAGAAAGTGGAAGACCAAGAAGAGTAAAGGTGTTGTAAAAGAAGTACGCAGAAGGCGGTTTGTTTGTTCAAGGGAAGGCAAACGTGACGTCAATAAACTGACTATGGAGAACCGCACACGTAGGTTACGTGCTGAGTCTCGCTGCCACTGCAAAGCTGAGATGGCCGTGGCGCGTGATTTGAAGAGCGGGCGTTGGCATGTCGTCAAGTTTGTTCAGAACCACAGTCATAAGTTAGCTGCTCCAGATGAGGTACCGTTTCTATGGTCACATAGGAAGATTAAAGATTTTCAGAGAGCGGAGATATTAGCAATGGCAGCCGCAGGGATTAGAAAGCACATGATTATGACTTCCTTCATCAGCAAATACGGTCGGTACTCTAAAGTTGGATTTACAAGAAAGGATTTGTACAACCTGTGTTGCAGGGAGAAGAGGAAGCTACTTGCAGACGGTGATGCTACCGCAGCCATCGCCATGATGGAGAGTCGAAAGAAGAAGTTCCCTGACTTCTTCTTTGAGTACAACGTTGATGGTAAAGGACGGTTGAGAAGCTTGTTCTGGTGTGATGCTCAGTCCCGCCAGGACTACCAGGATTATGGGGACGTGGTGGTGTTCGACAGCACGTATAAGATGAATAGGTACGGTATGCCGTTTGTTCCATTTGTTGGTCTGAACAATCACCGTAAGACTACGGTGTTTGGGTGTGCAATATTATCGGACGAGAAGATCGCAACATATGAATGGCTGCTACGCACTTTTCTGAAGGCAATGGCTCAGCAGAAACCGAAGTCAATAATCACTGATGCAGACGCTGCGATGATCAAAGCTATTAATAATGTTTTGCCAGATGTGTGGCACCGTATATGTTCATGGCACATTGAGAAGAACATGAAAATACACCTTAGTTACAAGTCATTAAAGGAGTTTCGGTCTCTTCTATATTACAGCACCACGCCGGACATATTTGAGGAGAGATGGCACGCATTTCTTCAGAGCTGGCAGACTGATAAAACTAAAACTTGGCTGAAAAGGATGTACAGAAAGAAGGAACTATGGGCAGCGGCGTACCTCGCCAATGGATTTTGGTTAGGTATGAAAAGCAACCAAAGGAGTGAAAGTCTGAACTCGTGCCTTCATCTTCACCTAGACTACGGGATGACCCTTGTGGATCTGATTTTGCACTACGAGAATGCCATTATCCGTATACGTGAGAACGAGGCGCGAGATGACTGCATCAATTCACAGACGGACCCGGTTGTAGTGACTAATATGAAGGAAATAGAGTTTGCGGCATCAAAGGTTTTCACTCACGCAAACTTCTATATCTTGCAGGAAGAGCTTAATAAGATTGATGGGTTAGAGATTTTTGAAAGGTCGATAGGAGAGTCACAGACGTTCATCGTCGGATGGAAGAATAACCATAAGAGCAAGTTTTATGTGGATTATACCCCCAGCAACTCCACGGAACCTATACATTGCAGCTGCCGAAGAATGATGCGTAAGGGGCTCCCATGCAAACACATCCTCTACATTTTGAATTATCTGAAAGTTGTTGAACTGCCAGCTTGTTTAGTTCTTCGACGATTCTCGAAAGAAGCTAGAGGTGGGTTTCCTGCGAGGCGCACGAGTGATCTTTTTGGATGGGGTTTTCGTGGAAGTGAGGAGCGAAACATACATACGGAGCTGAATGTGTTAGTGTCTCAAGCTCTTCATGTTGCATGCAATGATCGAGCAGTATACGAGCAGCTAAAGTTAAGTTTGGAGGAGGCAATCTCTAAGACAAAGGTGTATGATAATGCTCTTGGTCGTTTGGTCAACAACGAAACAGATGGAGGTACAGAAAATGTTACTCAAGTTGGTGATCCTGTGAAAGTATCGACCAAAGGAGCCCGTAAGGATAGCACGGCGGATGGGAACAACCCTATGTCCATACATGGTAGACCACTATCATTTGACGAGAAGGGAAAAACTCGTTGCGGCGCTTGCAAAGAACGAGGACACAACAAACGCAGCATAAAATGCAAATTGCACCCTAAGTAAGTATTTTTTTTCAATTTTTTAAAGTACATATTGTTATTGAATATCTTTTTTAAACTTTGTTGGTAATTATTATGTATGTGTCATGTGCAGGAATATTGTACAGATGACGGTTGGAAGGCAAGAAGAGTAGAGTTGTCATGCTTTGATCATCATGTGTCACGCCCTTGCTCTGTAATTTTTTATGACTCCGTAATTAATCGCTATAGTGTATTTTCAACACATATATAGAAGAGTTAACTAGATACATACTCTACCACTAAAACGTCTTATAAAAACGAACGGAGGGAGTAGTACCGTACGTGGAATCTGTTTTATTTCTTTATTTCCTAATACGATTCACGCATATTGATTCACGTAGGTTTGATCCATGCATGTATGCGTGTTCCTCAAGTCATTGCATGCATGTTGATTCACGTGGGTTTGATCCATGCATGCATGCGTGTTCCTCAAGTCATTGCATGCATGCATGTTGATTCACGTAGGTTTGATCCATGCATGCATGCGTGTTCCTCAAGTCATTGCATGCATGTTGATTCACGTAGGTTTGATCCATGCCAAGACAAAAACGATATTATCTTAGTAAATATAATATTCAGTTCGATTCATAAAACTAGAAATACAAATTGAAAGATTTTCACGACTGGGAAACCTTCTACGGGACTAAAACCCAGAGTGTGAGATCTTATCATTTGTCAACATTAATCTTCTCAGCGAGCCTTGCTACCGTATTTTTGATCTTGTCGAGCGTATTTGTTTGCGCCAAAACGATCTGTGCAAGTGTCAATCTCCTAGAATCGTCGACTATTTTCTGCGAATAATTACAACAAGTTAAACCGACAGTATGGTGAGCATAGGAAAAATATATTACAGGTGACAACGAGTAAAACCGACCTGGTTAACTTCAGCGGTCCAATACTCTCCGTCCCAATGTTCCATACATTTCAGGACCCATAACCCACATGAGTTACTACAACATAAATAAAATAATATTAGTACACACTTAATCCAGTTGGTAATAAATCACGGACATAACGTTTAACGTGTACTCACCCATCATTTTGCACTGCTATTTCACATTCTTTAATAGGCCAATACAAGACGTCTGGATAAGCGGCATCAACGAGACTGTTTGCCTCAGCTATGTCATCAGCAATCTTTGCCCTCTACAAAAGTAGGTTAAAATTAGTGCAAACACAAATATTAAGTACGTCAAATTTTCCAGACGAGTTTTAGCAGTACCAGCGCTTCAACAATGCGTATTGATGTTCTCAGTTTGTACTTCGGGTCCAAAACTTGGAATTCACGCTTGGGTTGGTGCATGACAACGGTGATCCAATGACTATCATCAATATTAATCGGGAAATATGCCTGCAAACAAAAATAGATTGACTGGCGTAAGATAAAAAAACGGGAAATCGTTTTAAAACTAGAAGGAAACCCGGCACGTTGCGGCGGGGACTTTTAGAAAAAAAACTATCATCCACTGTTTAATTTGTGTGACAGGATTATACCGCACTTTTTAATCTGTGAGACATACACTACAGGAAGCAGTTCACGTACAAGCTAATCAGTCAGCTAGCTAGTGCACAAGCGAGCCATAGTCGTTGCTTCTGTTACCTTGCCAACATCATGTGCAAACTTAAAATGCAAAACAACGAAGGTACCAGAAATAGGATCGAACACCAAAGGGGAAAGAATTAAAAGAATCTGTAGACCGTGGATATATCATATGAGCTTAAACAATGTAATCGTAACAATTATATAACAACAAGGGACAAACATGATGTTCGGTTATTGCAGTTTTAGGAAAAAATGTCATACCACAAACAACAAAGTCTACACAAACAAATGCTTGCCTCGAATGAATGGATAAATATATTACATGCATATAGAAGATTTGGCAGATTTGTATACCTTGTCTCTAATGAAATATTCGTCCGTAACTCTTTCAATTGCTCCATTCTTCGTTAGTTCGTGGTCTCTGTTGGCACTCGATTTTTTTGGTTTCTGTCCAGTCTTATGTAACCTCAAGAGAAATGTTGACTTCCATGCGTTGCATAGCTTCCGATCATTTCCAACTCGAAGACTCAAATCTCCCAGGTAAGCATCAATTACCTGCAATGAACAAAGTTATCGTAAAATACAAGTGATTTTGGTTTGATCAATTCTGAATTAGATGTAGCACTTACATCATCGGTAAGCCACCGTCTGTCTAGGATCACTTTAATCCTTCTGATAGTTAATTCCTCCCCTGCAACATTCTTGTAAATACTTTTTCTCGCATGTTGCTCCACCTTTGAGGCATTTTCAACGTATAGCACGGCTGCTTCTATCTGTTCCGCACTCAACGTCTTCGTACTATCGGGCATGCCGTCGCCATTGAATGACAAACCTGCAGGACATATTACGGGTGGTATAATAGTAAAGATTTGAACATTAAACAATTTATTACATGCATGTTATGAGAAATATGGTAATACCTTTTTTAGCCGCCGGATTGTTATCACGTTTTTTTCGCTTCTCCATAATGTAAGGAGATTGAAATTTTACTGGCACCGTACGCTTCCGCTTCACACGTTCCTGTAGGACATCACTGCCATTGGGGACGGAGGATTCAAATAAACTCATGGGCACCTCCGATGACGTAGCAGCGTGTTTAGCCACAAAATCATCAGTGACATGCCATGGATTTTCAGGTGTGCCGTCACCCTTAATTGAGTATTTCGAACCATTCTGCTTTGGTGATGTATTGTTCATCTCATCGCCAGCATCCTCCACTTTACCTTCCCCGATTTTGTCAAATGGGTTCGACGAACCACTTTCAGTCCTATAAACAAACTCCTTTTTATCTGTAGGCCCATTCCTGGTAGACCCACAGTCTTCCTCATCTTCACCATTTTCGTCCATACTATGTGTGGCAGGTTTGTACACAACACCTTTCTTATTTAAAAGTGCCAGGACTTTCTGCCACGTAAGAATGACACAAATATTTCATTAGAGACCATTACCACTAAACCATTTGATGTTGAAAAGACTAGATTAAAATGATGTTCACCTGAGCACATATATCTGGAATAAGAAGTATCTCTTTTTTCATTTCATCTACCATCCGCTTGAACATTGTCTCCACTAATATTTCCAAGGTAGGGCCATTCTTCTTCTTACTGCGTGGTGCCTTCTGATTGTCAAGATTTGACGCTTTTTTGGTTTTATCCTCCCTGAAATGCTCCGTTATGTTGTCTACTATCTGTAAATGGTTAGAAATAAATTACATGATTTATCAATTGTTAGTATAAAATCAACAGCTCAGTCAATACAGATTAATGGTAGGATTTTTAATCAAAACATGCATGCACCTACAAAGAAGACAACCAATTTGTGTTACCTTAACATTTCCACGACCCCGACCATTGTTAGCATCATAACAATCTCTCTTTACGGCAGTAGCTTCCGTCCAGTTCCTCATTAGAGGCCGCAAGTGCAAGTACGGACCTAATGTAGGATCATCCTGCGGCTGAACCTTCTCCCAGTATAGGAACTACATAAATAAGAAGATAAATTAGACTGCAAAAAAATAAAGGTAAAGGACGGGAAAATTATTAGATGAAAAGACGAATAGTACCTGCGGAATTGCCAAATTGCCTTTTGGCCATTGTCTGATGTGTCCACCAGTTTTAACAAGGTTTATGTGTATCTTGAGTGTACTAAGTGTGAATGCATTCCAATTAATATCAGAAATACGGTCAACGTCTTCTACCAATGCGTAGTATACCTTTGGGATGACCTTTGTGCCCATTGGTGCAAGAACTGTCCCAATAAGAACTAAGATGACCATACGAAGAAAGTCGTCATCTGCCTCTTTCTTCGTAACAATGTATGCAACCAACTCATCAACAACAATGTTTCCTGTAGTTTTGCTAAGAAAATGTCGTGGAATGCGTGCTTTCACATCCTCCCCTTCCTCCTCTATTATGTCATAACCACTCAACCCTTTGTTTTCTAGTCCAAGTAAGCACTCAACATCCACGGGAGTGACTGATATCTCCCCAACACTATTCTGTATTATGAATTTCTGAGATGTTTTATCAAAAACCTCTAGCATATATTTGAGCAAAACAGTACGCATCTTAATGGGTGGTATTTGAGTCATGCACCGCAACGATGTACTTGCTAATTCTAATTTTTGGTCACTAGTAAGACATGACACTAAATGGCACCATTTTTCCATGTTGCAACATATCTCTCCATCCGGGTCATCCATAATCTGTAAAAAAAATACATGTAAATTGCATTAATAATTTTCATTTGCTAATTCTAATCTAGCTGAGAGTATGTGGCTGCACACACATCTAATCCAGGATATGCTCTCTATATGTCGTGAGACATTCAAGGGTGGCGTGCACTATGCATGGGCAAGCGTTCCAACATATCCTAGTTTATCTACTTCTCTGCATCATCTATGTAGCCTTTCTTTCTTTTTCTTCTGTAATTTCACGGCGGAGCAGCAAGGGACGGGAGCACCACGACGTCGCGCTGCGTCGCCCTGCTACCGAAACCCGGCGACAACACCTAGCAACCAGGACCCGGCGACAACACCCAGCGACCTGAACCCTAGCGATGTTGGAATCGGACCTGAACCCTAGCAACCTGAACCGTAGCGACCTGAACCCTAGCGATGTTGGAATCGGACCTGAACCCTAGCAACCTGAACTTTAGCGACCTGAACCCTAGCGACCTGAAGAACGGATGAAGAACGGCCGGAGGAAGAACGGAAACACACCTGAGCCCTAGCGAGGTTGCTGGTCGGCGGGAAGGAGATGGCGGGAACTCCTCAGCGCGATCGAAGGAGAGGCGGCGGCGACCAATGCCAAGTACCCGACGAGGTCAATGGCGGCGATGGCGGCGTGGAGAGAGCGGACGCGGCGTTGAGAGCGGCGTGGCGGCGTGGCGGATCGCACTGGCGGCTGGAGATGGGGCGGGTACGTGAAGATCGTGCAGTCTTGTACGTGCAGATCGAGTGCGGGTTCATAATGGCGGCGTGATTAAGGGCGAGCGTAATTAGGGGGGGAGCTACATTAAATGGGCCGGCCCAAAATTATGAGGGTTTAGTAAAAAAAAGGCATTTTCCATTTTCTTAAATTTAATATGAAGCTTTCAAATTAAAATGACGATGCTACAAATCAAAATTTTAAAATATAATAATTGTAAAATTCGATTACAAAGAGTTTGACCAACATGTTTTACAAAATATTCTCATAAACACTTGTTTCGACACCGGACTACCCTAGATAGAAGAGACATAAAAATCTCACCGAAACCCTAGTTTCGACACCGGACTACCCTAGGGTGACCACACACCCAACAACTAAAACCCAGGGTTGTTCATGTTGGTAATGTCTATGATACCCACTTTGCCAAACCTTGGCACAGTGCAACATGTTTTGATCATTTCATGACCTGGTTTCATAAAAATCTCACCGAAACCCTAGTTTCGACACCGGACTACCCTAGGGTGACCACACACCCAAAAACTAAAACCCAGGGTTGTTCATGTTGGAAATGTCTATGATACCCACTTTGCCAAACCTTGGCACAGTGCAACATGTTTTGATCATTTCATGACCTGGTTTCATAAAAATCTCACTGAAACCCTAGTTTCGACACCGGACTACCCTAGGGTGACCACACACCCAAAAACTAAAACCCAGGGTTTTTCATGTTGGTAATGTCTATGATACCCA
Organism: Puccinellia tenuiflora; assembly: GCA_012064385.1. Classification (NCBI taxonomy): domain Eukaryota; kingdom Viridiplantae; phylum Streptophyta; class Magnoliopsida; order Poales; family Poaceae; genus Puccinellia; species Puccinellia tenuiflora. The sequence goes on along the minus strand of QRDG01000830.1, from coordinate 79,975 downwards.
CTTTGCCAAACCTTGGCACAGTGCAACATGTTTTGATCATTTCATGACCTGGTTTCATAAAAATCTCACCGAAACCCTAGTTTCGACACCGGACTACCCTAGGGTGACCACACACCCAACAACTAAAACCCAGGGTTGTTCATGTTGGTAATGTCTATGATACCCACTTTGCCAAACCTTGGCACAGTGCAACATGTTTTGATCATTTCATGACCTGGTTTCATAAAAATCTCACCGAAACCCTAGTTTCGACACCGGACTACCCTAGGGTGACCACACACCCAAAACTAAAACCCAGGGTTGTTCATGTTGGAAATGTCTATGATACCCACTTTGCCAAACCTTGGCACAGTGCAACATGTTTTGATCATTTCATGACCTGCTTTCATAAAAATCTCACCGAAACCCTAGTTTCGACACCGGACTACCCTAGGGTGACCACACACCCAACAACTAAAACCCAGGGTTGTTCATGTTGGTAATGTCTATGATACCCACTTTGCCAAACCTTGGCACAGTGCAACATGTTTTGATCATTTCATGACCTGGTTTCATAAAAATCTCACCGAAACCCTAGTTTCGACACCGGACTACCCTAGGGTGACCACACACCCAAAAACTAAAACCCAGGGTTGTTCATGTTGGAAATGTCTATGATACCCACTTTGCCAAACCTTGGCACAGTGCAACATGTTTTGATCATTTCATGACCTGGTTTCATAAAAATCTCACCGAAACCCTAGTTTCGACACCGGACTACCCTAGGGTGAACACACACCCAACAACTAAAACCCAGGGTTGTTCATGTTGGTAATGTCTATGATACCCACTTTTCCAGAATATTTTATGTACTTGCTTCACAAAATAAGTGCTTTTTGGCACTGAGAAAATGAAAAATGGTACTTATGGAAATATTCTGGAAAAACTTTTTTCGGCAACATTGTTCCCCATAGCAACATACAACTTTGTGCCAAATGTGGGGACATTATCACAAACCATGCCATGGGAATGATCGTATCTCGCTCGTTTGGCTTGAAACCCATATATGTTTATAGATGGTAGACCTCTGTGTGGAGGTATCCTTAGGGAAGTTTGAGAAATATCAAGTTTATTATTTTTACTAGCAACTATTACACATAAAAGGACTCCATGTCGAAGGATTTGTTTTTTTCGATGTTTTTTTCATTTTGTTTGAGTTTTTCCAAAAGAAGGTCAAAATATAGAGTAAGGACATTCGTTGAAAGGGGTCGAATTTTTCAAAACTATAAAAGTTTCTATGAAATAACCAATACTTTTGTACCTTAAAATGATTTTTGGAAAAATTTCGGAGCAAACTACGAAGCACTTGCTGCTCAAATTGCAATTACTTTCGAAAAATCAGCATAAAGCCATTTAAATGTGAGAAATTAGGTACAAATGGCTAAAATTCATAATCTTTTGGGATTATCAATGAAATATGGACTACTTTGTGCTAAAAATGGTTGGGCACCATTTTGAACCATATTTTATGTACTTGCTTCACAAAATAAGTGCTTTTTGGCACTGAGAAAATGAAAAATGGTACTTATGGAAATATTCTGGAAAAACTTTCTTCGGCAACATTGTTCCCCATAGCAACATACACCTTTGTGCCAAATGTGGGGACATTATCACAAACCATGCCATGGGAATGATCGTATCTCGCTCGTTTGGCTTGAAACCCATATATGTTTATAGATGGTAGACCTCTGTGTGGAGGTATCCTTAGGGAAGTTTGAGAAATATCAAGTTTATTATTTTTACTAGCAACTATTACACATAAAAGGACTCCATGTCGAAGGATTTGTTTTTTCGATGTTTTTTTCATTTTGTTTGAGTTTTTCCAAAAGAAGGTCAAAATGGAGAGCAAGGACATTCGTTGAAAGGGGTCGAATTTTTCAAAACTATAAAAGTTTCTGTGAAATAACCAATACTTTTGTACCTTAAAATGATTTTTGGAAAATTTTCGGAGCAAACTATGAAGCACTTGCTGTTCAAATTGCAATTAGTTTCGAAAAATCAGCATAAAGCCATTTAAATGTGAGAAATTAGGTAAAAATGGCTAAAATTCATAATATTTTGGGATTACCAATGAAATATGGACTACTTTGTGCTAAAAATGGTTGGGCACCATTTTGAACCATATTTTATGTAGCTACTTCACAAAATAAGTGCTTTTCGGCACTGAGAAAATGAAAAATGGTACTTATGGAAATATTCTGGAAAAACTTTCTTCGGCAACATTGTTCCCCATAGCAACATACACCTTTGTGCCAAATGTGGGGACATTATCACAAACCATGCCATGGGAATGATCGTATCTCGCTCGTTTGGCTTGAAACCCATATATGTTTATAGATGGTAGACCTCTGTGTGGAGGTATCCTTGGGGAAGTTTGAGAAATATCAAGTTTATTATTTTTACTATCAACTATTACACATAAAAGGACTCCATGCTGAAGGATTTGTTTTTTCGATGTTTTTTTCATTTTGTTTGAATTTTTCGAAAAGAAGGTCAAAATGGAGAGCAAGGATATTCGTTGGAAGGGGTCGAATTTTTTAAAACTATAAAAGTTTCTGTGAAATAACCAATACTTTTGTACCTTAAAATGATTTTTGGAAAAATGATTATCACAAACCATGCCATGGGAACGATCGTATCTCGCTCGTTTGGCTTGAAAAAAGGTCAAAACGGAGATCACGGCTATTCGGGATTACGAATTAAATATGGACTACTTTCTTTGTAAAATTAACTTGTATAATCACTTTTTTCAAGAAATAATTTTAAAATAGTAATTGTTTTACTTTCTTGAATTTTGTATTCTTAATATGGTACAATTTCGGATTATTAGATCAAGTCAACAAAAAATAGCACAGGTAAAAAAAAAAGGCAGTTCTTCTACTGCCGTGCCAATGTGCCATTGCCACCGCATGGCACAATACCCAGAGTGGAGGACACGTCGGTCGGCCACACGTCGCCGCTTCAGCCCCCCAACTAGCCCCTATTTTTTATGTGACCAGCCTCCTCGCCTCCTCCGCCTCCCCAGTCCCCACCCAGTTCACTCCCCTCCACGATCCAACCGTCCACCCTCAACCCTAGCACGCCGCAGCCATGAGGACTCCGTGGTGGTTGAACCTTGGTGGCCGCCACGACGGCGAGGCGTCGTCTTCCTCGCGCCGCCACCGCCGTCCCCGTCCCCGTCCCAGTCCCCGGGAACTGGTGAACGTGGACCGCGATGTCGCCGAGCTTTTCTGGCGCGAGGCGGAGCCATTGCCGTGGGGCGAGGTCAATCTTCCCCGCGGGTGGCATCTCAACCGGCGCCGTGTGCCGGTGCCCGATGTGCCTCCGACGGGGCAAGCGCGCCACCGCGAGATCCGCCGCAGCCTCGCCATCCTCCCGCCCGATCTGCGTGAGCGGGACAACCCGGAGCCGGAGGAGTCCGACGAGGTGGACATAGACGCCATCATCGACGAAGTGGTGGCGGAGGAGTCCGCCGCCGAAGCCGCCGCCGCACCGCCCGTGGCCGTGGACCCCTTGCCCGCTGAGATAGCGGCCGGGGTGGAGTTCGCCAACGAGGCCGCCCTGCGTGCGGCTATAGAGGCCTCCGAGCTCGAGGAGCTCGCTATGTGGCCAGATCTGGCCCCCGCCCTCCGTGCCTCGGCCATGGAGGCCCCGCCGCCGCCTCCTCCAGAGCCATCTCGCCACGTCGTCATCAAGATTGAGGACGAAGACGACGAGTAGGCGCGTGGCGGCGCGCATCGAAGGCTCCGACGGCAGCAGCACCTCCCCAGGCCCATTAGCAGTAGGTTTTCTTTTAACCATATGTACATTACGACGACGACTAGGGGCGCGGCGGCGCGCAGCCAAGCCACCGACGGCATCAGCACCTCCCCCAGCCCAGTAGCAATAGGGCTCTATTTTGTTTTCACCATATCTATGTACATTAGAACTGGTCCATGCTTTTGTGCATAGCTCCACTGGGGCAGAAAGTTGGCAAGTTTCATCTACCTGTTTATTTGTCGTAATGCATGCCATTGCCTCCATTGACGCACACGAGCAGATCAACATTGCTATGTCAACGACGTTGACAATGACCAAGCTGGTATTGTATGGATCGTGCACCTTAGCACATCATCTGCAGCACAACCCTTTCTTGCTTGTCCTTTTGTACAGTGGTAGCATCCTTTCTTTGTTTTTTGCAACACACTACTTAATGCTTTTTATCTGTAGGATCTTATTGGCTGATGAAAAAATTTCTATGAACTCGAAAGAGTTTGCATGTTACAGTGAATATTAATTCTCATGTACTCTATCTGCTAAGGGCTTCAGTTAGAAAAGGTTGAAGAGGTGAACATCTTGATTCGCAACATTTTGATCCTTTTAGTCTAATATCACGTTATCTTTTCATCTGACAAGGCATTCATCTTTTGTGCTCTGCCACAATCTATTTTTTGTATTTAATTTATTCTATATCATGGTTTGAGTTATATGTTTTTATATAGTACTTAACATTTTTATCAAAATGTAGCTGGGATAGAACACAAAACTATGAAATGTTTAAAGCGAAAAAATGTACGGTAAACTTGCGATATTTAAAGTTTGTTAATTCTTGAATTTAAACTTGAACTTTAAGTCTTAATTATCCTGTAAAAAATGTAAAATTGTAACTGAAGGTACATCATCATGTCCGCTATCAATATATTTCAGACATTTTTAAAGTAAAAACATTTGTCATGATGTTGTCATATTCGAACGATGTGAAACCATTTGAACCCCTTGAATTAGGAAACGTGGGGTCTACTTTAATTTTCTTTGATAATAGTTTGCAACACACGGGCATCTTGCTACTGTACATTAGGACGGCATCAGCACCACCCCTACCGTTATGCAATATTTTTAAGTACTATTTCCATTTAATTATTTTAAGTACTATTGACATGAAATTACATAAAATCTTATATTCTGCAAAATCAAAACTACTTGGTATGGATGTCTAATTTCACTATCAAATAAAAAAGAAATAATTGTTCAAACAAAACAAGATACATTGTTCAAACAAAACAAGATACAATTGAACAAATAAAAGACGATACATTGTTCAAACATATCCATTAATCCCCTTAATCATTTGCTACACCAAACACCAGAAAGGAGACCCAGAAGGAACAAACTAGCACAAACAGCATACCACACACGATTGTCATTCTGGATAATATGCTTTCTGACTTTCTTAAGCTTGATCTTAGCATTATCTTTCTTCACCTTGTAGTCACCAATGATGTCAGCTGTCTGCAGCTCAATTTCCATCAATGCTTCCACAGCTTTGTCCTTCTCCCTCAATTCTTGACTCAATTGTTGTTCAATCTGTTTGTTCTCATATTGGCATTGATCATACAGAGCCCAGAGCTTCAAAAGTGCTTTCTTCAATGAACCAGGCCACTCGGGATCAATGAACTTGACATAACCACAGTTCACGCCTTCCTACAGAGAGCATATGATCATTATGTTCAAAATAATATTTCAGCAAAATTAGAAACAAAATTTCATGACATTACTAATATTACTCACAGCTCCACATCCCAGATACTTTCTCCCAGTGTCGGTGCCTTCAAAAGCAACCATTTTTATCACTCGACGGCGGTGAAAACACACCTTCTCTGGATCCTCGTGCTTACCAGAAAAATCGCAGTCATACACTGAATCAGGACCCTAACAGAGAACAAAAAGGACAAAAAATATCAATTTTATTTTAACCAAACAAAAGAATCATAGAAAAGATTAAACATCATACTGGATTTTTTTATTTCAAAAAATACACTACATCAATACTAGATATAGTCATAATTAAATATATAAAATTGACAATACCTCATTTTTACTGGATCTACAACTACAAAACATCCAACTCATTTTCGTACTGATACCATTCATGACACGGACAGAGGCATCTAAACCTAATTATATTACAATTATTTATTGTTTTCTATACAACTCAACGGACAACATAAACAATGACCTATGCATGACCTCTCTATTGGCCTGCTGCACAAAAAGAACTAAAGATCTAGTCTCCCCCTGCTAGCCCCACTAGGATCTGCCCCTCACTAGAAAAGAGGATGAATCCTAACCCTAAAAAACTCACCTCTGTTTCCAGGCAGAAGGAGAAATTGTCGTCGCTCGATTCGCTGCTCCTCGAGAACATGGCGGCGACGGATACCTAGGCCGGAGCAGAACTCGCCCGATGTTTCTACGGCCACGGAGCGGACGGCGGCGGCGCAAAACAAAACTGGTCGAATGGCGGCGCGCAGCAGAAAAGAAACAGATCAAGAGATCTCACCAGGCAACCTAATAAACAATAAAGGGATGGATCCGGTCCCACATGTCAGGTCGAATAAAAAAAGAAAAAAGATTGCCTTTTTAAGGCCAGAACGACACTCGAACCCTGCTCTCCAGGGTGCAACACGGGGGCTTGAGCCACTGCGCTGTTCTAGTGTTGTTGAAACTATACATAACCTTTGTTACTTCACGTATACTTGCAACGTTAACTGAATTTTGACAACCAAAGTTCAGACTTCTACCAGAACAATCAACGAGGAGCGAAGGGGACGCTGGGCGTGCTGGCGGCCGGGAACAAACTGCGCCTCCTGCTCCTCCCCTTCTTCGCCACCACCCACATGGGGCCATTCGCCGACCTCGCCGTCCGCCTAACTACGCCCAGCTCCGATGCCGCAGCCGTACAAGCCACCGTCACAGTCACGACGGCCAACCTCCCGCTCCTCGACGGCGGGCGCGGGATCGGCGACGGCATGGAAAGAGGCCATCGCGCGCGGCCATGGAAACCCTCCCCGATCGAGGGGATACCCTAACGACCCCTATCGATGTACTGTACAAAAAATCAATGCGCAAAACGATATACGGCGGGATAGTACGGTACAAGGGCTTCCGGGCGGGCATACGGGCCATCGGGCCCTGCCAAATGAACAGGTATCGGCAGATCCTGGCCGTCTATGTGTTTGTCCCACAAAACTTTTCCTCAGGGGGGAGGACACTGAAGCAAAAGTGGTCGTTCAGAATATTGATTGTCTCAGCCTTTTTCTTCATTTTGATTTGAAACACCATGCGTTCTTAAGAATCGGATTTTCTCCTACCCTAGTATTTCCCTCAAGTATTTTTATGGTTGACATGACAAATCATAGAAGTATACACGCAAAATAACAGCTCATCGGAGCAGCCTTGCAGCAATCAGAGATTGGACCAAGACACTGACCTGGTTACCATGTCATGGTCTGCCATAGTTTGGTCCAAGGAAAAAATCCAGCAAATGGAGCTTTGATTTATACACTGGTCTAATTCCCATAAAAAAAAATACCCAGACGCATGTACTGACGATGCTCCGATTCGACCGGAACGCTGTGGCCTGTGGGTCGCCTCTTCCCGGCCGGCCGCAAAGTGCAGGCTTATCAGTTCACTCCAAAGCATGAAGCAAACACAACGGAAGAGATAAATAACCAAATTGCATTCGGAACCAAAACATGATGAATCTTTGATCCTTACAATGAGAGAGAGAATAAGGAAGGAAAAAAACATATAGCAGAACCTCTCTTACTGCAATTTGTAGAAACATTGAAGATATTTGATGTGTTTCTTTGTAGAAACAAGAGAAAGAGGTGGTGAATCCAAAAGTTGTGCACTGTGTAAAAACATGATAAGGAGGTTATCAGGGGACCATGGATCTGGAGCATCAAATACAGTCTGCAATACTTTCGCAAAAAAAATACAGTCTGCAATACAACACGAACCAAAACGGATCTAGAAAAGAAGCCAGGGGGAGAGACCGGCTGTGCAGCAGCAAGGACTGCGTGTTCTCGGTGAACGGGCCACCGGGGGGTTGGAGCGGAAGGGAACAGGTGGTCGCGGTGGAGCCTGGAATCCGGTGGGGCTCGGTGATGGGGATAGCTTATGGGGGTCAGCAGCTTTGGATTCCGGTGGGAAGGGCGGAGGTTTCCGATCTGGCGGCGTGAATAGCTCGCGGGGGATCGAGCCAGGCGTCGCGGTGGAACGAGACCGGCGGCAGGCGGTCGCGGCAAAGCACGGCGGCGCCGTCCTTGGCTATTAGACTGGAGCTGCTCGTACAGTGGTACTGGGCTGGAGCATACTAGTTGGTAGGCACCGAATCTTGAGCTTGGATGGTCGCTAGGAAAACGGAGGAGTGGGGCTATGAAACGGGGCTAGGAGGGCTACGACCTGCACATGATGGTGGACCACGCACTAAAGCGGAAATAGATGGAGCTCTTCGAAACTCAGAAAACGTTTTGAGCTGAAAGTTTGGACCACGCAGTGGCACGGATTACGATGGCAACAGACGGCACAGATTGGTCTCTCTCCAATGTGTGTTCATACGAAATCTTATATATATATATATATATATATATATATATATATATATATATATATATATGTTAAGAACGAGTTGTTAGCATAGAACTATCACTTTTCAGCTCAATATTCGAAAAACTACCACTTTTGATTTGAATCGCATAAAACTACCACATTAAAGTTGGTTTTTCGCAAAAAGCACTGATCGCGGGTTTAGAGCGAATTGACGGTTAAACTGACAGTGGGCCCCACTTTACAGTCCAATAAAAAAATAAAATCTGAGAAAAGATATGGTTGGGTGACGTGGACTGTGGGCCCCACTTGTCAGCCTAAATAAAAAAAATCAAAATATCTATAAAAAAGGCAGCGTTGACTCCACATGTGCACAGTGAAGGGAGCTGCCGACACAGGCGGAGGACGGCGAACACGGAGGCGGCAAACGTGACGACGGACGGCGACCACGGCGGCGGCGGACGGCGACCACGGCAGCGAGCTCGGAGACGGCAAACCTGCTCCCGCCGCCACGAGCTCGGAGACGAGGTGCGGGCCGCCCGCGCGCCGCCCTGCTCACCGCCGCTGCCGCCCCGCGCGTCTGCCCCGCTCACCTCCGCACGCCGCCCCGCTCACCGCCGCACGCCGCCCCGCTCGCCCGCCCGCGCTCGACTGAACGGGGGACGAAGCCGCTCGTGGCTGGCTCGCCGTGAAGACCCCCGCGGCCGAGGCAAGGAGGCGCGGATGAGCTCCGGGGCTGCGCGGGCGTGGCACGGCGGCAACACTGACGAGGACGGCGGGGAGCACGGCGGCGGCGCGGACGGCGGTGAGCTATGAGCACCCGACGGCGGCGCGCTAGGAGCTCCGGGGCTGCGCGGCCGAGGCAAGGAGGCGCGGATGAGCTCCAGGGCTGCGCGGGCGAGGCACGGCGGCAGCACTGACGAGGACGGCGGGGAGCACGGCGGCGGCGCGGACGGTGGCCGCCCGAGTCAACGCCGCCTGCTATTTTCTCCTTTTCTTTTAGATATTTTGTTTTTTATTTGGCTGACAAATGGGGCCCACAGCCCACCTCCACTGGTGATTTTTTTATTGGACTGATTAAGTGGGGTCCACTGTCAGTTTCGCCGTCAATTTGTTCTAAACCCGCGATCAGTGCATTTTGCGAACGGCCGAACAAAATGTGGTAGTTTTTTGCAATTGAAACGTAAAGTGGTAGTTTTTCGAATATTGAGCTGAAAAGTGATAGTTCTATGCTAACAACTCGTTAAGAACACATCATTTGTATTGACCGTGTCTAGTGAGAAAGCAGAGCTAGTACAACTTATCTTGTGAGGAAATCACATGCGTACCAAACGGTTATGTACTGTCTGAATTATCAGATTTCTCCGAACATCAGAATGGCAAATCTCTCAAGGTGCAATGTTACCTAAAACGATAGCCAGTATACAGTTTATTGCCATCTGCAAGGTAGCATTTGCCTAGTGATAAAAGTTGGTAGGGCCCTGTCACCGTAAAGCTGCTTCAGGATACACAAAAGTATTAATTCCTCCACCAAATGAACCTCTGATACATGTTCAACAAAAATAGGCAAAGTAGAAACCTTGCTTCCAGTTGACGTTATAGAAAATTAGTTCTCCTTTGCATATTATTAGCCAGTTGCACTTACTCAAATTTAAGAGGAGTTGGCTTTGCTAGCTTTCCCTTGTCACATTTCATACATACCAATCAATACAAGAGAGAAGAGGATTAAAGTCTAGAGTCCGTCTGATAGGAGTGAAAGGTATCTGAAATAGACACTGACTGATGCGTGATACCTTTACACATATACGGTATGGCATGTCTGCCAAGATCCCGAAGGTGTTCAAGAAGAATTTTGTTATCCCCGAGGAGGCAAAGGCAAGGAAAGCTAGACGGCAGAAACACCTAGCTTAACATGTGAGCTTACCTGATACATCAATAAAGGGAAAGCCATATGACTAATTATGCATAAATTATTGCTGCCATGATCCACCTGAATTTATTACAGCTACTACTATGTAATACTACAGGTAGAGCATGCAAATGAATTCTTGCCATTAGCGGAGAAAGTTCTCATAATTGACTAGAAGCTGGCAATTGCCAATTAGTGTGGGAGCTTGTTTGGGCAAAGTTGTATATGTATTTCTAAGTGTTTGAAGTAAGTTTGGTGTTCCGACTTTTTGTAGCACTTAACTACCGAATGTATTTTCTTCGGTGTTATTTTAGATGTACTAGTTTAATGCCCGTGCGTTGCTACAGGGTAAAAACATCTGTCCTAATTCAAAAATGTGTGTTCAACATGACAACATCTGATTTCATTCCTATGACGACGATATCGATTCTCACTCCCGTTTCTTTCCCAATTGTCTTATTTCTCCTTAACTATCACCTCCTTTTGGTATCTTTCTCCCCGTCTCTCTACTTCCATCGTTATAGTTTCAAAAATATGTCAACTCTCCTTTCCATTGCTTGAGCACCTTTTCAAAACTTTAGCAAATTTATGATATGGTCATCACTCCTCACATATCGCTACAGATGATGCGTATTGTTGTTTGCAACCGTTTTTGGCTCACAGGTGAATACAGTGCAATCCATTGTTTCAAGGCAGTATACGGCAGTGTACCCCAGAAGTGCACCGTGTATTGCGGGAGAGAGCAGTGCAACGTGGCATGATGAGGCAGTATGTGGGGAC